>JBBBDQ010000514.1:3410000-3437500 GCA_037127315.1 Ascarosepion bandense | reverse complement strand
CGCAGAAAGCAATGGCAACCTACTGCGGGATAATCTTCTGCCCAGTCAGTCACGTCGCTTTCGAAACATGATCGCCTAAGCGTGTATCACGTATGGCACTTAACTGACTTAATGTTACTTCGCAAGATACACTTTGGGAACAAATACAAGCTGCTTGGCAGGAGATAACATGAGATACATTGAAGAAGTTTTGGATGTCAATGCCTGACAGAAAGAAAGCTGTGATCAAAGCAAAAGGCTATTATATTAAATTTATTTTGTAACAAGTACTCCAATTGAGAAAAAAATGAAAAAGAAAAAAAAGAAAAGTGAAAAGATTGGAAAAGAGAAAGCCGGAAACCACATCCTGAACAGGGAACAAGGGATGAGCCTCTACACCTGTACAATAGACGTGGGTGGAGTGTGAACCGGGCGATAGTTTAGTCTATCTACTAATGTTACTTCGCAAGACAAACTTTGGGAGCACATACAAGCTGCTTGGCAGGAGATACCATTAGATACATTGAAAAAGCTTGTGGTGTCAATGGCTGACAGAATGAAGGCTCTGATCAAAGCAAAAGGCTATTATACTAAATTTATTTTCTGTCAATATGCCTCATTAAAAATAAAATAGTTCTTGTCCTAATACTTTTACACAGTACTATATATATATATATATATATATATCCCTCCTGTCATGCTCAGGGGTTTGGAAATTTTCTTATGTCTTAATGTAATATTCTCATTAGTAGGTACATCAGTATATATGTTACCGTCATTTCAGGCGGTTTATCGATATAAATATTTTGCCACAGTTTTTGAAAGCACGAGCCCACTCGTAATAATAATAATAATAATAATAATAATAATAATAATGAATACTCCACCTTCTTTCTCTGATTCGAACTGCTTTAACACTTGGCCCTGTGTCGAGTATATAGGTCCATAAGCTTCATTTCAGCCTTAAGCATACTTAACAAAATCCAGACCGTCCGTCACATATTCCGTTCTGGGGTCTGTAATTGCGTGCCTGCAAACAATATTAGACTCTTAATGCCGGAAAGGTGTAGTGTGAAAAGGATTGGTTTAATAATAAATCTCGCATCATTTATTAAAACCGAGTTGATTTTATACAGAGGCACCAGTGTTTGCTCGGCTCAGGTGAAACTGGCCTTCGCAGGGCTTGTTCGGTGGGGAACAATGTTACCACATATAATGTCGGACTTCACCCTTCTCTTGCTTCCTCTCAGTCTCTTTTGATATTAAACTGGTGCAAAATAACCGGCTCTACTCCTTTTCTCATAGTCATGACGTTGTCTCTTTGTGCCTTTTCTATAAATACATCCATGGTAATTGTTTAGATAAATTTCTCTTATGATAACTAGATTTACTAATTTAAGCGTAGTACTAAACTGGATGTGCGTTGTGGTGCATTGGATATCGGCTCGGAACGAGAAATCGGAGAGCCGAGTTCGAATTCCAGTTGAATTCATTGAATTCACTTACGCGCAAATACCCTTGGGAAAGGTATTAATCCATCTCTTCCTTCCAGTTATGGGTTAAATAACAGGACAGATTGGGTTCTATAGCCTTGGTCGGTAACCAGTCTACCGCAGAAAGCAATGGCAACCTACTGCGGGATAATCATCTGCCCAGTCAGTCATGTCTCTTTCGAGACATGATCGCCCATGCGTGTATCGCGTAGGGCACTTAACTGACTGACTAAACTGGTGTTGTCATGAAATCAGGGGGCCGAGTTCGAAATCCCAGTTGAATTCCTTGCCTTTACTTACGCGCAAATACCCTTGGGAAAGATATTAATCCGTCTTTTCCCTCCAGTCATGGGTTAAATAACAGGACAGATTGGGTTCTATAACCTTTGCTGGCAACCAGTCTACCGCAGAAAGTAATGGCAACCTACTGCGGAATAATCTTATGCCCAGTCAAACATGTCTCTTTTGAGACATGATCGTCCAGGCGTGTATCACGTATAGCACTTAACTGACTGATCCATTTTTGAAGGAAAAATATTAACTTCCATAGCTTTCAAGACATGATCGCCGAAGCGTGTATTACGTATGGTACTTCACTGACTGACATGAAATGGATATCAACTCGCAACGAGAAATCAGTGCTACGAATACGAATCCAAGTTGAATTCGTTGCCTTCACTTACGTGCAAATACTCTTAAGAAATATATTAATCCGTCTCTTCTCTTTCCAGTTATGGGTTAAATAACAGAATAGATTAGGTTCTATAGCCTTGGTTAGCAATCAGTCTACTGCAGAAAGTTATGACACCTTACTGTGGAAAAATCTTCTACCTAATCAGCCATGTCTCTTTTGAGACATGATCACCCAAACGTGTATCACGTATGGCACTTAACTGACTGAAAGTGTGGACCTTACTGCAGAAAACAATCAAATATACTTCCATTGATGGTGGTTGGGTGATTAAATGTTTGCTTAAACAGTTTTTAAATGAGGATAATTATTTTAGATTATTTGTTTGTTAAGCAATGAATCATTCCCTGATACCGACTGGGAACACGCCAGCAGTAAGGTCTCTTATTGGGAGGTTGTTAAGAGCATGGAAACATCTCTTAATTGTTGTTGTTCCCAGGTCCACCCTGACCCAGAGGGTAGTACCTGTTAGGGTCCCAGCTATGGGCAAATAGTTAACGAGCAAACTGGGGTCTAAAGATTATGAAAGTAAAATAGACTTTTACAGTAAAATTGTGGTGCAGTGGGTATCAACTCGGAACGAGGAATCAGAGAGTCGAGTTCGAATTCCAGCTGAATTCCTTGCATTCACTTACGCACAAATACCCTTGGAAAATGTATTAATCCGTTTCTTCCCTCCAGTTATAGGTCAAATAGCAAGACAGATTGGGTTCTATAGCTTTGGCTGGCAACCAGTCTACCGCAGAAAGCACATGGCAACGTACTGCGGGATAATCTTCTGCCCTGTTAGTCATGTCTCTTTGGAGACATGATCGCCCAGACGTGTATCGCGTATAGCACTTAACTGACTGATCCATTTTTGAAGGAAAAATATTAACTTCCATAGCTTTTGAAATAAAAAAAATTGCCATAATACATTTTTGAAAGAAAAAAATTATTACCAGTAATACATATTTAAATACAAAACAAATACATATTTGAATACAAAACTAGAAGACATCTTTAGTTTTAAAAAATAAAAAAAATGAAAACAATTTTTCATCGCAATCTGACTAAATCAAACATCTCACTATCATCGAACATTAAAAAATACTTTAAAACCCTACCTTTTGGCATTAAATAACTCACAGAGATTGATAAACCGTTAGATAAAACTCAAATTCAAAATCAAACACGCCACCAGAATTCATTTAGAAAATGCATTTAGGAGCTACACAAAATTCAATAAAGCATTAGCTTACAGAGAATACTTTCCTAAATTTTAAAGATTACTGGGTAGATCCAAATTATGTAAAAATGATACTCACGTCTATTCTCCAAGTAATTATAAAATATATGTCCACCGTAGAAGAAAACAGATAAACTTTTTGAAAATTAGGATGTTCATACACGACATCATAACAACATAAGAGAGATAACTACAGCAAATTTTAAGCTTATGTACCTAAAATTCAATAAAGCATTAGCTTACAGAGAACATTTTCCTAAATTTTAAAGATTACTGGGTAGATACAAATTATGTAAAAATGATACTCACGTCTATTCTTCAAGTTATTATTGAATATATGTCCACGTAGAAGAAAACAGATAAACTTCCGTCTGTCTGTCAACAGCTTGAATAAACACCCACCATCGTGTTACAAAACGCATTTCTGCGACGGAGTGCGTAATATTTCTTTCAAATCAAATTAATCAACCTTAGTTAAATTAAATTAAATTAAATCAAATTCAAAATTAAATTAAATTAAAATTAAATTAAATTAAAAATTAAATCAACTTCAAATTAAATTCAAATTAATTAATTTTAAATCTGCTAATAATCCTCAAATAAATTTTCAGAATAGTGTATTTTATTTCTGATTGATTTGTTTCTTAATAAACAGTTATATCGTGATGACGGATGGCTAAAATGGCACTATAATCAGTAATTTATAGCGATTTCAAAATAAAAACTCCCTCTAGTCTATTTAATTTAGTTTTGAAATACAGTAAAATATTTTAATTATTAAAAATATTACCGTAATAGACTAGACTACATTTATGAGCTATGATTTTGGTTAAATAAGCCATGATTACAATTAAACGAAAAATAATAGAAAAAAAGAACACTAGCCTTTAAAAACTTTATTATATCCAAAGGTACGAAAACTAAATAAAAATCAAGCAGTTATTGCAATTGAGCAAAATAGTACAATTACTATTAACATTTTTCCCTAATACTTTTAATCTGCATAATGGACTTTTAAATAATCACAATAAGTATATTAAACAAGATTTTTAGCTCAAAATTCTGATTTAAGGTCTATACCTACTGCTTTCAAACTCTGTTTAGCGAAGTTCCGAGTTGATATCAACTGCTCCGCAACGTACATAAACAATAACACAATTTGTGTTACCATTTTAGCATTTAATGTGAATTTATGTGTTAATAATACGTTTACCAAACACAAATTTTAGTGGGATATATTTGTAGCAGCCTGTTGAAGGTACGGTAAGTGGTGTAGAGTCTGCAGGGGGTACAGTAAATGGTGTAGAACTTGCTGCGGGGTACGGTAAATGGTTTAGAAGCAATTGTTAGGAATTCGGTCACAACTCGGTGGTAAATGTTTGCATTTTATGTCTGCCATATAAGTTGACTCCTGGAGTTGAAAATATTGTTTCAGGCAAGAAAACTCGGTTTGTACGACGCAATTTACGGTAGAAAGGGGCGAGAGACAAGATAATGTCTTCTCCCCAGATTTATTCAAACTGTACAGCGAGACTATCAGGTGGATGTAATCCTAACAATATGACATTAATGGCTACTTCCGAAAAAAAAAACTATAGGAACTCCAAAACAAGACGGTAGAGGAATGAGAGAAAAAATAACTATACATCAACTGTAAGCAAACAGAAATTATCGTCATTAGCAAGAGAAAAAAGCCAAGTTCTGAGTAATATATCGGAGATATAAACATCAAGCAGATTCAGAAGTTCAGATGTCTGGGAAACATTTTTACAGAGGATGAAAAATGCGGCACCGAAATCCGAAGAGGCATTGGGCTAGCTAAGCGAAGTGCTGAGAAATGGGGAAATAAAAAACATTTATTAAAATTAAAGAAAAGTGGGCTGGATGGCTAAGTGATATCAATCCTCTTTTACAGCAGTGAATGTTGGACAATCTCTCCACGGATGAGGAGAAAACTGTAGTCACCCGAAAAAAGTTCTACAGAAGGATACTGAGAATTCCATTGCCAGAACGAGTAAGCAACAAAGAAGTCTTAAAGAAAATGGCAACAAAAAGAATACACGTTCAGAATTAGGTTGGAAATCCTTGGGCATATAATAAGGAAAGAGGACTTAGAAAACTTAACCCTCATCGGCATATTGATGGCAACAGATATAGGAGAGGGTAGTGAACCACTTACTCAACGAGCTTGCTGGAATAGATCTTAAATATGGTTCAATATTCGCTAAAAATAACCATTAAGTAATATATCATTTAAGTGCCATACGTGATACACGCTTAGGCGATCATGTCTCGAAAGAGACATGACCTACTGAGCAGAAGATTATCCCGCAGTAGGTTTCCATTGCTTTCTGCGAAAGACTATTATCCAATCTGTCCTGTTATTTAACCCATAACTGGAAGGAAGAGACTGATTAATACCTTCCACAAGGGTATTTGCGCGTAAGTGAATGCAAGGAATTCAACTGGCATTCGAACTCGGCTCCCCGATTTCTCGTTCTGAGTCGATATTCACTGCACTACAATGCACATCCAAGTAATATATACTGAGTGCAATTGATAAATTGTCGTATAAATGACGCAAAAATGAAAATAACACTCACATCTCATTTTAATAGATATATTTACCCAATATTTACATTATTCGGACTATCCACCTCATCGTTGTTGCCATTTGTACGACATTTCGGCCTTTGTACGCTCCGGCCTTCTTCAGGTGCTAGGAATTTCGAACCAAACCTTTTATTACTATCACTAGGGTATATGATCTTCATTCCTTGCCTTGAGCCTCTTCTGGTATCATGAGTTATCTCCCTCTAACCCAGTAAGTTACTTGTTTACCACTGTGATAATCTGGTATTGTTCTCAAAACTCTTTGAGTTATGTCACAGGAACTAACCAACGTCTATATCCACTGGGCCATGTATCCTTAAGGACACGAAGACCTGAATTACTAGCAGACTGAAGAAGACCGGAGCGTACAACGACCGAAATGTCGTACAAATGGCAGCAAAGATGAGTCTGAATAATGTAAATACAGTAAATACTACCTCATCTCAGAAATAAAGACAAATATTTAATAAAATTACACAAAATTAATATTGAAATACTAAAGAGTAATTTTTTCAATAAAATTTCCATTGATTTCAAACACGAACTCCAGACGACTTCGGAATCTTTTGCAACTCTTCTGGACGGTTTCCGTATTTAAGTTGGTAAATATTGGCATAATCTTTGCCTTCAGTTCATCTTTGGTTTTACAAGGAGTTTTGTTGGTCTCTCGCTCAACTGTACCCCACGCATAATAATCAAGAGGTTGCAGTCTTGGAAGTTAGGTGTAAGGGGTGATGTGGTCGCAGAAATTATCTGGCAACCATCACCTGGTTTTCCTGCTTGTGTGGCATGGGGTCAGGTCCTGTTGCCAGATATAGGGTCTTCCAGTAGGCACCCTCTTGATCCAGAGCAGCACTACCTCCTCAAGGGACTTGATGTGAGCCTTCGTGCTGAGTCCTTCATAAAAAAATTCAGGAACTCTTTTCTTATCAGAACGATCAGAGTGAGTTTTCCATTCAACCATACCTTCATAATCACCATTAGATTCATCCAACTCTTTTTGAATCCTCCATTCCGAAATGCTCGTATTAGAGCTTTCAGTGCGAATGCCAGACTGTACCGCTGGTCGTTTCTAAATTTATGGCGGAATGAATTTCACCGCAATGTTCATTTTCTCACAGACAATGCACAACTGACCCGATTATTTTGTTCCGTCGTTAAAATCAAAAACAAAGAGCATGCGTAAAATTAAAAATATAAAATGGCGACAATTAACTAATCGCATCGTACCATGTATAGATGTATTAATTAAGTTTCGCTACATTTTCTTTTTATGAAAATTGTATTGAATCCTTTTCCGCTAATTTAACCTTTTTTGACAAATATTGTTTTCTTTTAAATTTTATTTGTTAATTATATATTTATACACTACCGGCCATAATTATTAGGCCGGCCAAATTTTTAAAAAAATGATGTATTTCATACTATTTTTAATATTTATTGCCAAGAGGATAATTCTATATGAAAATAGAATGGTTATTTTGATATTATGACTTTGCAAAATTTTACAAGGCAGCCAGGGAAGTCTTTGCTTCGGTCAACCAATAAGAAGAAGAGACTGGCATGGGGAAGAGAGCGCAAAAACTGGACAACAGAACAGTTCATTTGATGCACGTGTTATTGTGCAGTATTACCAAAAGAACCATTCTATTTTATATTTACGCATATTTATCTACAAGTAAAACAAAATTCATTCTTGGTAATGGCTAAAACTATAACCGAAAGCACTCGAAAATAAAAGACATGTGAAAAATTCCTATGTAATTTGAGTTCTGAAAAGAAAAAAATCATAACATGAAAAATTATATAAAAAAAACTTAATGACATTTTCTGTCATTTTTAATGAAACCTGCATAAAAGAGAGATTGATGCCCAAATACACAACACACACACACACACACACACACACACACATATATATATATATATATATATATAACTACGCCTCCTTGGCCTTACACTTTCGGCGGACCTCCAATGGAATGACTATATCGAATCCATTGCCAAATCTACTGCTATGAAAGTCGGCTCTCTGTGCAGGGCCCGGAAGTTTTTCCCACCTGAATCTGTTCTGCACATATACAAATCTACCATCCGCCCGTGTATTGAATATTGCTGCCATATCTGGTCGGGTGCCCCTGCTGCTCTCCTTGGGCTTCTTGACAAAATACAAAGGAGGATCTGTAACGTGGTTGATACTGACTTGGCAGACCGGCTGAAACCACTCTCTCATCGGCGTGATGTGGCTTCCCTGTGCCTTTTCTACAAGTACTTTCATGGCTTCTGCTCCGATGAGCTTAAATCACTGATGCCGCCTAAGCACGAATTTACACGAGATACTAGATTAGCAACTAGGTCCCACCCTTTTACAGTTAAACAGATAAGATGTAACCGTAAATTCTACTCCAACAGCTTCTTTTCACGCGCTTCCCGCCTGTGGAACTCCCTTCCACAAATCTGCTTTCCCGACAGCTACAATCTACAGGTATTTAAATGTAGGGTTAATAGACACTTCCTACCACACTAACTCCCAGTTACTCTCAGAACATTCTCATCTACCCAACCCTCATTCTCGGTATCCTTACCCGCCTATCACCCACCCTCTGACATTTCCTATATTTAACCATTCTCGGTATCCCTACCCGTCTATCACCCACCCTCTGACATTTCCTATATTTAATCATCAATATATATTTCCTATATTTCTCCACTCTATGTAGCCCCCTGCGCAGTAGTGGCAGTGACATACCTTGCTCGGGGTGAAACGCTTATAAATATATATATATATATATTTGTACCGTAAAAAACAAACTATAACCTGCGATCTAAAATGCATTTAAAAATCAAAATTCTTTCTTAAAGTATTTGTTTTAGTTTTTAATACAAGCAATAGATTAAATTTATCGTATTTGACGGCATATGAGACCACCAATTTTTTTCACTAAAAATATCTTTTAAATTTCGCCTGTGTCTTATATACCATATGTGTTTAAAATTCACGATAATCGGCCAAAATAATGTACCTGGCAACTCCTATTAGCTTAGACTTTAAAGTACCTTTCATATACTTATTGTGATTATTTAAATGTCTATTATGCAGATTAAAAGTATTAGGGAAAAATGTTAATGGTAATTGTACTATTTTGCTCAATTGCAATAACTGCTTGATTTTTATTTAGTTTTCTTACCTTTGGATATAATAAAGTTTTTAAAGGCTAGTGTTCTTTTTTTCTATTATTTTTCGTTTAATTGTAATCATGGCTTATTTAACCAAAATCATAGCTCATAAATATAGTCTAGGATGTACCATTTACTCATAATTTTACTAATTAGTACTTTCTTTTTTTAATAATTTTTCTTGATTGGCCCTGCTTATACACGCATGTGTCTAATACGATAATATTTTTAATAATTAAAATATTTTACTGTATTTCAAAACTAAATTAAATAGACTAGAGGGAGTTTTTATTTTGAAATCGCTATAAATTACTGATTATAGTGCCATTTTAGCCATCCGTCATCACGATATAACTGTTTATTAAGAAACAAATCAATCAGAAATAAAATACACTATTCTGAAAATTTATTTGAGGATTATTAGCAGATTTAAAATTAATTAATTTGAATTTAATTTAACTTAATTTTGAATTTAATTTAAATTAAATTAATTTAATTTTGAATTTAATTTAATTTAATTTTGAATGTAATTTGAATTTAATTTAATTAAAGTTAATTTGATTTAAAATAAATATTACGTACTCTGTCGCAGAAATGCGTTTTGTAACACGATGGTGGGTGTTTATTCAAGCTGTTGACAGACAGACGGAAGTTTATCTGATTTCTTCTACGGTGGACATATATTTAATCATTGCTTGAAGAATGGACGTGAGTATCATTTTTACATAATTTGTATCTACCCAGTAATCTTTAAAATTTAGGAAAATGTTCTCCGTAAGCTAATGCTTTATTGAATTTTAGGTACATCGGCTTAAAATTTGCTGTATTTATCTCTCTTATGTTGTCATAATGTCGTGTATGAACTTCCTATCTTTCAAAAATCAGCACTTTATACGCCGAAAAAAATTATTGTTTTTCATGTATTGCGCCGTAGGAGTAATTAATTGTACTAAGTTTTTCCATTTATGATTAGTAAATATAGTTTTTACTTAATAACAATATCACCTAAAAGGGACAAAGTGATAAATAAATTTAAAGGATTGCCGTAAAAAAATAACGGCAAAATATTTTAGAGGATTATTAGATGTTTCCTCACAGATTATACACTTCTGAGAGTGACAGGATCGAATATATAGATGCAGGTTCATGCCGACTTCGCAGTTTCGTTGGGGCACAGTTATGATGTTCACACTCAGCAGTAAATCAAGTGAGAACATCATGACGGTGTCCTTATAAACTTCGAAGTTGGTATGAATCTGCGCAGTTAAAAGGAGAAATTCTTTGTGCTTATATATATATATATATATATATATATATATAGAGAGAGAGAGAGAGAGAGAGAGAGAAAGAGAGAGAGATGTCTAGTCCGTAAACAGCGAAGAAAATCCAACAAGATCAACTTAATATAAAATATTAAGTGTTATATCTATATATAGAGATATTGCTCTGGATGTTATCCAGAGCAATATCATATTCATAAAGAAAAACGCAACACGTCATTTAAATTGGCTATAAATTGTAATTCATTCCAATGAGTTAAATTAGCTCATTTCATCATATTATCATTAGAATTTTTAAAAATTGAAACAATTCTTTTAAAAATTCATTATTGAAGATTTTTTTTTTAAGACAATTGTGTCAATAATGTGCCTTATTCATAAAAGCAATTAAAAGTTTTTTTCTGATTTCTTAGCTTTATTGTCTTTTGTTTATTTCAGGATCCAGAGTAGTTTCTAGTGTTTTTGTTTTCCAAAAAGGAAGTCGATGATTTAAATTCTCCTAGGACATCTGCTTTTAACTAATATGGTGTGCTTTGTGGTGCAGTGGGTATCGAGAAATCGCGGAGTCGAGTTAAAATTCCAGTTGAATTCCTTGCATTCACTTATTTAGTCAGTTAAGTGCCATACGGGATACATGCTTGGGCGATCATGTCACAAAAATGACATGATTGACTAGGCAGAAGATTATCACACACTAGGTTGTCATTATTTTCTGTGGTAGACTGGTTGCCAGCCAAGGCTATAGAACCCAATGTGTCCTGTTATTTAACCCATAACTGTAGGGAAGAGACGGTTTAATATATTTTCCTAGGGTATTTACGCGTAAGTGAATGCAAGGAATTCAACTAGAATTCGAACTCGGCTCCTCGGTTTCTCGCTCCGTGCCTATATCCACTGCACCACAACGCACATCCTGACTGAAACATTAAGAGAGTCAAAATTTAATTTCTTGGAAGTTTATATAATTAAATAAGTAGGAGGTATATTTATAGCAAGTTTTTTCAAACATAATTATTTCTAAGATAATTTAATTTATTTTTGAATAAGTGCTGGAAGTTTTATTAAAATCCGAAGATTATTTGATTTTTTGTAAGAATTTCCAAATTAGTATGCTTAACAAGATGATAATTTTTTTTTCTTGTACTAATTTTTGTTTTCCCTTACCTCCACATGCACAAAAAATTGAACCATTATATGTGAGATTGATATTTTATATATCTTAATCATAAAAGCACTTGAAAGCTTTGCTAATTAAATAATGCCTTAGTTTTATTGCATTTTTCTTATTTTACCATTCAGAGCAGATTTCGGTAACTGATGTTCATGCCTTACAAAAAAAAAAAAAAAAATTATGATTTAAATACTCCAAGGACTCTTGCTTTTAATTAATAGAAACACTGAACAATGAATTTCTTGAATTTTCATGACATTAAATAAGTGGTGGGGCGGTCACAAATATAAAAGAAAAGTATTTTTACCAAAACTTTCTAAAAATAAAAAAAATAATTTAATTTGCAAAGAAGTCCTGAAAGTTTAATTAAAATCATCCGACAATTACTTGTTTCCAAATGAATGTTTTCATGGAAAATTTAAAAAAAAAAAAAAAAAAAAAAAGACGCTAAAATGTCCTATACATTCTTGTTCAAATTAATTGAAACAATTGCTTTAGTTTCCTTCCTTTTACTATACGGTCAGTTTTAAACCCAATCGCGTTACCGGGTGTAATCGACTTCTGTTTTCTTCAGATTAGGTCATTTTTAATTGTGTGCAGTAATATGAATCAGTTTTCAGGGTGTTTGATGAAATTTGTTTGACCTTGATTGCCAGGGATTGACTCAGATTTTTATTACACCCAGGCACTATTGTCTTGACTGCCGATTAGTTGTCCTACGGCCATTGTCTGCGATGGACGTTATTCCAAGGAAGCATACGAAAATTGTAATGCTGCACAATTAATTTGCACAGTTTATATTCTGCACACTAACGTAAGAAAAACAAGATTTTTAACAAAAATTTCGAACATTCTAAAAAAATCATAATATCTAATTTAATAAACAAAAAGTCTTTTATTTTAACACAAAAATTTGTTTCTTGAAACTTTGTTTCTGTTCAGCTTGATTCATTTTTTCATAATGTATGCGCAATATTTTAACGAATATTTCGGGGTACCTATACAAGATATCAAATTAAATATTAAATTAATTTTTTTTATAATCGTTTCGCCCCAAGCAAGGTATTTTACTGTTGTGCAGAGGGTTACATAGGAGGAAAGCTATGAGAAAGAGTGACGGGTTACAGTGGGTGTTAGGAAGTAGGTAAGAGAAGTATGAGGATACTGATGAAAGTGAAGTGAACGAATAAAGGACCATGAGAAAGAGGATGCAAATTGGTGAAATATGAGATGACTATTGAGTTTACATTTGAATTTTTGAAGGTGGTGGCTGTCGGAAAAGCAAGTAAACGGAAGGGAATTCCACAGGCGGGAAGTGCAAGAAAAGAAACTGACGGAGTAGAATTTGTGTTTACAATTTATTGGTTTCACAATAAAAGTGTGGGACTTAGTTGCTAATCTTGTGACTCGAGTAAATTCATATATAGGGAATACCAGTGAGCTAAGTTCATTGAAGCAGAAGCTGTGAAAGTATTTGCAGAAGAGACACAGGGAAGCCACATGCTGAGATTATTTATCATTGTTTAAAAACAATATATGTAACATTTTAAATACATGTTTAATATATTAAAATACGTATTAAATATTAAAATATTGAAATATTAGAAATACATATAAAATAAAATGCTATTTATATCCTATTGCTTACACTATCTATATTTATTTATCAGTCAGTCGAGTGCCATACGTGATACACGCTTGGGCAATCATGTCTCGAAAGAGACATGGATGTGCTTTGTGATGCAGTAGATATCGACTCGGAACAACAAATCGAGAAGCCGAGTTCGAATTCCAGTTGAATTTCTTGCATTCACTTACTCACAAATACCCTTGGGAAATGTATTAATCCGTCTCTTCCCTCCAGTTATGGGTTAAATAATAGAACAGATTCGGTTCTATAGCCTTGGTGGGCAACCAGTCTACCGCAGAAAACAATGACGTAAACTTCTGCCCAGTCAGTCATGTCTCTTTCGAGACATGATCACCCAAAACGTGTACCACGTATGACACTTAACTGACTGACTTATATCTATTTATACTCGGACTGGTATGTGGGTTGTGGTGCAGTGGATATCGGCGCGGGACGAGAAATCGGACAGTGGAGTTTGAATTCCAGTTGAATTTGTTGGATTCCCATACGCGCAAATAAGGTAATAATCCGCCGTTTCTTCTTCCAATTATGGGTTGAATAGCGAGACAGGTTGTGTTATGTAGCCTTGGTTGGCAACCAGTCTACCACACAAAGTAATGACAACCTTCTGCGGCAAAATCTTCTGCCCAGTTAGTCATGTCTCTTTTGAGACATGATCACCCGTGAGTGTATTTAATCGAATGACTGATATTCGAACTATTGTTTTCATCTTTGTTGTTATTATCACAACATATCAGCCGTTGTGTCGTCCGACCCTCATCAGTTGTATATTGGTTAGTATAACATACAGGGAGCTCTAATATGAACCCTTTATTTAATCTACAAGGACAACCCATGCTTAGGGATATTTCGTATATTTATTATTTTTAGCATTGCTCTGATGTACGTTCACCGTTTTCACGGAGGTCAAGTACACACCGCTCGGCCCAGGGATTGAAGTCACAATTAATGTCACCAATAGTCCGCATGTAAATTTGGGAAAATAATGATAGCACATCATCACAGAAATTCAAAGAAATTATATCTCCAAATTTTAAGATGCTTAGGATTGAAGGCCCAATATTTAAGAGATTAGATGACGTAGAGCAGTATTTACCCGACCCCTTCAATAAGGTAGGATTCAGGACTAGGATATTTTATTAATGTAGGAACCCTCTACAAATACCTGTGGACCAAGGAGAGAAATTAACCAAAGCCGCGACCACTGACACCTTAGCGTCAATATTTAATCGACACAACTACACTTAATGCCATCAGGAATACGTTGCTATAGGGCTGGAATCCCTGGGACCGGGCGTCTTCTCCCATATCGAATGAGGAGAGAACGAATTTGAATCCACAGAGCCAGGAGGTTTCTTTTCACTTAAATGAGAAGAGAACAAATTGAAATCCCCGAGAACTAGCGACTCCTCTTCGAGCAAATAACAAGAGAACAGATTGAAATCTTCATCTTCGTTGTGATTATTACGACGTTTCGGCTGTTGTATGCTCCGGCCTTCTTCAGGTTATAATAATTTCGAACCGAAGCCTTTATTACGATGAGTGATCGTAATGAAGGGTTCGGATCGAAATTTCTAGCACCTGAAGAAAGTCGGGGCTTACAACAGCTGAAACGTCGTAAAACTGGCAACGAAGATAAGGACAATAGTCTGAATAATGTAAACAGTGTAAATACTGCTTCATCTTAGAAAAATAGACAAATGCAGATTGAAATCCCTGAGAACAGGCGCCTACTCTGCACTAAAATGAGGAAAGAACAGAATAGAATCTTCAATACAAGGTGCCTTTTCTTTCATCAAATGGAAAGAGAACAGATTGCACTCGCCTAGAGAGGGAGCCTTCTCTTCATGCAAAAGAGGAAAGAACAGATTGAAATCCCCCTGACTAGGCGTTTTCTCCCATCGAAAATGAGGAGAGAACAGGTTGGAATATTCTGAAGCAGGCACCTTCTCCCAACCCATAGAAGAGAGAACAGATTGAAATCCTCGGGACCGGGTGTCTTCACCCATCTCAAATTATGAGTGAACAGATTGGAATCCCCCTTATCGGGGGTCTTCTACCATCTGAAATGTGGAGAAAACATTGAAATTCAAAGGACAGGGAGTCTTCTTCTATCTTAATTGAAAAGAGAAAAGATTGGATTTCTCGGGACCAGATGCCTTCTCCTATCTCAAATGAAGAAAGAACAGATTGGCTTTCAAAGGTCTAAGAGGCTTCCCTTCATCCAAATGATGAAAGAACAGACTGGAATCCACGAGACTAAAAGCTTTCTTTTCACTCAAATGAAGAGAAAACTGGTTGTATTCCCGAGGAGCAGGAAATTTCTCTACTCTCACAAGAGAAGAAATCCGACTGAAATCCCCGGGAAGGGGAGCTTTTTCTTTTTTTTCACTCAGATAAAAAGAGAACAATTTGGAATAATCCAGACCGGGCGACTTCTATCTCAAATGAGAAGAGAACAGATTTGAATCCATGTGACAGGAATTCAAATGAGAAGAAAACATATTCGAATACCCCGGACTAGGAGACTTCTAAAATCTCAAATGAGTAGAGAACAGAGTCGGATCCCCTGTACCTGGAGCCTTCTATCACTGAAATGAGGAGAGGAACGGATTAGAAACCTCTAGAACGGTCGCCTTCTTCCATCTCAGAAGAGAAGAGAAGAATTTGTAATTTCTGAGACCGGGCGCCTTCTAACATTTCAAATATGTAAAGAACAGAGTGGGATCTTTGGGACCCGGAGGCTTCTCTTCACTCTAATGAATAAAGAAGAGATTGTAGTCCTCAAGACTAGGCGCCGTCTCCCATCCTAAAAGACGTGAGAACAGCTATACAGGGAGATTTCACCCATCTTAAATGAAAAGAGAACAGATTGGAATTGCTGGGATCAGAAACCTACCATCTTAAATGAGGGAATAAATTGGAATCCACAGGGCTAGTAGGCTTCTCGTCACTCAAAAGAGAAGAAAATAGATTAGAATCTACGGGATCGTGCGCCATCTTCCGTCTTAAATGAGTAAAAAACAGATTGTTATCCACAGTCCGGACGCCGCCTTCCATCTAAAATGAGGAGAAATTAGGCTGGAATCCTTCAGACGCGGAGGCTTCTCACATCTCAATGACAAAAGAACGGATAGGAATCCTCTGAACCGAGTGCATTATATCATCTCAAAAAAGAAGAGAACAGATTGGGATCCTCGTGGTAAGGAGCTTTCTCCCATTTCAAATGAGCAGAAAACATTGGAATTTCCGGAACCAGAAGCGTTCTCTTCATTCAAATGAGGAGAGAACTGGGCACCTTTAGCAATATTTAATGATGAGAGGACAGATTGGAATCCGCCGGAAGAGGTGTCTTTGACCATCTCAAATGAGGAGAAAACAGATTGGAATCCCCAGGATCAGACTCCTTTGCTCATCTCAAATGAGGATTGGACAGATTAGAATACCCCGGACTGGGTGCTTTTTACTATTTCAAATGAGAAGAGGATAGATTGCAATCTCCCCGGAGCTGACACCTTTGCCCAACTCAAATGAGTAGATTGGATTCCTCGGGACCGGGCGCTGTTGCCCATCTCAAATGAGTAGATTGGATTCCTCGGGACCGGGCGCCGTTGCCCAACTCAAATGAGTAGATTGGATTCCTCGGGACCGGGCGCTGTTGCCCAACTCAAATGAGCAGATTGGATTCCTCGGGACCGGGCGCCTTTGCCCAACTCAAATGAGTAGATTGGATTCCTCGAGACCGGGCGCCTTTGCCCAACTCAAATGAGTAGATTGGATTCCTCGGGACCGGGCGCCTTTGCCCAACTCAAATGAGTAGATTGAATTCCTCGGGACCGGGCGCCGTTGCCCATCTCAAATGAGTAGATTGAATTCCTCGGGACCGGGCGCCGTTGCCCAACTCAAATGAGTAGATTGGATTCCTCGGGACCGGGCGCCTTTGCCCAACTCAAATGAGTAGATTGGATTCCTCGGGACCGGGCGCCTTTGCCCAACTCAAATGAGTAGATTGGATTCCTCGGGACCGGGCGCCGTTGTCCAACTCAAATGAGGAGAGAACAGATACTATGCTTTTATTCCGACTAAACGTCCGATACATTTTAATATGTAAATATGACAATCCTGTAGGTTTGAAACACATGATGGGTCTTACCCGCCTACCTCACGATTCAAGTTTAAGGCCGCTGAATATGGAAAAAAAAAAAAAAGAAAAAAGAAAAAAGAAAAAAGAAAAAGAAAAAGAATTAATTAATAAATAGAACCACAGGGGCGTGTGGAAAGTCGTTAGACGGACTTGAAACGATCGCGTCCCTTTTATGTCGAAATGAAACGCTTATTAATTCGTTTATCTTCGTCTTTTGAAGTCATATTTTAAAAAGGTTGGTTAGAATTTTAACAGTAAACCCTATGCCAACAAGTGCGCGCACACTGGGGGAATATCGTGGCAATATATATATATATATATATATATATATATATATATATATATATATATATTAAAAAAAAAAAGAATTTAACGTCTAACTAATGAGCAAAACACATGCAAAAGCAAATATAAATTTGGTTAGGGCATCAAGTTAACTATTTCTATAATAAAGAGTTCAATCCTCACTAAATACTCCGTGTCAAAACCTTGAGCCATACTTTAATTATTATTTAAATGCTACAGAAACAAACAAAAAAACCCAGTAAATCAAACTTCAAGTGCTACAAATTAGAAGCCTTGTGCCAAGCGTTATTATATACCAAAGTAGGAGTGATGGTCAACGAGCTACTCTTGTAGACTAATAATAATGAGACCGATCTTCATTGGGGACTCCACAATTTTTGATATTTTTCAAAACTACAGAAAGTTATTTGTTTTTCAAATTGTGAATGATATTAAGCATTGCAAGACGTAACAGCTATGCATCCTTAATATGATATACCCCTTCAGTACTTGTGCGATGACGGTTCTCCACAATTTCTCATTGTTTGATCGTTTAAATAATATTTGTTTTCTTACTATCTTTCCCAGATCTCTGTTCTCTCATATATTTAAGCCAGACCATTCTTCTTCTATGTGCCCTGTCCCTTCAGAACGTAGGCGATCATGGCTTTCCACGTCTCCCTATCCCTGGTGGCTCTTAGCACGCTTTCTCCTGATACACCACACAACCCTCGTTCCATCATCAACCTGATTACGTCTTTCAAATATGTTATCCGTTGCTTTCCCCTGTCTCTTTTTCCTTCCATGTGGCCTGTTAGTATCAGGTTCTCCAAGCCCTCCTTCCTCATTGCATGTCCCAGAAACTTCATCTGTCTCTTCCTGATGCTTAGTATTAATTTCCTTTTTGTTTCCATCATTTCCAAGACATCATTGCTCACATGCTCAATCCATGAGATTCGCAGCATCCTTCTGTAGAACCACATTTCAATTGCTTCAAGTTTTTCCTTCATCTTTGATGGTATTGTCAAGCAAGACCATTACGTAGCTTATTCAAAATATTTCTGTAGACATTCAGAAATTGCGCAATCACGGCTCTCCAAAACTTCCTACCCTTTGTGTTTTTAAACAACGTTTGTTTCCTTAACATCCTTTCAAGTCTCTATTGTCTCACCCATTTACGCAAACACGTTACGTTGCTTATTCTATTTATCCATTCAGAACGTACACAATCAAAGCTCTCCACAACTTCCCAGCCTTTTTACCTCTAAACAATGTTTTTTGTTTAAACTATCTTTCCAGGATTTTGTTCTAACATTTATTTATGAAAACAACAACATAACATATTCAATATTTACCCCTATTCATCCAGAATGTTTACGATGACGGCTCTCCACAACTTCCATCCTTTGTCCCTCTAAATAATGTTTCTTTACTATGTTTTCTTGTCTCGGTTCTCTCATCTGTTTATGCAAACACGTTACCTAACCCATTCAAATTTTTTCATCTATCCATACAGAACGTGCACAATCAAAGCTCTCTACGACTTCCTAACAGTTGTACCGCTAAACAATATTTGTTTTCTTACTATCTTTCCCGGTCGCTGTTCTTTCATTCATTTACAAGCGCGTTACGAAGTTTATTAATTATTTTCCTTCAGAAAGTGTGCGATTGCCGCCCTCCATGACTTCCTATATGTTTTCTTTGTTACTGTACTTTCCTGTCTGGTATTCTTTGGAAAGCTGTAACTTGAAATAGTCTATTGTGACGTTACGAGTAAATGTTTTGATAGTGGGAAGTTCACATTTAAAATAGACGCTCCATTTTTTTTTATTTATTAAGTAATGCATATTATGAGTATAGGCCTGTGTATTCGAGACACTTTGATAAAGAAATTACGTTCCTCAGCAGGGATCGAAAGCTTAAAATTTAAGGCTTAACCACAAAGAATCTATTTTCCCCTTTTGGTAAAGCACATAGTTTTTGCTTAAAATATTTTCCCAAGAACTCATATCTGCCTAGTTTCATGCCTAAAATGTAAACAAAGTAATTCCTAAAGAATAGATGGATTCATCTTTTTTAGTTAAAATATTGTTTTTAGTGGATACGCATATTTGAAATAGACGTCCGGCTTATTGGCTTATGCTTTTATGCTTTCTTTAAAAGGTATACATGAATTTACTCGTGCAACCAGACTGGCAACTGAGTTCCACCCATTCACAGTTAGACCAACTAAATGCTGCCGACTATTCTACTCCAGCAGCTTCTTTTCTCGCACTTCCTACCTGTAGAACTCTCTTCTATATTCTTGCTTTCCTGACGGCTACAACCTCCAGGAATTTAAATGCAATGTCAATACCCATTTCTTAACCACTTGACACCCTGTATATCTTTTCCTTTCTCTCTACCTTTGCAACTGTCATCACACCTCTATTCCCATCCTTCTCTTGCTCCCTTCTTTGACACTCCCTGTAGCTGGTTCGTCTTTGTCTTTACTCTCCTCGTAATTGTTTTTCTCTTATGTAGCCCCCTGCGCATCAGTGGTGTTACCGCCTTGCTTGGGGTGAAACGATTAATATATATATATATATATATATATATATATATATATATAATTAGAAAATCGCTTAAAAATAATGAGAAAGAGAAGAGGAAAATAAAAAAATGAAGAAAGGAAACATGCTGTAAAAAGAAAAGTTGCTTTTATCAATTTAGCGACTCTATTTGTTTCACCAGCCCTCTGTTTTAATTAATTAATTAATTAATTAATTAATTAATTAGTTAATTAATAGAAATAGTTACAATGGTTACCGTTTGCTTAGTGATTAGCAGATAAGCTTTACTATTTATTATTCTGCACGAGTACGGCGCAAGTTTGCAGTACTCGGCATCGATAGGCTATCACAGAAATTAAAACACTTTTCTGCATTAGCCGCTAGTGGGCTAAAAAAAAAGAATGCTCCCTACCTGCACGGCTTGCACCACTGAGTCTGTTGGTCTAGGCTGAATTTGATTTGGATTTGAGCATTCTGTAATCAGAAAGGGTCAAAGTCAGGAACACATGCATTGTCTTTTGGTAGGATTGATTCTGTGATGGACGATTGAAACAGGAGGAGGAGGAGGAAAGAGGCAAAAAGATTGTGAGGGAGTGAGTGGGGAGGGGGTAGAGATATTAAAAATTGTGTGTTGGGTGGGGCTGGACTACAAACTACGCATTCCTCTGTCTCTTGAGAAAGAGCAAAAAGAAAGAAAGAAAGAAAGAAAGAAAAGGAAGGAAGAAAGAAAAGAAACAAGAAAATGGAACAACAAAACAACAAAGCAAATGTTGAAAAACTTGAAAAAAACATTTTGAATTTGAAAAAGCTGTTAATTTTTTTTTTACTTTAAAATTTTTGGCATTTTGAATTTGTATGCACTCAATAAATAACATAAAAATTCTGTAATCAGAACGGGTCAAAGTCAGGAACACACGCATTGTTTTTTGGTAGGATTGTTTCTGTCATGGACGATTGGGACAGGAGAAGGAGGAGGATGAGGAGGATGAGGAGGCGGAGGAAAGAGGCAAAAAGATTGTGAGTGAGTGAGTGAGTGAGTGAGTGAGTGAGTGAGTGAGGTTTTTATATATATATATATATATATATATCACCCCAAGCAAGGCAGTTTACTGCCACTTGTGTGCAGGGGTGTCACATAGGAGGGAAGTGATGAGAAAGAGTGACAGGTTATAAGGAGTGTCAGGAAGTGGGTAAAAGAAGGATGAGAATACTGATGAGTGTGGAGTGGATGGAGTGGTAGAGATATTAAAATATTGTGTGTTGGCTGGGTTGGACTACAAACTACGCATCTTGCCTTTTATATATATATATATATATATATATATATATATTATCGATTTTCTGCACTATTGTAAGAACTGCAACCTTGAAACTTCTGAATATCGTTTCTTATGTCTTTGTCTATGAGTGTATCAAATTTGATTAAAATCGGACCACTCTTTCTATAACCCGATATTTCGATTATCGATTTTCGATATTTATCGGGGGTACCTCAACACAAAACCTAGCTAAGAACACTCGCAGACGCTTATAGTACAACTGTGTAAATTTTCAAGAAAATCGGTTCAGCCATTTCGGAGTCTATAGGTAACGGACACAGACACACACACACACACACACACACACACACACACACAAAGTTCCATTTATAAATAAGTTTAGATGCTATGCAATCATCATCATCATCATCCTGCGGCCTCGGCCGAGATAGAACACACTACACCCTTCCAGTATTCCCTATTTTTCATAGCTCCTGTCAGGTCTTCCTTGGCAAAAGATGTATCTCTGTTTATCCTGTCTGGAAAAGTTAATTTACGAGATCGATTGTGAGATGATGGGTGCCTCCATAATACAAACGATGAAACAAGTTCATCTGTGGCACGTGCACAATGCCCAGCAAACTGGACACGTCTCTTTTGAACTAAGGTTGATACTCTTGGTAGGTCTCCATATATCTTTTCTAGAGTTGGGTGGTTTCGCCATGAAAGATCAAGTACTCTTCTGAGAAGACGAGTATAACATGCATCTAAACGGCGCTGTTGTTTTGCTGGAAGAGTCCAAGTTTCAGATGCTATGCAAACCACACAGTGCGGGTAGAAGACAATGAAATGAAACTACAAAAACTCTTACAGACGGTAGTGATGAAAGCGAAAAGAAAGGATTAAATATTCATTTCAAGAAGACATAATACAATGATTAAAAAAGTAAAAGGATATTTCCGAAATGCAAATTACACATTGAAGATACAGAAATCAAACAAGTATAAATATCTGTGAATTGTTTTAACAGAGAACGAAAGATGTGACACTGAAATCCGAAGTTAGCAAAAGAAGCCCCCTTTATTTTAATTGTTCTGTGCTTATCAGATTTTCCAAGCCAGGGACACATGCATTGCTTTTTGGTAGGATTGATTCTGTCATGGATGATCGGAATAGGAGGAGGAGGAGGAGGAGAACGAGAAAAGAGACAAAAAAGATTGTGAGTGAATGAGTTGGAAGAGGAAGGGGAGGAGATATTAAAAGTTGTTTGGGGTGTGGGTGGACTACGATTTACGCATTCTTCTGTTTCTTGAGAAAGAGTAAAAACAAAGAAAGAAACAAACAAAAGGAAGAAATAAAAGAACAAATAAAAGGAGAAAAAAAACAAAGAAAGAGCAGGGAGGAAGAAAGAAAGAAAAAGAAGAAAAAAGAAAGAAAGAAAATGAACGAAGGAAGAAAAGAAAGAAAGTAATAAAAAGAAAGAAAAAAGAAAGAAAGAAAAGGAAAGGAAAGAAAAGAGAAAGAAAGAAAAAGAAAGAAAAAAGAAATAAATAAAAAGGAAGGAAGAAAGACAGAAATAAAAAGAAGGAAGAAAGGAAGAAAGAAAGAAAGAAAGAAAGAAAGAAAGAAATGGAAGAAAAAAGAAACAAAGCAAATATGAAAAATATTTGAAAAAGCTGTTAATCTTTTTTTTTCTTATTTTGATTTTTTTATTTTATTTAACGTTTTTAATTTGTTTGCTCTCAATAAATAACAAAAAATACAACAAAAATAAACTATAAATTATAATAGCAATCATTGTTTTTTATTCAGTATGTCTTAGTCTTCTCAGCCACGAGAGCAAGTAGCCCAAGATTCTGTTTGCCTTT
Organism: Ascarosepion bandense; assembly: GCA_037127315.1. Lineage (NCBI taxonomy): Eukaryota > Metazoa > Mollusca > Cephalopoda > Sepiida > Sepiidae > Ascarosepion > Ascarosepion bandense. Next base: position 3,414,109 of record JBBBDQ010000514.1, on the reverse strand, counting down.
TTACGGAAAGTATAATGACACGTTCAAATAATTTTTCTCAAATGTCCACATCTGCTTAGATTTTTAAACAAAAATTTAAACAAAGCAATTTCCTATGAATTAATGCTTCATTTTTTTATTACTTCAAAAATTATTTTTAATGGATACCCATATTTGAAATAGACATCCTGCTTTTATCTTAAACAGTGCATATTACATCTATTAGCCTATGCACTTATGCTCTCCTCAAAAGGTATATATATATATATATATATATATATATATATATATATATAGGGTGTCCATAAAGTTCTTGTGCACTTTAAAAATTTATAACTTTATCTGTATTTGTGATGGAAATAATCTGTAAATAATGTTACAAAGTTTAATGTAGCTAGTTTTAAGAACAGTTATTGAATAATTCTTCACCACAAAATTTGCAGCAATTCCTAGATAAGTAAAAAATATTTACTTATTTTCAGAATCACTTTGATCCATGGCTTCAACTGACATGTGAAAACAATTGTGTATGCTACCAAACCTAATACATTAAAAGATTTGAATGCTAAAATAACTAATGTGATTTTAGGCATTACTGTAAATCAGTTGGCAAATGTTTTCCGTGAACTGCAAAATCATATTCTATTTTGTACTGCTAATGATGAAGGACATGTGGAAACTTAAAGAAAACTTCAATAAAATCTTAAAAGATATAGATTTACTTCTTTTTAATCCTTTTTACAAATTATTTCTATCGCAAATACATATAAAGTTATAAATTTTTTAAAGTGCACCCGAAATTTATGGACACCCAGTATATATATTATTGGACCAATATCATCATCTTCTAGTTCTTTTTAGTCATACATTCATTTCGATCATGAAATGTGTCTGAGCATTATACATTTATAGAGCACTGTATACTCATTGATCTAATATATATATATATATATATATATATATATATATATATATATAGTCATCGGCAGACAGATCTGTTTCGCTGTATCATAGCTCATCAGTACGGTTAGAATTTGCGTCAGTCGGCGATTCTACCTCTGAGCTATGAGCGCTCGGTAGAAAGAAGCAGATTTTTTTAGCCAGAAGTTAGAGTGCTCTAATACATTATCGAATGAGCGATACGATGCTAGAGTTGCTACTGTTTTTTCAAAGTCTACCATTCTTCCAGAGTGCACAATCAGGGTGCGAGAGCGTAAATATTCATCCGCGCGCACGCGCGCGCACACACACACACACACACACACACACACACACACACACACATATATATATATGTGTGTGTGTGGGTTATCGATCATTATTTTTCATATTGTGAATGTAGACAGGAAGGATGTTGTAGATGTTTAGAAATGAAAGAATGATCAGACATGTGTAATGCAAGACATCTTATTAATATAGTTGCTGTAAATCCAAAATATACATTTGTTTTTGGTCCCAAGTATATTGCGAGTGTAGTCTGGTAAATTTGGTAGGATATACAGTACCTTCCATTTTGAATGAAACTTATATATTAAAGGGATTGTTGCTAAATACACAATATATATATATATATATATATATATATATATATATATATATTGTCATCCGCAGACAGATCTGTTTCGCCGTATCACAGCTCATCAGTACAGTTAAACTCCGATTGCTTTTTTACCCAGGATTGAAACCCGACCGAAATGGCGTCAATCGGCGACTCTTATATATATATATATATATATAGTTTATCTAGGCAGCAGATAATTATCTAAACATACTGTTAAATATAACAAACAATGAATGTCTATTATATTTTATCATGAGCTGTTTTAAAAATCGTAGTTTGAATTTAATTTCAGGTGAAAATAAAGACAGAAATTGTCCAGCATTTGGGTGTTTTTTATTGCACTATTTCTAAGCTTTTGGGTGAAATGAGCCATCTTCAGAGTTGTTTTATTTTTTAGTAAATATATGGGTATTTTTGCGTCACACTACGTGAAAGACCGAAATGTTAACAGAACTATATGTTTAAATGCAATGTAATGTGTTGAGATTAAATTGATATGTGATTTTATTGAGTGTGGGTTGCTTTGATTTAATATAGATGTCTCTAACATATGAAGGTTCTTTTCACTGTGTATATTTGTGAGTATTATTGTGTTATCAACTAAAATCTGTCTAATATTACATACAAGGCTATGATTTTCTAAGAAATGCTGTTTAAATCAACTATGATCAGAAAGGTGACAGGTAGTCTACGGGAGAAAGTAATTATATTAAAACCAATGTATATATATATATATATATATATATATATATATATCCGTCCGTGCATGGAGTACTGCTGCCATTTATGGTCAGGTGCCCCTGCCGTTCTCCTCAGTGTTCTTGACAAGCTCCAAAGGAGAGTCTGTAATGTGATAGGTACTGATCTGGCGACTCGTCTGCAGCCACTTTCCCATCGTCGAAATGTGGCCTCCCTCTGTCTCTTCTATAAATACTTTCATGGCTTCTGCTCGGATGAGCTTAAGTCACTGATGCCTCCTCAACAGGTGTTTACCCGTGCAACCAGACTGGCAACTGGGTCCCACCCATTCACAGTCAGGTTAGCCAAACGCAGACGACAATTCTACTCCTGCAGCTTCCTCTCTCGCACTTCCCGCCTGTGGAACTCACTCCCGTATTCTTGCTTTCCTGACGGCTACGACCTCCAGAAATTTAAAAGCAAAGTTAATATTCACCTACTAACCACTGGACTCTAGCTCTCTCCCCTCCCCTGTATAATCTTCACGTTCTCTCCGCCCATGTATCTGTCATTGCACCTGCTTTCTCAGCTTTCTATTGTTCCTTTCTAACTAGCTTGCACTCCTCACTCTTTTCTAATTAATCTTTCTACATTTATGTAACCCCCTGCACATCAGTGGCGTTTCTGCCTTGCTCGGGGTGAAATGATTAAAAAAAAAAAAAAATATATATATATATATATATATATATTCGTAAATAATAGCATTGGATATACAACAAATGTTTAACAAGACTCATGTCATAATCATAGTTCTATTAGGTCTCATTTAAATAAACGTGGAGACTCATCAAAATTCTAACTGTAAAAAACTTGTAAATAATACAAATATAATCATCCACTTGAAAAGAAAAGTTTAAAAAATAATGGAAGATTTTTTTTATAAAACAGTAAGAAACCAACAACCAATACTATCAACTATGAATACAGCTACAATTTGCTGGCCCTGTTAGGGAAATAAAACATTCCTATAAATCTAGACACATTTATAAAAAACCTACATATTTAGTTACAAGTAAAATAAAATTCATCCTTGATAGTTGGCTAGAAGTATAGCCGAAAGACCTTGGAATTATAAAACATTCGGATAATTTTCATGTAACTTATTTTCCGTAAAGAAAAGAAATTATAAGATCGGATGAAAAATTATATAAAAAACATAACCACTGCACCGTGTATGTCAGTTTTAACTTAACTTGCATAAAAGTAGGATTGATTTCATATACATACATATATATATATATATATATATATATATATATATATGTATGTATGTATTGTATTAATAAAATACATATATTATAACATTAGTAGCAAAATAGGCATTTTTATTCGACACTAACTTTTCTTAAAAATAGTGTTTTTCATGAGTATATAATTTTATTCGATTCATACTAACCCTATACTTGGATATATATATATATATATATATATATATATATATATATATATATATATATACGCCTTCCAGTGGATTTACTTATATACACGGAAGGACATCCACACACATGAACCAAATGTACATAAGCACAAAAATGATATATATATATATATATGTATGTGTGTGTGTGTGTGTGTGTGTGTGTGTGTTAGAGAAAGAGAGAGAGAGGGAGGGAGGGAGAGAGTGTGTGCGTGTGTGCTAGCATGTGTGTAATTTTCTATATTTTCGTGTTCAGGTGAATATCCTTAGACACATGTAATAAGTAGTTTAATTTAATATTCTTTTTTTGTCTCTTAAAGTGAATTAGTAATTTTAATGAATCAGTTCAAAACGTATATTTTCAACAAGACAATCTAAGCAATATATATATATATATATATGTGTGTGTGTGTG
>JBBBDQ010000514.1:3052500-3405000 GCA_037127315.1 Ascarosepion bandense | reverse complement strand
TGTTCTACCCTGATCCGGAGTGGTAGCAGATGTTAGCATCCCAACTATGGGCAAATAGTTAACCTAAAACTGGGGTCAGAACATTAAGAACGTTTAAAAATTTACTTTTATAGAAAAATATATATTTTTGAACGAAAAAATAATACCAACAACACATTTTGAAGGAAACAATTATTAACATACATTTTTGAAGGAAAACATTATTACCAGCAATACATTTTTGATTACAAAGCTAGAAGACATCTTCAGTTTTCTAAAATAAAATAAAAATGTTTCATCAAAATCTGACTAAATCAACCTTCTCATTATAACTGAACATTAAAATAATAACCCTATGTCTATATTTTTGGCATTAAATGACTCACAGAGGTTGATATGCCGTTAAACAAAAACTAAACTGAATGGCGTGAAATTAAGAAAAGCATTGAGTTACTTTTAAGATTAAAATATATAATGGACAGTATTGTCTTACGAAGATACGCGAATGATACAGTACCAACAGTACACACGGAAAAGAAGCTTCAAAACCCCCTACAGTTGGTAAGCTGAAGAAAGCGGAAAAAAAAGCACTACAAATAAACTATATGAAAGTCGAATGCATAGTCAGCAGCAAACAGAGGAGTCTAAAATGCCAACCACAGGTCGGGGATACTAAAATCAAGCAGGAACAGAAGGTTAAATACCTGGGAAGTATTCAAACAGAAGACGGAAAGTGCGACACTGTGATCCAAAGGCGAACTGGCATGGTCAAGGATGCTTTCTAGAAGCTGTGTAGAGTATTGACTGACAGGAAAATTTCGCTAGAAACAAAGAAGAAAGCACTGGATTGCTATGTGATGTCTGTTCTTCAATATGGCAGTGAATGTTGTACAATCTCCTCGAAGAAGAAAGAAAGAGCGTGGAGCAACTGAAATCTGGTTCTACATAAGGATATTGCGGATAACATCGAGCGAGTATGTGAGCAATGATGAGGTTTTGGAGAAGATAGAGACGAAAAGAAAACTAATACTGAACATCAGGCAAGGACAGCTGAAATGAGGAAGGAGGGATTGGAGAATCTGATACTCACGGGTCAGATAGAAGGAAAAAGAGACAGGGGAATGCAGCAGGTAACATATTTAACGGGCCTGAGAAAGTGGATGACAGAGTAAGGTTTGGGCGTGGGTAACAGGAGAAAGCATGCTAAGACCGACCAGGGTAAGGAGGACTTGGAAGACCATGATCGCCTACGTTCTGAAGGGACACCGCAAATAGAAGAAGAAGAAGAAGAAGAAGATTGTCTTACGAAGAATATGAATAATTAATATTTACAAGAATTTTCTTCATTTTTAAAAATTTTAATTCGCCATATAAAAGAGATTCGCAGATATAGTACCCGCTAAGTAACAGGTTAGATAGTGATATATTTCTCGTTACAATAAATTTTATATTTTGTTGATACACATATTTAAAGAGAAGTGTTTATTTTTAAATAGTAAATTCTCGTCAACCGATCAGGGTTTTTCAAGAAACCTTAATAAAGATTATGTGCCCCCACAACAGGATTCACTAAATTTAATATATAACGCACCACTCAAAAAGAAAAAAAAACAAAAACTGGGCCTAACTAATAAAACAAAAACTGTTAGTCAAAATTCGACTTTATTCATCAACATAGTCTCCTTCTGGGTGATACCCTGATTCCAAAGCTTCTCTAATAATTCGATGCTTGTTTTGTAGAACAAAAATAAAATTGGTATTTTGATCACAAAATACGCCCCAGTTTTCGATATCACTTTTTAACTGGTGCCTATTCTCTTTCCCTGAAGCATTCTTTTGCGGTCTGCATACAGCCAAAAGTCACTGGAGGCCAGATTTGGAAAATAGTGTCGATGCGGATGCAATTCTAAGCACAATTCGTGATTGACTTGTGACACGGTGCGTTGTATGACACGTTGTGTGACACGGTGCGTTGTATGGGTGAAAGGTCACATTTTTCTTCTTCATTTGTGGCCGTTTTTTGATGATTTCTTCCTTTAATCGCACCAATAATACTATATAATATTCGCTATTGATGGTTTTTCCTTTCTAAAGTTAATTTATGAATTAAATACCTTGCGCATTCCGAAATACGAATTCCAAAATTTTGCCTGTTGATGTTTGCGTTTTTGGTCGCTTTGAACGGCTTTCACCTGCTGCTGTCTACTCAGCTGACTGCCGATTTGACTCCGGAGTGAAATGGTGGATCCATGTTTCATGCATTGTCACATATTTACGCGAAAACTTCCTTCTTGTTGCGTTGAAACAGTTGCAAACGACGCTCTGAATCGTTGACGCGTTGTTGATTTTGATCGAGTGTGAGCAAATGCGGCACCCACTTTGAACACAGCTTTTCTCATTGACAAATGTTCACGCAAAATGGTGAATACACTGCCTTCTGATATGTTCAACTCTTCTGCTATCTCACGTAACTTCAATTGACTATCGGCCAAAATAAGTTTGTGGATTTTTTGGTGTTCCCGGGACAGCAGCCGATTTTGGGCGACCTGAGCATTCAGCATCATTTGTGTCTGTACGAGCACGTTAAAAGTCAGCATATCACCTCTTAACTTAAAAAATATATGTACTTTGGTAACTTTGGACGGATTTCACCTGCTGCTGTCTACTCAGCTGACTACTGATTTGAATCCGGAGTGAAGTGATGGATCCATGTTTTATCCATTGTCACATATTTACGCAAAAACTCCTTTTTGTTGCGTTGAAACAGTTGCAAACAACGCTCTGAATCGTTGACGAGTTGTTTTTAATCGACTGTGAGCAAACGCGGCATCCACTTTGAACACAGATTTCTCATTGACAAATGTTAATGTAAAATGATGCAGACACTGCCTTTTGATATGTTCAACTCCTGTGCTAACTCACGCAACAATTGGATTAAAAGAGTTTGTGTTTTGGTATTTTTCGGGACAACTGCCGATTTTGGGCGACTTAAGCGTTCACCAGCATTTGTTTCAGTACGGCCGAGTTTAAAATCAGCATGCCACTTCTTAATCATTGTTTCCGACGGAGCAGAGCACAAATAACACTTTTCAAGCCATTGTTTTGTTTGAACAGAATTTTTTCTAACAGAAAGCAATGCTTTATCAACACACGAAATTCAGATATTTCTGTTGTTTTGAAAATTTGCAACAGTAGCTTCACTTAAATAACTGCAATTTGTAAACTGATAATCTAATTGGGCCCAAATGTTGTCACGTACCATTTGAAGGTTAGTATTCCAGATAATTATATGGATTTTTATTAGTGGCGCCATTTATACGTCAGACTTATTGTTTACATCACTGCCTGTGCAGTCTCGTTTAACGGATCTTTACTCAAGGTTACTCATTGTCATAGCTCACGCCAATCAAGGCAATAAAGCCGCTAAAACGCAAGGGTTACTATGTGTTGGGACGCCCGCGCCTATTCGGCTATAATGGACTATTCCATTACTATGTAAAGTAATGGTGGCATCTACGTAGGAGAGTGTGCCGAGCAGCTGATCGACAAGTCAGTCGTAGACTTCCGGTGACGACCCGGAAGTACTCATTGCTCATACTACGTCTTACGACGGTTGAGACGATTAACCTTTATTCTTGTATTGGATACTAATAACCTTTGTAAATACTATTTTCACGGAATACAACAATTAACCTATTCCTGTTGTTGAGTTATTTATTCTTACTCACGATATAACACTATGAGAGAATAAAAGAAAATTAAAACATTATTAAGGAGAGAAGACAATAAACTAACAGGAACGAAGAAGTCCGAAGATAACGATTGAATTTGAATTTACATCTCTGAGAAGTAAAATTAAAGGAGAGTTCCACAAACAATAAGCGTGAGAAAAAAAATTATTAATATAGAAGTGACATAAAATTTGAAACTTACCTACCAATCTATTATTGTGTTTCAATTCGGAAAAAAAGAGGTACCAAAGAGGAAAATTCATCAGAACAATTATTATTAATTATTTATAGAAAAGGCTCTTGAAAGCTGCATTATGGCAGTGCGAAAATGATTGAAGCCAAGATGCCATGCCAATATTGATAATATTGCAGATTCTTTGGATTTTATCAAGAATCTCTTAGTACACAGCAGAAGAATGAAACCAGATGTGACACTAATATTCAAGGCATGGATGAACGGTAGACATACATGAGTAACACCGATCCTGCCTAGAAATATTGTCTAGCATGGAACATACAACACATTTCCTCGCAGCAGACCTAGCAATTGATTTAATATAATCTTTCCACTTCATATCAGCAGAGAATATTAACTCGTGAAGACGCAAAAATATATGTACTTTGGTCGCTTTGGACGGATTTCACCTGCTGCTGTCTACTCAGCTGACTACTGATTTGAATCCGGAGTGAAGTGATGGATTCATGTTTTATCCATTGTCACATACTTACGCAACAACTTCCTTCTTGTTGCGTTGAAACAGTTGCAAACAACGCTCTGAATCGTTGACGAGTTGTTTTTAATCAACTGTGAGCAAACGCGGCACCCACTTTGAACACAGATTTCTCATTGACAAATGTTAATGCAAAATGGTGAATACACTGCCTTCTGATATATATACATGTGTATTTTGTGCAACTCAATTGAAACTACTTTAGTTTCCTTTCCTTTCTTTTCCTCGTCATACGGTCAGTTTGGTGAAAGAAAGAAAAATTTGGAGTAAGAGGGTGTAGTCGATTTCTATTTTTTCCTCTGGATTAGATCATTTGCAGTGGTGTGCAGTAATATGAATCTATTTTAGGGGTGTATGATGAAATTTGTTTGGCCTTGAAAAATATTGTGATTGAATCAGATTTTTATCACACCCACAAACTATTGTCTCGACAGTCGATTAGTTGTCGTACGGCTATTGTTTGCAATGAGCGTTACTCCAAGAAAGCGTACGAAAATTGTAACACTGTACGAACACACTGGCAAGCCTTACAGAGAGATCGTGGATGTTGTTGTTGTCAGCCTTTCAAATGTCAGTCATGTCATCAAGACGAAGAAACAAACTTATTCATCAGTCCAAAACGTAATGGAAAATGCGGTCGGAAGAGAAAAACAACGCATGTACGTGATCAGCGAAAGTTTGGAATTATTTATTTTGTTTCAGTTAATTTGCACAAGAGAGAAAGGTGAGAGTGTACTGGTATATTAAACAGTATATTTATTTTCGTCTACTAGCCTGAATATTCTAGAAATCTTATTAAAGTAAAATGCGCGCCTTACACTATATATATATATGGATCGAAATCCGCTAAGATGATAGACCAAATACCTAACATTCTTCACTTTTAATAACGCTTCTTCGGAGACCAAGAGAAAAATGAAAAAACAACAAAGGGACACTATCCTGGTATCTTGTGATTTGGGGTTGATTCTTATTGGTGAGATATGTTCACGTGTATTAAAGCAATAGATGATTATTTTTAAATGCATGTGCGTAGAACATTTTGTACTTGATAGTGTGCATATATATATATATATATATATATATATATATATATATATATATATACCAGCCATTTATAGGTCAGATTTATATTGGACCATTAAACGATGTATTAGAATGTGATACAGCGAAACAGATCTGTCTGTGGATGACTATATATATATATATATATATATATATATATAGGAAAAACAACTAAAAAGTTGTAAGTTAAAAATGTATTTCTTCACAGTATATCACGCGATGTACACATCACGTGACGGACGCTTCAAGCGACGGACGCATCTCGCGACGGACGCTTCTAGTTTAAATGTTAAAATCATTTGTTTCTGATGAAAGGCCGAGGCCGGTCTGGAATATATATATATATATATATATATATATATATATATATATATATAAATACTGTCAAAAAATACATTTTTCACTTACAACTTTTTAGTAGTTTTTCCTATACATATTAAGAGAGTATACGTGGATTATCATTACGCTATATATATATATATATATATATATATAAATAGAGAGAGAGAGAGAGAGAGAGAGAGATTTAAACGTATGGATCAGAATACGACAAGATGATAGAATAAAGAAAATAGAACAAAGTAGGAAACGTATTTCAATCTAACATTTTTCACTTTTGTTAAAGCTTCTTCAGAGACCGAGAGAAAAATGAAAAAACAAAATATTGTGGTTTGGGGTTAATTCTTATTGGTCAGATATGTTTCACAGTGTAGTAAAGCAATGAATGATTTTTAAATGCATATGCGTGGAATATTTTGAATGGTAAAATATAATACAGTATGTTTATGTATGTATACAAACGCTTGACTGTTCAGGTGTATGTTTGAGGGTAACATTAGTTAATATACACTACCGGTCATAATTATAAGCCAACTCCAGTTTTCTAAAAGAAAATGATGTATTTCATACAATTCTTAGCATGTATTGCAAGTGTATAATACTAAATATAAACGGAATGGTTCTTTTGTTAATATTACTTTGCGCATTTTTACACGCCAAGGAAGCAAAGATGAATCACTCTGAATTTTCTTCATTCTTTCATTCATATTAAAATATTTATTAAATATTTATAAATTCATTTGAGGCACATGTTATTGTGCAGTATTAACAAAAGAACCATTCTGTTTTCATTTAGTATTATTTACTTGGCAATAAATACTATAAAATAGTATGAAAAACATCATTTTTGTAAAATACTGGGGTGGCCTAATAATTATGGCCGGTGGTGTATGTGTATATATGTGCGCGTATTAATAAGCGCGTCACGTGTATTAAAGCGATGAACAATTTTTATATATACCTTTGAGGAATATTTTGGACGTTAAAGTGTGTAATAGTGTATGTGTGTGTTTATACCAATATACACTTATATTAGCTAAAGTTACCGTGCATCACACATCCAAACAGACAAGCATTTTTACATAAACGCACACACACATTATTATACACTTTATCCTCCAAAATATTCCTCACACATATATATTTAAAATTTTCTATTGCCTTAATACACGTGACACGCGTATTAATAAGTAGACATACATACACGCACATATTGACTAACGTTACTGTCCAACAAGCGTTTCTATGCAAACATAGACATAAATATGTATGATAGTGCGTATGTTTGCTTACGTAGAAACGCTTGTCTGTATTGATGTGTGTTGGATGGTAACGTTAGTTAATGTAATTGTATATGTGTGTGCAGTTCTTCAATACGGCAGTGAATACTGGATAATATTATCGAAAATGAGGACAAAACTGGAAGCAGCGGAAATGTGGTTCTACAGAAGGATGCTGCGGATATCGTGGACTGAGCATGCAAGCAACGATGAGGTGTTGGAAAGAATAGCAACAAAAACGAAATTAATACTGAGCATCAGCAAGAGACAACTGAAGTTCCTGAAACATGCAATGAGGAAGGAGATCTTGGAGAACCTGATACTGACTGGCCAGATAGAAGGAAAGAGAGACAGAGGAAGGCAGCGGATAACATATTTGCAGGGCCTGATCAGATGGATGACGGAACGGGGGTTGCCAGGAGTAACAGGAGCAAACACACTAAGAGCCACAAGGGATAGGGAGACGTGGAGAACCATGATCGCCTACGTCATGAAGGGACAGGGGACATAAAAGAAGAAGAAGAAGAAGAAGTATGAAGATTAGTTTGGAGAAAATATTTCTGATTAAAACGTCAAGGTGTGAGATCTTGCGAACAGCATTTCCATATACACACTCACAATATGAACGTCTATATAAAATATCCAAATGCATAATTTTCGCAATATCTGAATTCTGAACTCCCAAACCTGGGTAGAAGGAAATCTTTCTCGCGATGTTCATGCCTGTCTTACGAAACTTCAGTCAACAAGGATGCGTGTATGTATAACATGTTAGTCAAAAGTTTGGGCGATTAAAAAAAGCAAATAGACTTCGAATGTAGTACAAATGTTTGCTGCAACTCTTTGTGAGCTGTAGTCTTTATATCTTTGAAGATGTCTTCAATGGCAAGGTGAAAACTATATTTTTCAATAAATACAATTTTACCGATCAGATTCAACAAACTTTCCGATGCTGCTCATGTATGCATCTGGGTATAGACACGTATATTTGTTTCTTTGGCCTATGTAATTATGATGAATATATATATATAGATCTGTTTCGCTGTATCACATTCTAATACATCGTTTAATGGTCCAATATATATATATCAAAAACACACACGCACACGCAAACACACACACACGCATATATATCTATATATATATATATATATATATATATAATGAAAATATGTCCATACTTTTTGCCTTAAAAAAAACCCAAAATACAAGGTAAAATAAGTTTCAATTTCAACTAATCGAAAATAAAAATATAACAAAAATGAAATAAAATAAAGCAAACCCGAAAATAAATTAAAATATTTTTTTAAAAAAATGCTTAAAAGAAAGATGGCGTCCGTATGCAGAAGTAAAAGAAAAAAAAAAGAAAAAAAAAACAATTTGCTCAAAACAAAATGAGAAAATAATATCGTCTTATTTGAAAAATCTGAAATTCTCCGCAAAAGCTATTCTTTCTTTAAGTCTCATTGTAAGGAAACGTAAATAAATACAATTTTTTAAAAAATTTTAGCCAGAAACACACACACACACACACACACACACACACACACACACACACACACACACACACACACACACACACTCACGCACGCGCGCCCACATGCACGCAAACCAAATAAAAAAAATGAACGTACCTCTAGCCTGAAAGGCCAAAAATGTCTTTTTTAATTTCCTTCTTATGAGTTATTGATCATTTTACGTTTGTTTTTTTTCGCGAAACGAAAGTCATTTGAAGAAGAAGAAGAAGAAGACAAACAACAACAACAACAATAACAGTAACAACAAAATGGAGGAGTGGCTGAAGGAAGGAGAACGTAAAAACACAAAGAATGGATAAGAGGCGAAAGAGGTTAAAAGCAGAAAGAAAAAAAAAATCTCTGGAAAAAGGAAGGAAGAATGTGGAGCGGGAGAATAAAATAAGAAAAAGAAAAAGAAAAAGTGTTAAAAATGAGAAGAATGAAGAGTGTATGAAGACAGAGATGAAAAAAAAAAAGGAATGAAAATAAAAATGGAAAAACAAGAAAAGAGAAGGAAGGAAAAAAGGAATGAGGAGGTGAAAAATGAACAAGAGAGGAAGGAAAAAAATTAGGGAATAAAAATGATGAGAGAATGGAAAATTACGGGCGAGGAGAAAAAAGAAGAAGAAAAAGAAGGAGGATGTAAGGAGGAGAAAAGAGTAGTATCGGGGGAGAAATAGAAAAAGAAAATGTAGAAAAAAGAAAGAAAGAAAGAAAAAAGGAAAGAACAATTTTATGCAGAAAGAAAAATCAAGTAAATCAAGTTGAAAATGAATTATGTCAAACAGAATAATGTGACATCAACGAAGCTAGCAGTAAATTTTTATCATTCAACCACGGCATGTATATCTCAAGTTCGACATTGAGTGAATCTGGGTAGCTTTCAAGCTTCACCACTAATTCACTTCTCAATGAAATTTCAAACAATTTACAGAGTTAGATAGAACAACTTCTTAACTACATTTGGAAAAAACAAATTTGAATTTTGGTTGAGTAGAAAAAAAAAGTTAAATCAAAATATTTTAAGTCCGAAAAGGGAGACTAACTACATAAGTACATAAGTGAGTGAGTGACTTACACTTCTAATCATAAATCATAGTATTTATAACTTTTTTCTGTTTAATATTTTTGCATGTGGTTTTCAACATTTAAATTCTGATATCTTTTAACATTTTTGTTAATCAAACATTGCTGATCATTTATCATTTTATCAGTATTGATTATCAGAATTAATTATAAATAACCATTTTTTAACTGTTTTTTTTTTATCGATTGCATAAAAATGTTTTATGTTTTAATATTTTTGAAAGCTGCTTTCAACATTAAGTTTATATTAAATTAATAACAATGTCTGGAAAAATCATGGATAACATGGAGAAATGCGTGCATGTAAAGTATATATTCTTAAAATTATATTAAACCTGGAAAAGAACAGGACAATTTATTAAAACTGGTGAAGTAAAGGACAAGATATTCTAGTGAAGTAAAAAAATAATAAATTTCTCACTTAAAACATTGACATTCAAATTTTATTTTTAGTTGCAATATTTTAAGTAAGAAATTTCTTATTTTTTGCTTCACTAGTATATCTTGTCCGTTACTCTTCCAGGTTTAATGACTTGTCCTTTTCTTTTCCAGGTTTAATATAATCTTAAGAATATTACTTTTCATGCGCGCATTTTTTCATGTAATTACAAATAACTATAATTTCGATAAACATCTTAATTGAAAAATATTAAAGATTTACTGACCTGCTGACCCTTAAAAAGTATGAGGATGGTTATGCAAACAAATTAATAACTTCCCGCGCCGGGTGAATGAACAAAATCACAGGAAAGTTCCATAGAATTTATACTAAACTATCTGATTCATTCTTTTTAGTAACTAATCGACAAACGGAAAATTAAAAGAAACACAAGATCATCATATTAAGCATGTTTCAGTTGCATATCTTCACGTTAGAGAAGGTACCTCCACTCTATTTTCGATACCTAACGTTTAAATTGAATTTTTAGAAATATAAACTTTTTCTTGAAACTTTAATTTTAGCTTAATTGTAAGATAAATGATTAAATTTCCTATTTCCACTAAACAAAATACTCGGGTGTATTTCAAACAGAAGTTATATTCATTAGAATCTAAATCTAAGATTCTTTTTATAATTTTCAATTTTTCGGCCTTTTCGCTCAACGATTGACACATCTGTAAACAAAAGTTAATTCTCGGCTTTAAAAATCTTGCAAAAATATACATCTCTCACTCGTTATTTCTGGAAAGTTATTAGATTTAAAGTTAAATTAATCTGATTTGAAACAAATATTACTTGTTTATGGCATGAAATTTAGAATAAAAGTATTTCTTAATAACAAAGTTCTTTTAAGTAGGCGATGACAGAACCTATCAATCAATCTGGACGTATAGTGACCAAAAGATGACATAACCCAGTTTATTTCACGAGGAGAACAACCTTTAAAACATGTAACTATTTAATGATAGGTTTCTTATAAGTGTTCATCGGAAAAGAAATTGTGCAGTTTAACAATAAAAACAATATTAAAAATGATTTTAAAAATCGTAATTCTAAATGATTTTTATTAAGCTCATGAATCTTTGATTTGTAAATAAAGTCGATTTTTGATGAATTAATAACCGAAGACACTGAGTAACTGGAAGAAATTTAAAAAGATGTTTGAAACCTTATTTAGTAAAAAAAAATAATTATATAAAATTCATTATTTATCGAAATTTCCTTCTTCAGAATAAGATACCCTAAAATTAGGTACCTCCACTAAATCGCTAAAAGAATAATATAGTATGAATAAAAAAGATCCCAAACTAAATAAAACAAACTTTTTCCATCAAAATGTTTATATTATTATTAAAAGGAAACATCAAAGTAATTTTTAATTATTTTTAAAAATTTTTGAATCCCTTCTAACATGTTCGAAATTTTGACAGACAATCTTGTTTTGATTTGAATTAGCGGCTAACCAAAACGATACTACTGTTTACAATGGAAAACGTAATATTACATCACTCACATTTTTCCGGTGACAAACACATTAATTTGGAAATTCTCGCAAAATAATTGTCGGATTTTAATGAAACTTTCAGTACTGATTAACAAAATTAAATAATTTTGAAAATTATTATTTTTTTAAAAATTTGGTAAAAATATATTTTTTCACATCTCTTACCCCGCTCCATGTAAATTCATGAAATTTTGATAAATTTCACTTTATTTCGGTGTGAACGGACGCTCGTCGATGGCTTCGATTCAGCAGCTGATCTTCAAGTCGACTATTACAACGGTGTTCTTCCCCGCCAACGTTGTGAATTTTGATCTCAAGGAAGTCACGCTGAAATCTTGATAGCTGTGTTTTTACCAAGTTGAACCAGACCGGAAGCGCGCGCACATTAGAGTTAATGAAAATGGCACCAGAAATAAATTGAATGACGCCAGAATAAGTTGCGGAAAAAGTTTTTATATACTTACAAAAAAAAACACACACACAAAAAAAAAATAGAATATAAGAATCGCCAGTTCCTTATCTCTACTTAGCTGACGACGGATTGTAAGTTTAGACCAAGAGAAGTGTTTGTCTTCTTAACATTAATTAGAGTTTTTGGTTGGTAATGTCAGTTCACTCCAATCGGAGTTTTTAAGTTTGTGTCGATTCAAAAATGTCTTTGTTCGCTTTTCACCGAAGCTTTACGAAAACTGTCGAAGGTTGGGCTTTGTGTGTATGTTAGGCAGCGGCGGTGGTGGTGATTTTCTCTTGTCAGTTCGGCCCAACTCCTACTGCAAGTGCAACTGCTCGTGGCCTCCTCTGGGCCCCGTATTTATGTTTGTCCAAAATTCACTGGTGGGGGGATGACTAATATGCAAATTTCATCTCTGGCCAATGAAATCACTCTCGCCATTTTTTTTATCTGTTCTTTTCCTTCGGTTCAACCAATGAAGCAGCTTACTGTTTGGTGACATTATTTCTTTCGGCTTTTTCTTTTAATGCCGAAAAAAATAATAATTTAGATTATATGTATATAATTCTTTTCTAACTAAATTTAAATTCTATTTTATTTAAAATTTATGGTTATTTAGCCTTTTGCTTTCATCAAATATTTCCTTTTATTTGGGACACTTCTTTCTGAATTCAAAACTATGTTTTGTTTAAAAAAATCTTTTATCTACGGTGTAACTCGGGATTTTGATTCAGAAATTCTGATTCCACTTATGAAATATTTCCTTTTGTTGGTGACAATCCTTTCTGACAAGTAAAAACTGTTTTGTTTAGAATTGTTTTACCTTTATCTGTGGTGTCCTTGTTCCGACATCAAACTATCTCCAATTGTCAACAATAACCTCCTTTGACTCGGCATTTTTATCAAATAGCACACCTGCAAAATATAATTTCTTTCATACCTCTCGGCTTTGGGTTTTGCTACACCTTACCTTCCTCTGCGAATAGTAATTTTTTTTTACCGGGGTTCATATTAGAACAAACAACGTTTTTTAGTTGGTTCTTTTCAATTTATAAAAATTAATAATACGAACCACCACAATTTCTTCCGTCTTATTTGAAACAATAAATAATACCACTAATTTAATTACTTCTTCCCGGCCAGCCTAAAATAGTGTTACATTGGTATATAGCTTTATTAGTTAAATGCTGGACTCATTCAGGAATCATCTATTTATTTTTTTAATTTTTCCTCTGAATCCGAAAATCTGCTCCGATGATTAAAATAAAAAATGCAATAAAATCCTGATATTATTTAATTTGATAAGCTTTTAATTGCTAAAAGAAATAATAAAATTTAATTATAGTCTGAAGAAAAATTTTTTTCGATTACTGATGAAACTTTAAAAGAATTGTTTTCATTTTTTTTAAAAATTATAGTAATTTATAAAATTTCAAAAATATTCTTAAAATACTTCAAAGATTTATTGGGTTAGATTGTTAAGTTAATAATTGAAGATTACATTGCCTTTTAAAAATTGAAAAGTTTGATACAAATCGTTTGGTCTTCATATTTTAAAAATAATTTAAATACTTTTTTGTGAATGTGAAGTTTTTTTTTGCATGGTAATTTCTATGTGCAAACTAAAAAGTAAAAGTTTCCTCCCTTACCCGAAAAAATTCGTACAATTTTGTCACTTGTGAACGCCATATACTTTTATCTTATCTCTATTCAACCACCTGTCAATACATTTCATATACGGCGGACAGGTCAAAAAATTCAAATCTGTGATTAAGAAATAGTTTTATTCTAAATCTTATGCTATACATAAGTAATACTTGTGTAAATCAGATTAATTTAAGATAAAATTTGCTAATTTTCCAAGGCTAATGCGCACACATGTATAATTTATTTTTGCAAGATTGAACAGGTGAAGAGGCTCATCCCTTGTTTCCTGTTTAGAATGCGGTTTCCGGTTTTTCTCTTTTCTAATCCTTACACTCTTTTCTTTTTTTTTCAATTGGAGTAGATAGATCTATCTATCGCTCGGTTCACACTCCACCCATGTATATTGAACAGGTGAAGAGGCTCATCCCTTGTTTCCTGTTTAGGATGCGGTTTCTGGTTTTCTCTTTTCCAATCTTTTCCTTCTTTTCTTTTTTTTTCAATTGGAGTAGATAGACTAAATTATCGCCCGGTTCACACTCCACCCCCGTCTATTGAACAGGTGAAGAGGCTCATCCCTTGTTTCCTGTTTAGGATGTGGTTTCCGGTTTTTTTCTTTTCTAATCTTCTCACTCTTATGTAGCCCCCTGCACATCAGTAGCATTACCGCTTTGCTTGGGGTGATATGATTAAAAAAAAAAAATTTACACTGAGAATTAATCTTTGTTTACAAATGTGTCGATCGCTCAAAAATGCTGTCAAAATTGAAAAAAATAATCATTTAGCTTTCGATTAAAACTAAAATAAAAGTTTCCAGAATACTTTTTCATTTTCAAAAGTTCAGTTTAAAAGTTAGATGTCGAAAATGACTAGAGGTACCGACCTAAAAATATATTATTTATAAAAAACAATTAAAACTTTATCTACATTAACGTAGTTTTAATACATTTTTGATTTTACTATTCAGAGCAGATTTTCGGAAAAATGGTCTCATAATTAAAAAAAGAATTACGTGACTTACATTTCCAATGAATCTTGCATTTAATTAATAATCAAAAAAATGGTATTGATCATGTATTTCTAGAAGTTCTATGGAATTAATTGAAGCGGGGTGGGGTAACTGATGTAAAAAAACATAATTGTACCAAGATCTTTTTAAAAATAAGTGTATAAATAATTTCATTCATTTGTGAATAAGTCTTAAAAGTTTCATCAAACATTTAATTGATTTTTGCAAGAATTTTCAAACTGTCTTTCAACGCCAAAAAAAGACTTGCGTAATATTACGTTTTGCTTAATAGTCATGTTATGTAAGCACAGCGTGAATCGCTGACGGAAAACAAAAAGCCGAAATTTTAATTGAGATCTCAAACGTGTTAGAAGGGGTTAAATTTTTTTTTTAAATAATGACAACAAAATTTGGTCTTTCCTGTTAATAATAGTATAATGATTCTGAGGAGAAAAATTTGTTTTTATTAAGTTTGAGCCGATTTCCCATCATGCTGTGCTGTTTGTTTTTTTTTTTGTTTTTTTTTTTTGGCAATTGAGTGGAGGTAAATACTTTATAGTTTTATTCACGTTAATTACTCCCGCTTTTCAAAAGAAATAAAAACATCACACAAATTTTAACAAATGCAAGCGTTCACACTCAAAATAAACATTGGAGTTTCGGATCGTTGTCTTTCCCGAATACACTCATAGAAGTGGAAAACCATGTTTATTGTTCAGCAACATGAGTCAAGTTAATTCTATCAAAAATTCAAAGAGAAACGTCACGATTTGTACAGAACATAACAGTTGTACTGATTCCCATTTAATATCTTCTTATGTATGTACCCTGTCTTTTCAGGACATAGGGGATAATGGACTTCCACTTGGCCCTGTCTCTTGTCGCTCTCAATATTTTTCCTCTTGGTATCTCTCCCAAACTCTGTTTAGCTAACTATTCTCCTTCATGTGCCGTTTTTTTTTCGGACGTAGGTGATCCTGAACTTCCACTTGGTCCTGTCCCTTATCACTCTTATTATTTTTTCCTGTTGGTCTCTCTCCCAAAACCCGCTCAGCCACCCATTCTTCTTCATGTGCCGTTCCTTTCCCGACGGAGGCGATCATAGTCTTCCACTTGGCCCTGTCAATAGTTTTCCCCCTGGTATCTTTCCCTAACCCCGCTCAGCCATCCATTCTTCTTCTTCATGTGCTGTTCCTTTCCAGAATTAGGTGATCCTGAACTTCCCCTTGGCCTTGTCGCTCTCAATATTTTACCTCTTGGTATCTCTTCCAAACCCCGCTCTGACAAGCCTATCAAACATTCCGCTAAACTTACCAAACATGACTTGATTTATGTGAGTTGCACAACGGAAAAATCAAATAAAAGATTCAGTATCACAGGTATGGTAGTCATACCATACCTGTGAAACTGAATTTTTTATGTGCGTTGTGGTGCAGTGGATATCGGATCGGAACAAGAGATCGGAGAGCCGAGTTCGGATTCCAGTTGAATTCATTGCATTCACCTTCGCGCAAATACCCTTGGGAAAGGAAATTAATCCATCTCTCATAACTTCCTTCCAGTTATGGGTTAAATAGTAGGACAGACTGGGTTCTATAGCCTTGGTCGGCAACCAGTCTACCGCAGAAAGCAATGGCCACCTACTGCAGGATAATCTTCTGCCCAGTCAGTCATGTCTCTTTCGAGACATGATCCCCCAATCTTGTATCACGTATGGCACTTAACTGACTGACTGAATATAATAGTTGAAAACAAATAAAACTTCTACTGGGTATAAAGTGGGGGATCGGTTTTCTATTGTTATGAAGTAATAAACTGATCCCCTATTAATTACTACTTATTTATATGATGATATGTAACATTTCATCTATTCTCATTCCAGCTATGGGCTAAATGGCAGGATGGATTGAGTTCTGTAGCTTTGGTCGGCAACCAGTCTACCGCAGAAAGCAATGGCAACCTACTGCGGGATAATCTTCTGCCCAATCAGTCATGTCTCTTTCGAGACATGATCGCCCAAGCGTGTATTACGTATGGCACTTAACTGACTGACTGATCACAGGTATGATGTCAGACACCATAATGTAACTTCAACGGAGCTTGCGGAAAATTTTATTACAAACGACTGTAAATTCGACAAGCATCTTAAGGTGAACAGTCTGAAAAAATATTCAAGATCTACCAACATTTCGACTCATGGGGATGGTTACGTCAGCAAACTACTAACTTCCTGTCTCGGATTACTATTAATAACTGGGAATAAACAGAATGATGAGATTTTCATAAGATTTATACTAAGCAGTTTGATTGATTTCTTTTAGTAACTAATCAACTAACAAGATCGCTCTCATATTAAGGACATTTCAGTTTCATGCCTTCACATTAGTGGCGTTTCGTTCGTATTTTCGCCTTCATTACAAGGACAGCCGTTTTTTTATTATAAGACAAGCAACATTTGTACAAAGACTTATCATTTTTTGTAGCTTTATATATTTGTATACGTAAAAAATTGTATAAATATAACCTGAAGAAGACAAGCACACTGTCGAAATATTGTTTAACATCGTCAAAAAAGGTGTTTTCTTTTCTTTTTCTTTTTTATTTTTTTTATTTTTTTTGAATCGCGCTTTTCTCTTAACTGTTGAAAAATATTGGAAGAGTTACGTCAATCATTTTGTTAATCTGCAATGTTATTGGTCCTAATCTAGCATCTCGGCTTCAGTCACATTAAGCATTTTCCATTTTTATGCCTTCACGTAAGCGTTTTATTCACGTTAATTACAAATGCAGCTGGTTTTTATTCATTAAAAGACATGCAACGTTTGCACAAAATCGTAATTTTTGCATTTATTTGTACTTAAAAAAAAAACCCTGTTTAAATATAACCTGAAGAAGGCAAACATCGTTACTGTTTTGTCTTTATCTTTTCTTAAATCGTGATCTTCTTTTAACTGTTGAAAAATATTTGACGACAGACATCAATCTTATTTTATTATAATTATCATTATTATTTAGAATCTGCTGAGCTTACGACATTTAAAATGCACGAGGATACAGCTTATAAACACAATGCTTCAAGCAAATTACAAAACACTCGTATCTCTAAATAATAGTTTAAATTTTATTCAGAAAACGATGTTATTTTATTTATGATAATGGAATTTTTTTTGTGGTTAACTTACTCGATTTTTTTTTTGTTTGACACTGTACTTCTAAAAAAAATTGTGCTTTTATCGTGGTCGTCATCGCTTCTCGGCCTTTTGGCTGGGGAGCGAAATGACCAATTAAGACCAGTTCAGACCAGTTCTGAACTTATCCACTGCGGTGGATAGGTAATGTTTTGACCAGCACCTTGGCGTTTGCGCTCAGGGTCCCCACATTAAAAAAAAGACCTTGTGTCACATCTCTCTCAAGTTGGGGAGAAGAGTAAATAATATCGCTTCTCGGCCTTTTGACTGGGGAACGTAATGACCAATTAAGACCAGTTTAGACCAGTTCTGAACCTATCCACTGCGGTGGATAGGTAATATTTGACCAGTACCTGGGCGTTCGCGCTCAGGTTCCCCACATTAAAAAAGACCTTGTGTCACATTTCTCTCAAGAGGAGGAGGAGAAGAGTAAATACTATCTTCTAGGCCTTTTAACTAAGATCAAAGTGTAGTATCAGTTCCCGGGCGGATAAATATTTCAATTCTCAGTTGTATCTCTGTCTTCGGACAGAGGGCAACCCAAAGTGGAGCCCCGTCTCGGAAAGATCTGTCCTCGGCAGTACCTCCTCATCGTACTAAAGTAGGAGGCATCGGTCGCTGGGTCTGGGCTATTTTTAACCTAGCCCAGATGCACACGTAAAAACTCCCTACAATAAATTGACCTTGTGTCACATCCTATCAGCGTGAGGCAGCAACAAAATACAATTAATGCTCGGATTTTTTATTGAGATCAAAGTGTAGTATCTGTTCTTATCAGCATAGACTGATTCTCTCACTACATGTTTGTCTTTCCTTCGCACACAAATTACTTACTTCCCGCCCCAGAGGAATGACAGGAGAGTTTCATAAGATTGTAGATAATCTGTTTGATTGATTCTTTTTATCAAATTTAACGGGAGATTCCAAGATGAACAAGATCACCATCATATTTAGGAAATTTCAGTTTCATGCCTTCTCGCTGTTTGATGCCTTCATTACCAGGACTGAAGGTTTTTATATATTATTGTTTGTACAAAAACGTATCATTTTTTGTAGATTTATATATTTTCATACTCTTTTTTCATATATAACCTGAAGAAGACAGACAGTCTGTTGAAATATTGTTTAACATCGTCAAACACTGTTTTTTCTTTTTATTTTCTCTTCTCAAATCGCACTTTTCTCTTTATTGTTGAAAAATATTGGAATAATTACGCCAGTTATATTTTTGTCATCAATGACTTCTCGGGGTCTATTGCAAAGGCAGGCTTAGCTTAAAAGCATCACTGATTAAAAAGAGGAATTACGGTTTCAATTCCCATGCTGAGTTCGGTTCTCAATCTTAAGACCGTTTGACACTAATTTATTTTTTTTTTTAATTTTTTATTTTTTTATAAGCGTTTCACCCCGAGCAAGGCATGTCACTGCCACTACTGCGCAGGGGGCTACATAGAGTGGAGAAAGGATGATTAAATATAGGAAATGTCAGAGGGTGGGTGACAGGCGGGTAAGGATACCGAGAATGAGGGTTGGGTAGATGAGAGTGTTCTGAGAATAATTGGGAGTTAGTGTGATAGGAGGTGTCTATTGACCCTACATTTAAACACCTGGAGATTGTAGCTGTCGGGAAAGCAGACTTGTGGAAGGGAGTTCCACAGGCGGGAAGCGCGAGAAAAGAAGCTGTTGGAGTAGAATTTACGGTTACATCTTATTTGTTTAACTGTAAAAGGGTGGGACCTAGTTGCTAATCTAGTATCTCGTGTAAATTCGTGCTTAGGCGGCACCAGCTCATCGGAGCAGAAGCCATGAAAGTACTTGTAGAAGAGGCACAGGGAAGCCATATCACGCCGATGAGATAGTGGTTGCAGCCGGTCTGCCAAGTCAGTATCAACCACGTTACAGATCCTCCTTTGTATTTTGTCAAGAAGCCCAAGGAGAGCAGCAGGGGCACCCGACCAGATATGGCAGCAATATTCAATACACGGGCGGATGGTAGATTTGTATATGTGCAGAATAGATTCAGGTGGGAAAATCTTCCGGGCCCTGCACAGAGAACCGACTTTCATAGCAGCAGATTTGGCAATGGATTCGATATAGTCATTCCATTTGAGGTCCGCCGAAAGTGTAAGGCCAAGGAGGCGTAGTATTTTACTCTCTGGGAGGCTAGCCCGTCCCATGCTTTTTGTTAAAAAAATACTACTTATTAATCGGCACCCATTAAAATACAGGGTGTCCATAAATTTATAACTTTATTTGTATTTGTGATAGAAATAATCTGTAAAAAATGTAATAAAAGTTAATGTACTTTGTTGGAAGTATAGTTATTGAATAATTCTTTACCCCAAAATTTGCAACAATTTTAGATAGTAAAAAAATATTTTCTTTTTTTCAGAATCAAGTTGATCCATGGCTTCATCTGAGGAAAAAGTAAACTGTGACTTTCGTTGGCTAAACTGAAATCTACTATTGCTGTCACTTTTCTTTTTTGTTTATTTTTTTTCAATTCGAGTAGATAGACTAAACTATCGCCCTGTTCACTCTCCACCCACGTCTATTGAACAGGTGTAGAGGCTCATCCTTGTTCCCTGTTTAGGATGTGGTTTCCGGCTTTCTCTTTTCCAATCTATTCACTCTTACGTAGCCCCCTGCACACCAGTGGCCTTACCGACTTCCTCGGGGTGATATGATTAAAAAAAAATACAATAAAGAATCACCTGATAGGAACACTATTGCTAAATGGATGAAAACATTTAAAGAGACAGGTTCTCTCCACGGTCTGAAAGGCCATGTATCAGCGAGGAAACAAATAAAATTTCAATAAAACCTTACAAAATATAGATTTAACTCTTTCTAATCATTGTTACAAATTATTTCTATCGCAAATACAAATAAAGTTATAAATTTTTTAAAGTGCACATGAACTTTATGGACATCCTTATAGTAATTTATAATACTTATGAAATATAATTGCAATAGCACTCCGAGACGCCCGCTTCGTTGTTTCTCACGAAGATGACGTTCTACAAATAACTCATAAATAAGGGACTATTTTGTTTTTATCGCGTGGAAAGAGGGGAAAGACACTATTTGGTCTCAGTCAGTTAAGTGCCATACGTGGTAACCGCTTGGACGATCATGTCTCGAAAGTGACATGACTGACTGGGCAGAAGGTTTTCCCGCAGTAAGTTAAAACTTAGTAAGTCACTTTTTTTCTCAACTGGAGTAGATAGACTAAACTGTCGCCCGGTTCACACTCCACCCATATCTATTGAACAGGTGAAGAGGCTCATCCCTTGTTCCCTGTTTAGGATGTGGTTCCCGGCTTTCTTTTTTTTTTCAATCTGCTTTCACTTTTTTTCTTCTCATTTTTTCTCAATTGGAGTAGATAGACTAAACTATCGCCCGGTTCACACTCCACCCATATCTATTGAACAGGTGAAGAGGCTCATCCCTTGTTCCCTGTTTAGGATGTAGTTTCCGGTTTTCTCTTTTCCAGTCATTTTACTCTTAAGTAACCCCATGCGCATCAGTGGCGTCACCGCCTTGCTTGTGGTGATATAATAAAAAAAAATTACTTTTTGCGGTAGACTCGTTGCGAGCCAAGGCTATAGAACCCAATATGTCCTGTTATTTAACCAACAGCTGAAGGAAAATGACAGATTAATACTTTTCTCAAGAGTATTTGCGCGTAAGTGAATGCAACGAATTCAAGTAGAATTCGAACTCGGTCCTCCTCGTTTCAAGGAGATATCCACTGCACAGTAAGAAAAAAAGAAAGAAGGGAAGACAAACATGCAGAGGGAAAATCATATTATGCCGATAATTGATCTCAATAAAAATCCGAGCAGTAATTGTATTTTCTTGCCGCCTCACGCTGGTAGGATGTGACACAAGGTCAATTTATTGTAGGGAAACTTTTGCGTGTGCAACTGGGCTTGGTTAAAAATAGCCCAGACCCCGCAGCTGACGCTACCTACTTTAGTACAATGAGGGACAGATCTTTCCGAGACGGAGCTCTACTGAGTAATATTTTGGGTTGCCCTCTGTCCAAAGACAGAGATATAACTGAGAGTAGGATTTGACTTTTTCGCATCTTTGTTAAAGTGATAGCGGGCGCCGTTTTATGATTTGATGATATATCTGTCTGCTTTAATTTATGGTTTAGCATGTGCGCGTTGGCCTGTGGCAGGATTGGCATTTTTGCATCCATGTTAGAATGGTAGTAGGCGCCGTTTTATGACCTGACGTTATGTATATCTGCTTTAACTGAAGGCGTGTTTATTGCTACATTTTCTTTTCTCCGGTATTCGTATTCGTATGTTCTCGTGTATGTGTGGGTGTGAGTGTGTTATGTGTGTGTGTTTATGTACGTATACTTCTTGTATTTTTACTTCTCTGTTCATTTTATATATACATATACCTACATACCTTTGCCTTGTATCATGTGTGCGTGTGTAGGTGCATATAAATATATGTGTGTGTATGTGTGTATGTGTTCCGGTGTATAGTATGTTGAAGTATGCGTATATATATATATATGTGTGTGTGTGTGTGTGTGTGTGTGTGTGTGTGTGTGTGTGTGTGTGTGTGTGTGTGTGTGTGTGTATGTTCCGGTGTATAATATGTTAGAGTATGGGATTTGTGTGTGTGTGTGTGTGTGTGTGTGTGTGTGTGTGTGTGTGTGTGTGCGTTATATTATTGCCTGTGGCTATATGTTTGGGGCATGTATGTGTGCGTGATCCGGCTTATAGCGTGGTATACTTGGAGCTATTGTTCCCGTGTTTATAAGTATGTATTTGTGTGCGTTAATCTGTGATTGTGCCTTGCTGTTGTGGCCGGTGTGTGTCAGGTGCGTGATAGTGTTGATTATTCTGTTATGTAATCTAGATTGAATTCCTGTTTATTTTTTATATGTGGGTGGAGTCTAGCTATTATTAAAGACTGTTTTATGCGTAAGTTTCTTTGGTTTTGCTCTCTTGCTTCAATATTATGTTTTTGTCTGTGTTTTTGCATTTTGAGGTGCTTGTGGAATGATGATGCCTGCGTATGTAAATGTTCTTGATGCTCATGTGCAACGGTCTGGTGGTGCTGCCAACATAAATTCCTCGCACTTGGCGCATTGTATGCGATATACAACATAGATCTGGTGGCACATACCGGTGTCAGTAATAGGGCAATTGGCCAGTTTTTTTTTTTTTGTTGTAATTGTAATACAGGTGTTTCCGAAAAGTTCGCCCGAGTGGATCAGCTGTATGTCCAGTCCCTCTCTGCGGATGGTTCTACGTATATTCGTGGTGTTGTTTTCGCTGAAGTGTGGTAATCTCAGGAAGCAGGTGTTAGAGAGGGTGTGACACCTTCAGCTTTTATTACCTTTACGTTCCAGGCGAACAATAAAAGACTCGGTGTAAAAGATGGTCTTCAGTACCTCCTTGAAATGTGCAGTGAGTCTGTCTTCTTTGCTGCATTTGCCCCGGATACGTGCAAATTCATTTCTAATGTATCCGGTCTTTGGGCTGAGAGGGAGGGCTGATTTATGATAGACAATCATGTCTCTGCTGGCAGGCTTTTTGTAGAAATCGGTGAGAATGTCGCCTTTTTCCGATACGTTCTGCCTGAAGTTCTGCAGTGGCAGGCATCCATTGTTATCGGGATGTTCGATGGGGAATTTCATGTTGCTATTCTGTATGCCTCATCACGTGAAGAGGTGTGGATGAGAATGTCATCAATATATGTTGTGAGTAAGGCGTGCGGATGGCAGGTGTTGAGAGCGTGACGTTCCAGTCGATTCATATATGGGATGGCAAGTAATCCTAATAGGTTGGACCCCAGAGGAAGGCCCGTGGACTGTTCATAGGTGCGCTCTTGGAATGTAAAGTAGGTGTTGTCTACAATAGTCGTCAGAAGAAATGTTCGAAAGACAGGAATTTGACTGTATATTACTATTATTGAGGAAACGAAGGAAAGGAGAAAGACTGTCCTGTCATCGCAGTAGTGTTTTTAGTGTTAGAAAACTCGAGTCAAAAAGAAACGTTATACACTCATCGTAGTAATTTAAGTGTTTTAGAATACTTATTATTATTATTATTATTATTATTATTAGGAAGAAAAATATGAAATAATCTAGGCGTTGAACTGGCATATCGGCTTCACTGAATTTCCAACCGCTGTTAGTAAACTTCTGTGCACTTTTTCTATTAATACTTTGAAAGTAATTACTCACCTCTTTGATGCGTAGGTTTTACGAATTTATGCGTAGATGAGTAAAATATTAAAAGGATGGTAAAATATTGTAACGTCATTGTAGCTAAAGTGATGGCGTTAGAGCAGGTATTTATCCGTGTCTTCCTCATCCTTCTTCTTCTTAATATTATTATTACTATTTAGTAAAAATGGGAAAAGAGATAGACTGTACTCTCATTGTAGCAGTACTGATGCTGTTAGAGCTGGCATTTATTATTATTATTATTATTATTATTATTATTATTATTATTATTATTATCAAGAAAAGAGAAAAAAGGAGAAAGACTGTACTTTCATCGTAGTAGTGGTGATGCTGTTAGATCAGCTGTTATTATTATTATTATGTCATTTTTCATCATATTTCGATTTCTGCTTTGGTCTCACTCACAACCAAGTCTGCGGGGAGACCTAAGGCAGGTAGTGGCGTGTTGTTATGGCTCCATTTCATGTTTTTCTATCTTCCCTATCATCCCTAGCATTACATAGACAAAGTTCTCCTTAGTGTGTGGGCTGTACTTAATAATACAATTTTTTGTATATATCTTAAGCTGGGGTTTCCAGGGATTCTTTCAATGTGTTGTTTCGTTCCATTTTTTATCATTCCAAGTGCATCTACTATCACTAGCACAACTCTTGTTTTCAATTTCCACATTTTTTCTATTTCAATTTCCAGGTCTTTATATTTTGACATTTTTTCAAATTCCTTGATTGCTATGTTACAATCCGCTGGACAAGCCATATCAATTAATAGACAAGTTTTCTCCTTCTGGTTTTTAACAATAATGTCTGGCCTGTTTGCTTCAATTTTTCTGTCTGTGTAGATGGTGTAATCCCATAGAATGGTTACATATTTCTGTAACCGGTGCTAGGTGATGTTCATACCAGTGTTTGTTTACAGCTTTTCCATAATGTTTGCACATTGCCCAATGTAAATATTGCCCAACTCTATCGTGGCGATTTTTATATTCATTTGGGGCAAGCACAGAACAGCCTGAGATTAGGTGGTCTATTATTTCTTGGTGTTTATCACAAAACCTGCATTTTGGATCCATATTATGATGCATAATATTTGCCTGAAAATTTATAATAATAACATAGCAAGGAAGTACATTGGATTGCGCAAGAGATAGAACGAATGAAAAATAAACCAGAACAGACATGGGCTGGAATTACAGAAGATGATGTTAAATTTGCACAAAAAAAGCACACAATTGGAAATTCCCAGATATAGATAAAATTCCTAACTTTTGTCTATATTATTTAAATGCAGCACATAAAAACTAGCCAAAGAACTTCAAGAAATGGTTGACGATCCCACTAAAATTCCTGCATGGATTACCAAAGGAATTACATTTCTTCTACCCAAGAATGGTGACACAAACAACCCGAAAAACTATAGACCAATTACATGTCTTCCGACAACATATAAACTATTAACATCTATTTTAACAAAACAGACATATTTATTCTTAGAAAGAAATGACATGATACCGCTTGAACAAAAAGGGTGCAAACGTGGCTGTTATGGTTGTAAAGACCAATTGCTAATTAACAAAATGATCCTCGAAAACTGCTACAGTACAAAGAAAAATCTTAGTACTGCCTGGATAGATTATCGAAAGGCATTCGATAGTGTGCCACATTCCTGGATTTTAAAAACTTTAAATATATACAAGATATCGCCCGTCATCATCAATTTCATCAAACAGTGCATGTCTATATGGAAAACAACTCTTTACCTCAATCATATAAATGGAACCTATAAGTCTGATGAAATAAACATCAAAAGAGGTATATTTCAAGGTGATTCTTTATCTCCCTTACTATTCTGCATATCATTAATAGCACTAACCAGTCAACTTAATAAGACAGAATGTGGTTATAAAATAGGCCAAAAGAAAATAAGCCATCTATTTTACATGGATGACTTAAAGTTATATGCTAAGAATGATAATGAACTGGAAGGTCTTCTGCAAACTGTAAAATGCTTCAGCGAAGACATTGGAATGAAATTCAATTTGAATAAATGTGCTAAAGCTACAGTTTTACGTGGATCAATACAAGAAACATCCTCAATTAGCTTAGACATTGCTGTAGCAATAAAAGAATTGAAACCAGAAGAAGCTTATAAATACCTAGGTGTAAATGAGAGCGAAAACATTCAGCATAAAAAAATGAAAGAAATAGTGCGTAAAGAGTACTATAGAAGGCTACGAATGATATTAAAAACTGAATTAAATTCACAGAACAGAGTTATGGCCATTAATAGCCTTGCAATCCCAGTTGTCCAATATAGCTTTAACATCTTAAACTGGACTCTAAAAGACATCAGGCGAATGGATGCTAAAACAAGAAAGCTTCTTTCTAAGCATAAGATGCATCATCCAAAGGCTGATGTAGACCGTCTATACATACCCCGTAAAGAAGGTGGAAGAGGTCTTATTCAGCTGGAATTGTCATACAAGACAACAACTATTGGCTTACTAACATACATAGAAACAACAAAGGATTGGATGATACAATTAGTAAGACAACATGAAGAAAGAAAGAAAAAATATTCAATAATAAAATAAGGCAATAAATACAAACAAGATTTACAGTTAGTAGATTCTGTAGAAAAGCAAAACAGAAGCCAAGAACCAACTATTGCGGCAAAAAATATGAAAATAAAAGCCAAAGATAAAGCTCTTGAACAGATGAAACAGCGCTGGCAAGACAAACCTCTGCATGGTCAATATCCAGAACGTGCCAATAAATCCAATGTTGACAAAGTTAATACTCATCGATGGTTACGTGCATCTGAATTAAAGTCTGAAACTGAAGGCTTTATTCTTGCAGCACAAGACCAAAGTCTTTTCACTAGAAACTTTCAGGCAAATATTATGCATAATAATATGGATCCAAAATGCAGGTTTTGTGATAAACACCAAGAAACAATAGACCACCTAATCTCAGGCTGTTCTGTGCTTGCCCCAAATGAATATAAAAATCGCCACGATAGAGTTGGGCAATATTTACATTGGGCAATGTGCAAACATTATGGAAAAGCTGTAAACAAACACTGGTATGAACATCACCCAGCACCGGTTACAGAAATAGAAGATGTAACCATTCTATGGGATTACACCATCTACACAGACAGAAAAATTGAAGCAAACAGGCCAGACATTATTGTTAAAAACCAGAAGGAGAAAACTTGTCTATTAATTGATATGGCTTGTCCAGCGGATTGTAACATAGCAATCAAGGAATTTGAAAAAATGTCAAAATATAAAGACCTGGAAATTGAAATAGAAAAAAATTTGGAAATTGAAAACAAGAGTTGTGCCAGTGATAGTAGGTGCACATGGAATGATAAAAAATGGAACGAAACAACACATTGAAAGTATCCCTGGAAACCCCAGCTTAAGAGATATACAAAAAATAGTCATATTAAGTACAGCCCACACACTAAGGAGAACTTTGTCTATGTAATGCTGGGGATGATAGGGAAGATAGAAAAACATGAAATGGAGTCATAACAACACGCCACTACCTGCCTTAGGTCTCCCCGCAGACTTGGTTGGTAGTGAGACCAAAGCAGAAATCGAAATATGATGAAAAATGACATAATAATAATAATAATAATAATAATAATAATAATAATAATAATAATAATAATAATTATTATTATTATTATTATTATTATTATTATTATTATTATTATTATGTCATTTTTTCATCATAGTTGTTGTCTTGTATGACAATTCCAGCTGAATAAGACCTCTTCCACCTTCTTTACGGGGTATGTATAGACGGTCTACATCAACCTTTGGATGATGCATCTTATGCTTAGTAAGAAGCTTTCTTGTTTTAGCATCCATTTGCCTGATGTCGTTTAGTGTCCAGTTTAAGATGTTAAAGCTATATTGGACAACTGGGTGGGATTGCAAGGCTAATTAATGGCCATAACTCTGTTCTGAGAATTCAATTCAGTTTTTAATATCATTCGTAGCCTTCTATAGTACTCTTTACGCACTATTTCTTTCATTTTTTTATGCTGAATGTTTTCACTCTCATTTACACCTAGGTATTTATAAGCTTCTTCTGGTTTCAATTCTTTTATTGTTACAGCAGGGTCTAAGCTAATTGAGGATGTTTCTTGTATTGATCCACGTAAAACTGTAGCTTTAGCACATTTATTCAAATTAAATTTCATTCCAATGTCTTCGCTGAAGCATTTTACAGTTTGCAGAAGACCTTCCAGTTCATTATCATTCTTAGCATATAACTTTAAGTCATCCATGTAAAATAGATGGCTTATTTTCTTTTGGCCTATTTTATAACCACATTCTGTCTGATTAAGTTGACTGGTTAGTGCTATTAATGATATGCAGAATAGTAAGGGAGATAAAGAATCACCTTGAAATATACCTCTTTTGATGTTTATTTCATCAGACTTATAGGTTCCATTTATATGATTGAGGTAAAGGGTTGTTTTCCATATAGACATGCACTGTTTGATGAAATTGATGATGACGGGCGATATCTTGTATATATTTAAAGTTTTTAAAATCCAGGAATGTGGCACACTATCGAATGCCTTTCGATAATCTATCCAGGCAGTACTAAGATTTTTCTTTGTACTGTAGCAGTTTTCGAGGATCATTTTGTTAATTAGCAATTGGTCTTTACATCCATAACAGCCACGTTTGCACCCTTTTTGTTCAAGCGGTATCATGTCATTTCTTTCTAAGAATAAATATGTCTGTTTTGTTAAAATAGATGTTAATAGTTTATATGTTGTCGGAAGACATGTAATTGGTCTATAGTTTTTCGGGATGTTTGTGTCACCTTTCTTGGGTAGAAGAAATGTAATTCCTTTGGTCATCCATGCAGGAATATTAGTGGGATCGTCAACCATTTCTTGAAGTTCTTTGGCTAGTTTTTTATGTGCTGTATTTAAATAATATAGCCAAAAGTTAGGAATTTTATCTATACCTGGGAATTTCCAATTGTGTGCTTTTTTTAGTGCAAATTTAACATCCTCTACTGTAATTCCAGCCCATGTCTGTTCTGGTTTATTTATTATTATTATTATTATTATTATTATTATTATTATTAAGAAGTAGAGAGAAAAGGAGAAAGACTGTACTCTTATCGTAGTAGTGGTGGTTGTGTTAGACCTGCCATATATTATCATTATTATTATTAAATAAAGGGAGGAAACGAGAAAGACTATTTTCATAGTAATCGTAGTGATAATATTAAACCAAATATCTATCTATCTCTCTATCTATCTATCTATCTATCTATCTATCTATCTATCTATCTATTTCAATCTGCTCAGATCTCTCTCTCTCTCTCTCTCTCTCTCTCTCTATCTATCTATCTATCTATCTATCCCATTCTCTTCATTATCTATCTATCTATCTATCTATCTATCTATCTATCTATCTATCATCTATCCCATTATTCTATCTATCTATCTATCTATCTATCTATCTATCTATCTATCTATCTATCTATCTATCTATCTATTCTTCTCTTCATTATCTATCTATCTATCTATCTATCTATCTATCTATCTATCCCATTCTTCTTCTTATCTATCTATCTATCTATCTATCTATCTATCTATCTATCTATCTATCCCATTCTCTTCATTATCTATCTATCTATCTATCTATCTATCTATCTATCTATCTATCTATCTATCTCTTCTATCATCTATCTATCTATCTATCTATCTATCTATCTATCTATCTATCCCATCTCTTATTCCCTATTCTATCTTATCATATCTATCTATCTATCTATCTATCTATCTATCTATTATTATTATTATTATTATTATTATTATTATTATTATTATTATTATTATTATTTATCAAATTTCTCCTGCTTCTTACTTTTATTATTCTTCTGCCACGTTACATCTGGACAGACATTTTTATTGGCAATAATTTAATTTCTTATCGATTGGATTTCCTCTCTAAATGCCACCGTTAATATCTATACCCACTTCATTGTGTCTGCTTTAGTATTTCTTTTTGGATCAGTCACAGAAATAACTCATAATATGATTAACTTCCTCTTCTCTTTCCCCAAACAGACGACATCCGCCATTTTGATGTTTGGAAGATTTTGACTTCCCCATAATTTCTCTGTTAATTTTCCTTCTTTCTTTCTTTCTTTCTTTCTTTCTTTCTTTTTTGCATTATAGTTTCTGTTTGTGTCAATTATTACTGAAACAGTTTATCATTAAGGTTACCCTCATTACCAGCCTGATTATCTTTGCCTTCTAAGTTTTGCACGGTTCACTGAAATTTGCCGAGTACTGTACTGTTTTTGAAAGGATTGTTCTTTTCGGATTACAAAGAAAGAAGAAAAGAGATAAAAAGCTTGTGATTTAGCCTTTAAAAATCTAAAATTAGTTTCAGCGGTTTATGTCGGCAGTGATGAAATACACTCAAGCTGATATCAGGGGAGAAACCTGAAGCTATTTACCTCAGACATCCGGCTGTTGCATGCTGGGTAAAAAAAAAAAAAAAAAATAAAGTAAAGAAAGAAAAGACACGTCGTTTAGACGATAGTACATTAATGGAATAGAGTATATTCCGTTCGTTTTATATTTCATAAATGTCGTTCTTTTTTTTTGTTTAAATCTTTTTGGAGTCTTTAGACATAACTTTCTCAAAAATTAATTTGTAGCGTGTTTATAAATGTTCACACACACACACACACACAAACACACACACACACACACACACACGTATATATATATATATATATATATATATATATATATATATAGTCATCCGCAGACAGATCTGTTTCGCTGTATCGCAGCTCATCATTACGGTTAGACATCCGATTGCTTTTAACCCAGGATTGAAACCCGATAGAATTGGCGTCAGTCGGCAATTCTACCTCCGAGCTACTAGCGCTCGGTAGAAGGAGGTAGACTTGTAGCGTATGATGTATCATACGCCAGTAGCCAGATTACTGAATGAGCGATGCGTAGATGCTAGAGGAGCTACTGTTTTTTCAAAGTCTACCATTCTTTCAGAATGCTCAATCAGGGCGTGAGAGAGTAGTCATCCGCAGACAGATCTGTTTCGCTGTATCACAGCTCATCAATACGGTTAGAAATACGATTGCTTTAACCCAGGATTGAAACCCGACATATATATATATATATATATATATATATATATATAAATCTAAACTTATGCATAAATGGAAATTTGTGTGTCTGTGTGTGTGTCCATCACCTATAGACTCCGAAACAGCTAAACCGATTTTCTTGAAAATTTACACAGTTGTACTATAAGCGTCCGCGAGTGTTCTGTTAAGGTAACCCCGATAAATATCGAAAATCGATAATCGAAAAAATCGGGTTATAGAAGGAGTGATCCGATTTTAATTAAATTTGATACACTCATAGAGAAAGTGATAAGAAACGATATTCAGAAGTTTCAAGGTTGCAGTTCTTACAATAGTGCAGAAAGTCGATAATATATATATATATATATAAGGCAATATGTTTGTGAGTGTGTGTGTCTGTTTATCTGCCTGTATGTCTGTATTATTTTTTCAGCACTTTTATTCTAGCTTTTGCTTCAGGTTTGGCTCTAAGTAGGTATAATTGTGGTTCTTAGTCTCAGAAATGATACCATTTACTCAGAGGACTTATTTAGCCTTCAAAATTCAGTTTATGACGTAAAAGCTTATTTGATATCGAACCAGAAAATCCAAATTTGACTTGCATCCATTCATTTTTCTTTCAGTCTACGGTTTCGCTTTAACTGGAAACAACTATTGCTTTTTAGTCTTTTGTGCCAACGTCCATAGAGTTTGAACTCCAGGACCATGGATTAGTTTTAAAGCTTTCATTACACCCGAGCAACGCCGGGCTATACTGCTAGTATATATATGAATATATGCTTGAATTCACTGAAGCATTTTCTTCTGGCATTAGAAGACAGATTAGATGGTTAAATTAATCGTTAATGATTGAAAACTAGCGAAGGCCTGGATTGTAAGTGTTTATTGGCGCTTTCTAAAAATATATGTATATTGGACAGTGTCATATATATATATAGCGGATACTTTCGCCTATAAGGCGAGGTCAAAATTATAGAAATTTTTATTAATTTATCCTCTACCTGTAGTATAAGACGGCTGCTTATTGATTATATAAACATTGTGTTAATGGAAATGTTCTTACTTATTGCATTGTCAGAAATTCAAAATAAGTGAAATAACGAAACCGATACTAGATTCTGTTTTTCTCTACCCACGTCTCAGTAAGGAATCTATTATTTTGTTTATGTTTCATCATGTGATCTGCCAAAATGGATTGTTTCTTGTTTTTCTATATATGAAAATTTACAAAAAACCTGGTGTACTAATGTCCATTTACTTAGTCTTCATAGACATATCACAAAATACCGCTGATAATGAACGATAATAGTGTTATATATCGCCGTACGACGACAAACAACGAGAACACGCATATATAAAAATATAAGGTTATATTTTTATTCCTGACGACGAACCCGTGTGGAACAGAGAATGGAAGAGTGAGAGCGCACATAGAATGGGTCGACGGGAGTGTAGTCTTGCCTGTGGTGTCTCTCTGCTTCCCTGGCCGTTCTCTGCTGGTGAATCCGTGTGTCGAGGTCTTTTTATAGTCTTCTAGAACCGGGACTTTTCCTTCCGGTTTTGCCTCGCCCACGCAACGCCCACGTAATTC
The DNA here is from genome assembly GCA_037127315.1 of Ascarosepion bandense. Taxonomy (NCBI): domain Eukaryota; kingdom Metazoa; phylum Mollusca; class Cephalopoda; order Sepiida; family Sepiidae; genus Ascarosepion; species Ascarosepion bandense. The sequence goes on along the minus strand of JBBBDQ010000514.1, from coordinate 3,372,054 downwards.
CAAGAGACACCTGTTCTGTTTGCCTCCGTAGTCATTTCCGCCGCTGTCGGAAATAAGGTCAAACGAGCCCGACTCATAACCCTGCGACATCCGCTCCAGGCCCCGACAGGATGTATTTCTCAAACACCTGTCTTGTCGTTCGCCGACCCCTTCACCGACGGGAAACACCATCGATTGCATCAACCTTCCTCGGGTGGGGCCAGATTGCTATATTACAATAGTACATTCTATTGCTGTGAACGCAGTCAGAACACGATGTTTTTATTTTCTTAGCTGAGATTGCATGGTTAGAAGTTAATTTCATTGATATGGAATTATTCTTTGAATAGGCAATTTATTATGAAGTTATGCCAGTATGCGGATACTGATTCTTCTTTCTCTTCTTTTCCTATATCTAAACAGTTACGAACAACCTGGTGTACTAATGGGCATTTACTTATACTTCATCGACAATCACAAAATACCACTAATAACAGTACAATAATGTAAAATAATAGTACATTCCATTGCTGTGAATGCAATTATAACTCAATGTTTACATTTTCTCAGCTGAGCTTGCATAGATACAAGTTAATTTCATTGATACGGAATTATTCTTTGAATAGGCAATTTATTATAAAGTTATGCCAGTAAATTATAAGGCAGAAATGGTGTCATTACTTTTATAATTAGTTTATGTGATAACGTGAATCATTTCATGCACGTTATTGGTTATATTACCTAGTCCGAGCTTAGCCTACTGACAAATATCACTCAGATTTCATGGTTTCTTTTTTAGAACTGTTGTTTTGTGGTGCAGTGGATATCGGCTCGGAACGAGAAATCTTGGAGCCGAGTTCGAATTCCAGTTGTATTCACTTATGCGCAAATACCTTTGGGAAAGGTATTAATCCGTCTCTTCCTTCCAGTTATGGGTTAAATAACAGGACAGATTGGGTTCTATAACCTTGGCTGGCAAACAGTCTACTGCAGAAAGCAATGGCAACCTACTGCGGGATAATCTTCTGCCCAGTCAGTCATGTCTCTTTCGAGACTTGATCGCCCAAGCATGTATCACGTATGGCACTTAACTGACTGACTGTATGAGATGATCTCCAATTCTTAAGAGATTCTTTTGGATTTGAATGTCGTTTTATGCGCGGAATTATAAGGTATATATATATATATATATATATATATATATATATATATATATTAAGACACGCACACACATATAGAAATCATAATATGACTACTCTCGATTTGTTAGTAGATTGTAAAAATAAACACTCGATCTCTGATACTTAGCACGTTTCCATTGTAATCATACGAGATATATATATATATGTATATATAATCATCCGAAGACAGATCTGTTTCTCTGTATCACAGTTCATCAGTACGGTTAAACATCCGATTGCTTTTTACACAGGATTCCAACCCGACCGAATTGACGTCAGTCCGCGATTCTACCTCTGAGCTATGGGTGCTCGTCAGAAGGAGGCAGACTTCTTAGCGTGTATATTATCATTATGCACACGCCCAATAGCTGAGAGTGTTCTAATTCATTGCTGAATGAACGATAGGTAGATACTAGGGTAGCTATTGTTTATCAAAGTCTACCATTCTTCCAGAGTGTTCAATCAGGGTGTGAGAGCGTAAATAGTCATCCGCAGACAAAACTGTTACGGTTGGACATCTGATTGCTTTTTACCCAGGATTGAAACCTGACCGAATTGGCGTCAGTCAGCAATTCTACCTATGAACTATTGGGGCTCGGTAGAAGGAAGCAGACTTTTTAGCGTGTACATTATCATTATACACACGATATGTGTATGTCTGTATATTGGGAAAATATGCTCACGTTTTGAAAAAAAGATCATTTTCAGAACGTATGCAATTACGAAAAGGAAGTAAGAAAACTAAAAACTGTTCAAACCCCCGAAGAAGAAGAAGAAGAAGAAGAAGAAGAAGAAGAAGAAGAAGAAGACGACCGCGAAGAAGAAGAAGAAGACGAAGAAGAAGAAGAAGAAGACGAAGAAGAAAAAGAAGAATAAGAAGAAGAAGAAGAAGAAGAAGAAGAAGAAGAAGAAGAAGAAGAAGAAGAAGAAGAAGAACGACCGCGAAGAAGAAGAAGAAGAAGAAGAAGAAGAAGAAGAAGAAGAAGAAGAAGAAGAAGAAGAAGAAGAAGAACGGAGGAAGAAAAAGAAGAAGAAGAAGAAGAAGAAGAAGAAGAAGAAGAAGAAGACCGCGAAGAAGAAGAAGAAGACGACCGCGAAGAAGAAGAAGAAGAAGAAGCCGAAGAAGAAAAAGAAGAAGAAGAAGAAAAAGAAGAAGAAGAAGAAGAAGACGACCGCGAAGAAGAAGAAGAAGAAGAAGACGAAGAAGAAAAAGAAAAAGAAGAAGGAGAAGAAGAAGAAAAAGAAGAAGAAGACGACCGCGAAGAAGAAGAAGAAGAAGAAGAAGAAGAAGACGAAGAAGAAGAAGAAGACGAAGAAGAAAAAGAAGAAGAAGAAGAAGAAAAAGAATAATAATAATAAGAAGAAATATTTACAATGGTTACACAAAAAGAGGTAGAGAAAAGATATGGATAAATGGCCATATATTTGACATTTTGACATGTAAGTTGATACGGGTAATGAAATTGCGCTGATACCAAAACATTTCTGGATAAAAATAGGACGACCAAAATTAAGAAAAAGCATCGTACAACTAAAGCAATTTGATGGATAAACAAACAAACAAACAAACAAACAAAAAAACAAAACACAGTTGGCATATTTTAAAGCAATTCTGAAACCGACAAGCGTTTTGAAATAATTACAATTAAAGTTGTAGCCTGCAAAAAAGATCACGGAGTATTAGGTATTGATGTATTAAATGTAGACACAGCGAGACTAAACAATTCCATAGTAGCAGAAGGGGATGCAGTACGATTGTAGAGAAGCTTTAAAGCAAGGATTCGACTAAAGAAGAACTATGACCCAAAGTATATAGAGTCAAGTTCCAGTTCATATCCTACCTTTGGTGGTAGCGAAATTAAACAAACTGATACAACAAGGCATACTTGAAAGAGTAACTCAAGGTGGGCGTCACTCATAGTAGCGATAAAGAAAGCTGAAGGAGATTTAAGGAGATGTGGTGATTACATGATAGGGGTACATCACCAGATATGTTCACACTCGTTTCCGTTGTCAAATATCGAAACTGTGAGCCACGAGTTAGCAAAAATGGAGTCTTTCTTCTTTCTTATTTTATGTGCCATGTCCTCTCAGGACGTGGGCGATCATGGCTTTCGACATCTCCCTATCCCTTTTGGCTCTTAGCACGCTTTCTCCTGTTGCACCATGCAACCCTCGTTCCGTCATCCACCTGATCAGGTCCTTCAAATATGTTATCCGCTGCTTTTCCCTGTCTCTTTTCCCTTCTGTCTTACCTTTTAGTATCAGGTTCTCCAAGCCCTCCTTTCTCCTTGCATGTCCCAGGAACTTTAGTTGTCTCTTCCTGACGCTAAGTATAAATTTCCTTTTAGCTTCCATCCTTTCCAAAACCACGTCATTGCTCACATGCTTGGTCCATGATATCTGCAGCATCCTTCTGTAGAACCACATTTCAGCTGCTTCAAGTTTTTCCTCCATCTTCAAAGATATTGTCTAACATTCTCTGCCATATTGAAGAACCGACATCACATAGCAATCCAGTACTCACCTCTTTGCTTCTAGCAAAATTGTCCTGATTTTTAATACTTTACTCAACTTCTGAAATGCTTCCTTCGCTATGCCAATTCACCTACGGATGTCTGTGTCACACTTTCCGTCTTCTGTTAGAACACTTCCCACGTATTTAAATTTTTATACCTGCTTGAATTTAGTGTCCCTCACCTGTATTTGGCATTTTGTGCTGCCCTTTTTGCTGACGGTTTTCTAGCAGGTTATTTGTAGTCTTTTCTTGTCACTCTTTTCAGCTACCTTCAGTAGGTCTTGTAGTTTTCTTTCCGTGTCTGCTATCAGGACTGTATCATCTGCATACCTTATATTGTTTAATATGTGGCATCCGATGATGAATACTGGCATGACTTCTAGGATTCTCAGTATAGTCTCGCTCTACAAGTTGAATAGATCCGGTGAAAAGACATCCTTGTCTAACGCCACTTTTAATCTTTGTATAACTGCTGAATTCGTTACCTGTCCGTAACGGATACTCTGCGAAAAATTGATCTCAAGTCAGCATAAAATGAAATAGAAATTGATGAGAAATTCAAGGAAATGACCACGATAAACATCCCTAGAGACTTTTTAAAATGGACGCATCTACCGTTTGAGATTCCTCTCTCGCACTTCCCGCCTGTGGAACTCGCTTCCGTATTCTTGCTTTCCTGACGGCTACAACCTCCAGAAATTTAAATGCAAAGTCAATACTCATCTACTAACCACTGGACTCTAGCTCTCTCCCCTCCCCTGTATAACCTTCCCTTTCTCTCCACCTATGTATCTGTCATCGCACCTGCTTTCTCAGCTTTCTGTTGTTCCTTTCTAACTAGTTTGTACTCCTCACTCTTTTCTAATTAATCTTTTTACATTTATGTAACCCCCTGCATATCAGTGGCGTTTCCGCCTTGCTCGGGGTGAAATGATTAAAAAAAAAAAAAGATAAAATCTTCTAGCCATATTTCTCAAAAAGTAATCGAGTCTTATTGGTAAAAATAAAAAATATGATAATATACCAGGACAATATAGTCGTAGGAATGAGAACTAAAGAAGTGTTAAAATATAAAACAGAGCCAATTTTGATAACAGTAAAAAAGCAGGCTTGACCATAAACAAAGAGAAATGGAATTTTGATTATAAGAAGATATGTTACTTTGGATATCAACTCTCAAAAGAAGGCATATCAGCTGATGATAGACTAACAAAGAAAATAACAGAAATATCTGGTCCAACAAATAAAAAAAATTAGAATCCTATTTGGGACTGATAAATCTTTATAGTAAATATATACCAAAATACAACGACATAATAGAAGCATTTGCAAAATTACGTTAAAAAAAAAAAACGAGAGAGAGACAAAAAAAAATGAATTTGAATAGACACAGAAGCAAACTTTTGCTTTTGAAACACTAAAAATATTCTGAGAAGCAAACCAATAAAAAAAGTTTTTGATTCCCAAAAAGAAATAAAGTTAACCACAGACGAAAGTGAGAAGCCGATCGCTGCTGTTCTATCGCAAGAAGAACAACCAATCATGTACATATCAAGAAGGTTAACGTCAGCAAAAAGTAACTACTGGAATATTGAAAAAGAAGTGCTAGCAATAGTATGGAGCATGGAGATGGCACTAGTTGATACGAAAAATTCTGGCGGACCTGAAGGAGACCACCACCATCTTCAAATTTGTTGTTGTTCATTTTTTTTTTTACTTTTTTCAATGCAATCTTATTGATTACACATTGACAAAAAAAAAAAATTAGGAAAATTTTAGTATTTCAACAATTTTAGGAGGTGCTCAGTTTTTCATACAACGTTAGAAGTAAATCGATCCTCCATTTTAGATCCACACGACAGTACGACATTACCATCACCTGTAAATTGGTTGATTATCTTTTTTTTTTTTTCAGTGCAATCTTATCGATTAAATCGTAAACTTTCCGATTGACAAAAAATTGTAAAAATTTGAACATTTAAACTATTTGAGGTGGGGGCAGATTTTCATACAACCTTATAGTAAATCGATCCTGTGCAAATGAACTTTTTTTGCTTGCGCATATTTAACAAATGAACACTTTGTGAAATTTTTAAAGAAAGCCATTTGTAAGGTGCCATCGCAAGAACTAAAGAAAACTTGAAAAAGAAGAAAACAAGAGCAACAACTCGTCTCCGCCCCCACATAAAAAAAATAAAAAGCGATTCCAACGCGAGTGGTTCCAAAAGAGAGAATCGATTGACTTTATCGTTGTATGAGAAACTGAGCCCCCCACTAAAACTGTTTAAATATTGAATTTTTTTAAATTTTTTTGATAATCAGAAACTTTCTGTAATAACAAATAAGACTGCACTGAAAAACTAAAAAAAAAAAAAGATTTAAAGTTGGTGGTAGTCTCCTTCGGGTCCGCTAAAATTCTTATTAAAAATGGACCTCTAACTATTAGAATTCATATTTAACCCGAGAAAAGAATTGCCAAATTCACATCGTCAAAGATTTTAAGATGGACAATAAAAATCATGGCATTTGCTTTTGACATAGTGTACGCAAAAGGGAACACTATTTCTCATGTAGACGCTTTATCAAGATTGCAGTTCAAGAACGAAACAGAAGAAAGACAAGAAAATGCTGAAGATGAAATAATACATTGGGTGGAAACAGACATTCTTTGTCTAAATAGACTCAAAATAGAAACAAAGCAAGACCCAGTATTAAGCAGAATAGTAGAGAGAATAAAAAATATTATATGGAGTAATTGTTTGATGGTAAATCGACCCTTTAAGGAAACAAAACACAAACTAACCATAGAAAATGGCATTATATGTAATGGAGATGTAATTGTAGCTCTACAAAAACTTAGAAGACACATACTAAAAGGATTGCACGATGACATACATTGTGGCATAACAGCAGCACAAAGAAAACTAAAGTTGCAAGCTTGGTGGCTAGGATATTCAAAAGATGTAGAGGAATGCGTTAAGAGATCTCCAAAATGCGCGGAAATAAAGAACTTCAAGCAAGAAAAAAATTCACTTATGGCCTAAGGAAGCAGAGCCATGAGATACAGTCCATATGGATCACGCACATACCAGAGATAGGGGATTATTCTTAGTATTAGTGGACTCATATCCAGGGTGGCCTTAAGTTGTCTGAGTAAAAGACAGAAAAGCCACCACAACTGAACAAATACTAAGATGTTTTTTTTTTTTTTTAGGCTTAACGACCTATCAATCCTTATGGGATCATTTTAAGGTCATAACCAGTGATTTTTGGGTAAGGTTATTTTATTTTTACAACGTTTTTCTTTTCACGATTCATTGGGATTTGTTTTTAAGAGCAGGGTCCCCAAGTCCTACCCTTGTTATTTAACCCATAACTGGAGGGAATGGACGGATTAATATCTTTCCCAAGGGTACCAGTGCTTAAGTGAATGCAGAGTATTCAACTGGAATTCGAACTCGGCTCACCGATTTTTCTTTCCGAGCCGATATCCACTGCACCACAACGCCCATCCGTCACTATACGCTTACAGCACCTGGTATTCCCAAGCGGTACTGACCAGGCTTAACGTTGCTATACTTCGGTGATCGAGCGAAAACCGGTGTATTCAACGTGATAGGCCGTAAGCCTTAAATACTAAGAACCATATTCTCAAGTAATAGAGTATCCCATACAATAGTTATCCATAAATGCACCCGAATTTTTGCGACGAGAATTTATGTGTGTGGTTAAAACAAAACACCACCATGTCACCAAGAGTCTAATGGCATTGCGTGAAGAATAGTTAAAACCCTGAAAATGGGATTAAATGCATTCTCGCCACTTACGGAACACATAAAAGCATATTTACCAAAAATGCTTCTCAGTTACAGATCTATTTCACATGCAGGAAGGAAACTGGGTCTGTCAGCATTAAATGGGAAGACAAATCAGAGCTCCCATAACTATGTTTTTTGCAACGAGAGAAAAGATGTGGTATAGAAAGAATAAAGCTACGAAACCAGAAGAAGCAAATTTCCTGACGCAAAAAAAACAACACACAACACGTGTTGCATATGCTATCCATTTTAGTTGTTTCCGCTGTTGAAATTCCTCAAGTGATGTGCTTTGTGATATTTACCACAGTTCTATGTTTTTGATTCCTGTAGTACCAGTTGAAAAATTTTCAAAGAATAAATGTCATCCACAACAGGAATTCAAGAAGATTCAACTAATCAAGCAGACTGTTGGGTTGGAGGTCTGGAACTTACTCTTTTACTAAGACTACTTGATCTAAACATCTGCTGGGTTTCATATTCACTCCAGATGTAAAAGAGAACGCTTTTATACAGTCTATTGCTAATAGAAATTCAGTGAGTCAATTAATAGCCATACGTGATACACTTTTAGGCGATCATGTCTCGTTCGATCCATGACTGACTAAACAGAAGATTTTCTCGCAGTAGGTTGCCATTTCTATCTGCGGTAGACTGGTAGTCAAATAAGCCTATACAACGTAATCTGTCCTGCTATTCAACCCATAGCTAGAGGGAGAAGAGATAAAGACAGTTAAGTGCCATACCTGATACACGCTCGGGCGATCTTGTTTTTGTCGATACTTTACTGACTAGGCAGAATTTTTTCCCGCGGTAGATGCCATTTATTTCTGTGGGAGACTGGTTGCTAACCAAGGCTATATAATCAACTCTATGTTGCTATTTAATCCATAGCTTGAGGGGAAAAAGAAATGTATTAATGTCTTTTTCAAGGGTATTTGCGCTTAAAGTGAATGCAACGAATTCAAACTGCAATTCTAAATCGGCTAACCGTTTTCTTTTTCAAAACCAATATCCACTGCACCACAACGCACATGAATTGCAATGCTAAAATTAAACAATTATTTATTTTATCTATTTATTAGGAAACATTTGGAATTCATTGATATATTTTTTTAAATCATATTACCCCGAGCAAGGCGGTAATGCCACTGATGTGCAGGGGGCTACATAAGAGTGAAAAGATTAGAAAAAGGAAAGCCGGAAATCACATCCTAAACAGGGAACAAGGGATGAGCCTCTACACCTGTTCAATAGACATGGGTGGAATGTGAAACTGGGCGATAGTTTAGTCTATCTACTCCAATTGAGAAAAAAAAAATAAGCAAAAAAGAAAAGTGAAAAGATTGGAAAAGAGAAAGCCGGAAACCACATCCTAAACAGGGAACAAGGCATGAGCCTCTACACCTGTTCAATAGACATGGGTGGAGTGTGAAACTGGGCGATAGTTTAGTCTATCTACTCCAATTGAGAAAAAAAAAATAAGCAAAAAAGAAAAGTGAAAAGATTGGAAAAGAGAAAGCCGGAAACCACATCCTAAACAGGGAAAAAGGGATGAGCCTCTACACCTGTTCAATAGACATGGGTGGAATGTGAAACTGGGCGATAGTTTAGTCTATCTACTCCAATTGAGAAAAAAAAAATAAGCAAAAAAGAAAAGTGAAAAGATTAGAAAAAGGAAAGCCGGAAACCACATCCTAAACAGGGAACAAGGGATGAGCCTCTACCCCTGTTCAATAGACATGGGTGGAGTGTGAAACTGGGCGATAGTTTAGTGTATCTACTCCAATTGAGAAAAAGAAATAAGCAAAAAAGAAAAGTGAAAAGATTAGAAAAAGGAAAGCCGGAAACCACATCCTAAACAGGGAACAAGGGATGAGCCTCTACACCTGTTCAATAGACATGGGTGGAGTGTGAAACTGGGCGATAGTTTAGTCTATCTACTCCAATTGAGAAAAAAAAATAAGCAAAAAAGAAAAGTGAAAAGATTGGAAAAGAGAAAGCCGGAAATCACATCCTAAACAGGGAACAAGGGATGAGCCTCTACACCTGTTCAATAGACATGGGTGGAGTGTGAAACTGGGCGATAGTTTAGTCTATCTACTCCAATTGAGAAAAAAAAAATAAGCAAAAAAGAAAAGTGAAAAGATTGGAAAAGAGAAAGCCGGAAACCACATCCTAAACAGGGAACAAGGGATGAGCCTCTACACCTGTTCAATAGACGTGGGTGGAGTGTGAAACTGGGCGATAGTTTAGTCTATCTACTCCAATTGAGAAAAAAAAAATAAGCAAAAAAGAAAAGTGAAAAGATTGGAAAAGAGAAAGCCGGAAACCACATCCTAAACAGGGAACAAGGGATGAGCCTCTACAACTGTTCAATAGACGTGGGTGGAGTGTGATTAGCATTAATGTTTCGATTCGTTTAGCTTTACGGCTTATCAACCTCAATTGGTTATTTAACGCTGACAAGATTTCCACAATAGATTCGTATGAACAGATTACGTATTCCTTCAAAGAAATCAGTTTGTAGATCAGGTTTCATTGACGTATTTTTATAAAAAGGGTTTTGTCGAGAGTCAGATGTATTGCTAGTATATATATATATTTTTCTTCAAACATTATTGCGTAAATATTTCTTTCCTTCAAAAATTTATTGCTGGTAATATTTTTTCTTCAAAAGTGTATTGCTGAAAATGCGTATGGGAAGGTATTTTAAGGCTATCTCAACACGTTTAGTAAAATAAAGGAAGGTAAAGAAGGTGTTGGCTATTACCTATTTATTATTCATTATTTTTTTGAGATCAGAATCTTATCTTCAGAATGATAGAAGAGCTTGATTTCACGTCCGTTGCTCGTAATATTTTTTCTTCAAAAATATATTGCTGGTAATATTTTTCCTTAAAAATGTACTAGTGGTAAAATTTTTCTTCAAAAATGTATTGCTGGTAATATTTTTCTTCAAAAATATATTGCTAGTAATATTTTCTTCTTCCAAAAAATACTGCTGGAATTTTCACTTTCATACTTTCATAGTGTTTTGACCCCAGTTTCGGGGTTAACTATTTTCCCATAGCTGGGACCCTAACAGTTGCTACCACTCCGGGTCAGGGTGGACCTGAGAACAACAGCAATTAAGAGGTGGTTCCATGCGTCTCAAAACTTCCAAATTAGAGGCCTTGCTGCCGGATGTACGCTACAGGCCAGAATTATTAGGCTACTCCAGTTTTTAAAAAATATGATGTATTTCATACTATATTTTAGTGTTTATTACCAAGTAAATAATTGTAAATGAAAACAGAATGGTTCTTTTGTTAATACTGTACAATAACATGTGCATCAAATGAATTTATAAATATTTAATAATTACCTATATTGCAGTTTCATCAATGAAAGAATGAAGAAAATTTCGGGTGATTCAGACGAGTTCATCTTTGCTTCCATGCTTTGTAAAATTTTGCAAAGTAATATTAACAAAAGAACCATTCTATTTTCATTTAAAATTATTTACTTGGCAATAAATACGAAAAAATAGTATGAAATGCATCATTTTTTTTTAAAACACAGGGGTGGCCTAATAATTATGGCCGGTAGTGTAGTTTATCGTCAAATCCAGGACCCGGATATAGTGGACAGTCAAGATTAAACGGAGTTTCCTTACCAATCTTTTGTACGAAGTAGTGTGGAAAGTCAAAATTTTAATTAAGTCATTATTTGTAATTCTATTAGCTATCCATTTTATGTGACGCTGCTGTTGAAAGTCTTCAAGCGATGTGGTTTCAGTTATTTGGCATAGTTCTTTGTTTATGATTGTGTACCGTCAGTTCCCAAATTTTCAAAGAAGGATCGTCTTCACCAAGAGAAATCTAAAGAAGGGCCATTAGTTGTATCAGGCGGGCAGTTGGGCTGGTGGTGTGGGTGCTCAAGATGATTTACTTGGTCACTCGAGGAATGTTTGAGGCTATTCTACTTCCGCATTTCCGGCATTTCTCAGAATTCCCAATTCTTTTTCAATTCCATGCAATAATTACAGGTCTTTGAACTCTCTATCGAAGCTCAAAATGAGCGCATTAAATCGTACAATAACACGTTGGCGCCTTCGGTCACCACCTGAAATGATCCCTGGGGACGGTCTTTGTATCTATTCCATGCTCTCTCCTTTTCATCTTGCATTAACGAGGGATCAAGACTAATAGAGACACTTGCTAATCTGAGCCAAGATAATAATATGATATTGACTTGGATCACTGATTATAATACCAGTACGGCATGACGCTAAATCATCGGATCAGTGTTTCCATTGATTTTAAGTCTATTTTAATCTCGTCAGGGATGGTTCAAATGGCGCGTGTTTTTCCTTAATCCTGGAACACCGAATACAATAACAAAAATTTTCATTCCGTTGCACTACATATATAGTCATCCGCAGACAGATCTGTTTCGCTGCATCACAGCTCATCAGTACGATTAGATTCCGATTGCTTTTTAACCCAAGATTGAAACCCGACCGAATTGGCGTCAGTCAGCGATTCTACCTCTGAGATATGGGCGCTCGGTAGAAGGAGGGAAACTTTTTAGCGTGTATATTATCATTATACACGCCCAATAGCTGAGAGTGTTCTAATTCATTGCTGAATGAACGATGCGTATATGCTAAAGTAGCTACTGTTTTTCACTATATATATATATATTCCATTTGTAAACGAGTTATTACGCGACCTAGGTTTCTACCATGCGTGGTGTCTTCAGGCGAATTTTTATAAAACATTTCTTAAAAAATGCCTGAAAACGCCACTCATGGTAGAAACTAAAGTCGCGTAATAACTCGTTTACAAATGGAAAATATTCAAAAGTTCTACAATATAATTGTATTGAGAACTTTATAAGACAAATGGTTGTCTTTCTATTTTTTTTTTTAATCATATCACCCCGAGCAAGGCGGTAACGACACTGATGTGCAGGGGGCTACGTGAGTGTGAAAAGATTGGAAAAGAGAAAGCCGAAAACCACATCATAAACAGGGAACAAGGGATGAGCCTCTACACCTGTACAATAAACGTGGGTGGAGTGTGAACCGGGCGATAATTTAGTCTATCTACTCCAATTGAAAAAAAAAATGAAAAAGGACAAAAAAAAAGAAAAAAAGAAAAAGAAAAGTGAAAAGATTGGAAAAGAGAAAGCCGGAAAACACATCCTGAACAGGGAACAAGGGATGCGCCTCTACACCTGTACAATAGACATGGGTGGAGTGTGAAACGGGCGATAGTTTAGTCTATCTACTCCAATTGAAGAAAAAATGAAAAAGAAAAAAAGAAAGAAAAGAAAAGTGAAAAAGATTGGAAAAGAGAAAGCCGGAAACCACATCCTGAACAGGGAACAAGGGATGAGCCTCTACACCTGTACACTTGACGTGGGTGGAGTGTGAACCGGGCGATAGTTTAGTCTATCTACTCCAATTAAAATGTTGAGTATTTTAATATAACGTAGAGTATTGCAGACATTTCAATTCTCAGTTGTAACAACCATTTTAAATTGAAATTACTCTATAAGATCAGTAAAATATTACCATGGACCCCCGATTTGCTGTTTCTGTGTGAACCCTCATTACTGTTTCAGTCAACACTGCTGTCACATCTGGTCGGACGCCCCTTTTATTCATCTCGAGGTTCTCGACAAAACACAAAGGATAATCTGCAATGTAATTGATCCCGACCTGGCAGCTCGACTCTAGTCAATTTCTGATATGTGGCTTTCCTTTGTCTCTTCTAGGAATATTTTCACGGCTTCAGGTCAAATGAGCTTAGCACCTTGTTGACCCCTCTGCATGAATATATTCGAGCTAAAATACTGGCAACTAGGTCCCAACCTTTTACAGTGAAAACAATCAAATGTAACCGCAACCACTATTCTAATTGCTTCTTTTCTCGCACTACCCCCTATGGAATTCCCTTCCGTATAGTCGGTTTCCTGATAGCTGCAATCTGCAAGAGTTTAAATGCAACGTCATTTGTCATCTCTTATCTCCTTGACTCCCATCCTTTCACCGACAGCCCCACTATTTTATTCTTTTTACCGCTTTAGTCTCACGCAGCTCTCTTTACACTAGTGTTTCCTTCCTTCTCTTACCCATGCTACGACAGCCCCTGTAACCTGTTCCTCTTTTCTTCACTCTCCTCTTGTGTCTCTACCTGTACACAAGTGGCAGTAATGTCTTGCTTGAGGTGAAACAGTTATAAAAAGAAAAATTGTTGATCGCAGACTTTTTGACACTAGTTGGCCAAATTTATTTTTCTGTTGAAATTCTTGGGACTGATTCCGTTTCCGGTTAGGCTTTACGGCATCTCTCTCTCTCTTTCTCTTTCTCTCTCTCTCTCTCTCTCTTATATATATATATATATATATATATATAATATTCCAAAAAGTGAAAGAAAACGTAGATTAAAACCCTCTGTTCATGCATTTACTTTTATAAAGAGTGCTCGATATTTTGTTATTACAATGGTTTATAAAAGCATAATATCACTACACAAAAAAGTGTCATGTTTCAGAACAATGCTGTTCTTCTTCAGGTAATAAGTTAAAATAAATGGTGAAATTGATTTATTTTTAAAATATGAGATCAGTTCATGGTTATTTAGAAAATCTGGTAGTGGTAGCTGGAGAAGACACTTGCGTCGGAAGGCAACTGCTATGACTGAAGGGCCATAGATAGATAACATGGACTCGGATATAAGGTTGAATAGTATATTATCGGAAAACGTAGTACAAAGGTAAACGTGGACTGGAGAGTACTTGCTCCCGCAGGCGCCTCACTCACTCATTTACTCACTCTGTGTCTACTACTTAGTCACTCCCCACTCAGAGGTGGTAGCCATATTATAAGGTGTGGACGAGTCCATTCGTAGATAGGTCCCCACAATAGCAACCCTTCCCACACATGTTGTATTTGACGACCGACTGATATTTCAACTCTAGGACTCTCCTTTCCAAATAATATTTTATAATCAAGACAACATGCAGTCAAAGAAATAAAACTAAATCAGCTAAATAAAATCACCTATACTACTCAACATCTCTTTCTCGAATGTCCGTGGGATCCGTACCAACTTTTGCAGTGTTGAATCCTTTCTCCATGAAGATTCCCATGAGATCTTATCTCTCTGTGAAATAAACCTTGACCCTTCTATCTCTTCCTCTGATTCATATATCCCTGGTTACCTTTCCCTCTTTAGGAAGGGCTCCAGTGTCCTGATGCAAAGACTTTGCGTTTATGTCAGTGAACACCTCACTCTTGCTAGGGTGATTTCTCTTGACTCTCCAAACCATTCCTACATGTCTCTCTTTACTAAGCTTGGTTAGCTATCTTTTCTTTCTTATCGCTCCTCTTCCTCTCCTAACTGCTTCGTACTAGACAGCATCTCGAACAATATTTCCTCTCATCCGTTCGCTAATATATTTGTGTTCGGTGATTTTAATGCTTACCACGCCAAGTGGCTGGAAAACTCTGTCACAAATCCTGCTGGTGTCTATACCATGAACTTTTCAATCTCTCAATTTCTCATGCAAGGGATGGATTTCTCCGCGCGTTTCTCAAAAATACCTAATTGACTTAGCTCACTGCCAGATCTCTGTTTCACTTCTATACCTGATTCTTACCATGCCATACAACTCTGCCCACTTCTTAACTCAGATCATGCAAGGATGTCCTTCCACTCCTCCTCCTTCTTCCAAGAACCTCCTATTAGCAAAATACCCTACTGCTATCAAAGAGCTGACTGGGATGCATTCCGTGACTTCTTTTGTGATGTCCCTTCGAACAAAGTTTTTAATCACTTTGTTGAATGTGCATCCGAGGTCTCCTCTTGCGTGAAAGCCGACATTGATGTTTTTTTATCCCATTCAGAAAGTTCTGACTCAAGCCTCATTCTTCCTCTTGTTTTCTCCTGTTTGTTTGGTCGCCATTGCTCACAAGAACCACTTTTTCCAGCTTTAACAGAGTGACGCGTCTGACCATAATAAGAATTTTTGTCTTTGCTCACAATGCATACAAGCGAGTCTTAAATGATGCTAAGCAGTTGTTTGCTAACAAAATGACGCAGCGTATGGCATCCCGAAAATTTAGCTATAAGGACGACTGGTGTCTTTGTAAAAGTGTGGTAAACAACAGTAAACCTTCGATCCATCTACTACTCAATAATTTTGAGTTTCTCACATACACAAGCTGAGTGCTTTGCTATTAAATTATCTTACAATTCGACACTTGACTCATCTGGAGTACTCATACACGACTTCTTTCTTTAGAACTGAGGCCCAGCTGAGGGATATATACATAACCCACTCTGTTGTCTTTAACATTAATTCTAAGCTTGACGCCCATAAAACAAGTAGATATGATGCTATTCCAGACATTGTCCTTACAAAATGTGCCCCTGAACTCTCGCCTGTCCTGTCCAAACTCTATAACTATGGCTTTAATACCTCTTGCTTCTCTACTTGTTGGAAGTTCCTGTCTTTAAAAACTGTGGAGATCGCTCCAACCCTCCTAACTATGGTCCTGTCAGCCTCTTACTGCTTTTTGGCAAAGTGCTGGAGACTATTATCAATACTGAAATGATTCAGCACCTCTCATTCAAGAAAGGATTTTCTGACAAGCAGTATGGCTTTTGCTTTGCCAGGTCTACTGTTGATGTGCTAACGACTATCGCTGAGTGCATATATCAAACCTTTAATAAGAACAGCAAAACCTGGGCTGTTGACCTG
The DNA here is from genome assembly GCA_037127315.1 of Ascarosepion bandense. Classification (NCBI taxonomy): domain Eukaryota; kingdom Metazoa; phylum Mollusca; class Cephalopoda; order Sepiida; family Sepiidae; genus Ascarosepion; species Ascarosepion bandense. The sequence goes on along the minus strand of JBBBDQ010000514.1, from coordinate 3,355,804 downwards.
GATATCTCGAAAGCGTTTGGTAGGGTTTGGTTTGCTGGCCTTCTATGAAAGATATGACATAACTGCACGATTGTTGGATTTAATCTAATCCCCCATGTCAAATCATAAAATGATTGTCGTTTTGAATCGACATACTTCCAAACCCTTTCATGTGAACGCAGGTGTCCGTCTATAGTAGGTTTTACGCTGTTCCTGATATTGATCAATGATCTTTCTGATGTAGTCAGTTCTCTAGTTAGCATATATGCTGATGACACCACCATCTACTTCCGTCTCAATAAGAAATCTACTCGGGCTGACAAAATGGATCTAGCCTCTGTTCTCGGAAAGGATATATAACCTGTGATGGATTGTGGTAAGAAATGGCTTGTAAAAATCTGCTTTTCTTTAACCACAATAGGGAAGCTTTCCTACTTTCCATTAATATAGATCACACTACTCTCCCCGATAGTAATATACTGCGCCTCCTTGGCCTCACTCTCTCATCCAATCTCAAGTGGAAAATATATTGAATCAATAGCTACATCTGCTGCTAAAAAGGGTGGATCATTATGGCGCGCCTGGAAGTTTTTCTCGTACATCATACACATTTATAAATCAGCCATTAGTCCGTGTATTCTTTTCTTTTTATCGTTCACCCGTCTGTCTATTTTTATACTTGATAACCGCACGGTTGTGGTACAGTGGATATCGGCTCGGAACTAGAAGCCGGGGAGCCGAGTTCGAATTCCAGTTGAATCCATTGTATACACTTACGCGCAAATACCCTTGGGAAAGGTATTAATCCGTCTCTTCCTTCCAGTTATGGGTTAAATAGCAGGACAGATTGGGTTCTATAGCCTTGGTCGGCAACCAGACTGAATATAATAATTGAAATAATGATTAAGGCTTCTACTGGTCATAAAGTGGGAGATCAGTTTTCTATTGTTATGAAGTAATAAACTGATCCCCCACTAATTACTACTTAATAATATAATACATCTCTTTTTTCTCTAGCCATGAGTCAAATAACAGGACAGATTGGGTTCTATAGCCTTGGTCGGCAACCAGTCTACTGCAGAAAGCAATGGCAACCTACTGCGGGATAATCTTCTGCGATGTCTCTTTCGAGATATGAACGCCCAAAACGTGTATCACGTATAGCACTTAACTGACATATCTGATCAGGTGTTCCTGCTGTTCCTCTCGAGGTTCTCAAAAAATTCAGAGGAGAATCTGCAATGTAATTCATCCTATTTTGGCCTCTCGCCTTCAGCCATTTTCTCACTGACGAAATATGACTTACCATTGTCTTTTCTACAAGTATTTTCATGGTTTCTACTTTGACGGCCTTTATTCCCTGGTGTCCAGCTCTGACAAATTTACCTGTGCAACTAAAGTGGAGACTAGGTTCCACTATTTTACCCTCAAAATAGGCTAATGTGACCGCCAATTCTACTCTCGGGGTTTCTTTTCTCACACTTCTCGCCTGTGGAACTCCCTTCCCTATCATTCCTTTCCTGATAGTTACAAATTTCAAAAGCATAAATTGCTATCGTCTATCTCTGTGACTCTTTTACGTATACTGTTTTCTTTTTTGTCATCGTCTCATTCCATTGTAACCCCTGCGCACCAGTGGCAGTATTGCCTTGAATAGGGTGAACTATTAAAAAATAAAAGGCCGCCATGAAAATTTCAATGAAATGTTGGAAGGTTGGATAGCTGGGATTGAGGTTCAGGGGCATCCAGCTTTCTAGAAATTAATTTCGAGGTTAAGTAGATGTTTTCAGTAAAATAATAATTTTAAAAGCCTCGAAAATATGCAGAAACTAACAGAGACGCAGTGAGAAAGATATTTCTGCCCGTAAAGAATGATGCAGTTTAAAAAAAAAAAAAGATGAAATCAAAGCTCAGTTGTACAATTCACGGTAGCCTCCCCCACTACAAATTTCAAGAGTTCAAGGACAACAAACAAGAAGCTTCACGACACGGCATGTAATAACTTTTCCAAACTTTATAAAGTCGTCTGCACACTATCAGTTACTCGTTTCTAATGTGAGACGGCATTTTCAAAGATAAAGGTCATAAAAACAAGGTTAAGAAATTCGCTGCACGCGGAGAATTATTTTGATAGATGCCATGATGTTTCCTGGGATTGATAGTGAATTAGTTTTTCGATGCCTTTTTCGCAGCGGTTATTCTGAAATTCACAGATAAAGAAAAATAGAGACTGAGAGACAAAGGGAAGCAGCACGAATAACTGATGGGCTTCAGCAATTCGATGACAGAATAGAGTTTGGAAGAAATAACAGAAAAAAGAGCTACAAGTGACAGGAAGATGTGGACAGCTATGATTGCCTACACCTTGAAAGGACACGGCACATAAAATAAGAAAGAAAAGGAGAATTTGGAATCATACATGTTGAAAGAATTTAGTAGATCAATTGGATTCAGAATCGCTTATTGGTAGGTTCGAACAATCATCTAATGGACACGAAAATAACCTTTTATATACCGGACAGTATTTCTTAATGAATTTCACCCCAAGAAGGGCGATAAAACTACAAGGTGTTACAGGATAATTAAGAAAATAAACATTAATAATGACGAGCAAAATGAGAAAAGAGTAATCAGGAAAAGAGTAGATAGCAATTGACATTGCCTTTAAATTTGGGGAGATTAAAGTTGGCTGGAAAGCATGGAGCCGGAAGAGAGTTTCACAACCGGGAGGTTCGAGAAAAGAAACTCTTAACATAGAACTTACGGCTTCTCTAGCCAGCTCAACTGTAAATTGATGATGTTTGTATGACAATCGAGTCAGTTAAGTGATACACGATTGGACGATCATGTCTCGAAAGAGACATGACTGACTGGATAGAAGATTATCTCACAGAAGGTTGCCATTATTTTCTGCGGTGGACTGGCCGCCAACCAAGGATATAGAACCCAAAATGTCTTGTTATTTAATCCATAACTGGAGGGAAAAGTCGGATTAATACCTTTCCCAAAGGTATTTGCGGGTAAGTGAATGCAAGGAATTCAACTGGAATTCGAACTAGGCTCCCCAATTTCTCGTTCCGAGCCAATATCCACTGCACCAGAATGCACAATCAAGTACTGCGCTTAGATGAATAAAGTCTAGTTACCATAGTGAATAGCACATTCGAAAAATGGCCATAAAAGAATTTATAAAACGATACAGAGAGGCAACTTTACGGCGGTGGGTAAGTGACTGAAGCCGAGTCGCCAGATCAGGACCGTTAATATTGATGATTCTGTTGTATATCGACGAACAACAAACACGCATATATATAAAAAATATGAGTTGTATTTTTTATTAATGACGATGAACCGTGTAGCACAGGGACAGAGAATTTAGAGAGCGCGCTTCTAATGGGGTTGACGTGGGAGTGTCGTCGTATCTGTTGTGTCTCTCTCTCTCTACTGCTACTCTGGTCTGGTCTCGTCTGTCTGGTGAATTCGTGCGCCGAGGTCTTTTTATAATCTCCAAACCGGGACTTTTTCTTCCGGTTTTTTGCCTCGCCCACGCACGCCCACGTAATTCTCAGAGACACCTGTTCTGTTTGCCTCTGTAGCCATTTCCGCTACTGCCGGAAATAAGGTCAAACAAACATCCGTTCCTTTCAACGACCGGAAACGCCCCCGCTTGCATCAGCCTTCTTCGGGTGGGGTCAGATTGTTATATTACAATTCTTCTTAGGATCTTATTAAGGAGTTCAAGATTAATAGCAGGGGCATTAGGCCATATATAGCAGCAATATTCTAAGCACTGACGAATGGTTGACTCATAGATATGTAAAATAGATTCTGCAGAGAATAATTGTCTCGCCCGACAGAGTGCACCGATTTTTTCAGCAAATGAACTGGCAATGGATTCAATATAGTCTTTCCATTTCATGTCATCCGAGAATGTTAGCTTGAGAAGGCGAAACGAGTCATTATCCTGGGTGTTAGCATCAGTCATACTGTTAAAAGACAGAAAGATTATTATTAGATAATATTTTAATAGATTTAGAATATGTTGGCGTTTAAGTGACTGAACAGAGCAGCCATACCAAGACCAGTAAAATTGCAGATTCTTCTTTAGATTTTATCAAGGATCTCATAGTAAATAGCAGGGGCACTGAACCATATATAGCGGCAATAGATTCTGCAAAGAATAATTATATCGCACGACACATTGAACCAATTTATTTTAGCAAATGAACTGACAATGGATTCAATATAGCCTTTCAACCTCATGGTAGCTGAGAACATGAGCTCAAGAAGGCGCAATGAGTCCGTTTCCTGGAGGTCTTGCTGATGGAAGGCAGAGATGAATTTCTCAAATAATGAATGGGGAGATGTTTAGTTATGGATGCGTTAAAATTGATAAACTATATTTTGCACAAGTTAACAACGGGCATGAAGTCATTTTGGACATCAGCTGCCATTTGGAACATGTCGAAATGCCTTATTATCGAAGTAAAAAGTAAATGGTTGTGTCATCGGCGTAGATACCAAGTTGAGAGTTGATGTCATCCGAAAGAAATTAAAAACAGAGTAAGACCAAGGACGAAGCCCTGGGGATCACAAGCGTTAGTATGAAAGGGTCTAGACGAGTGGGCTTTCAAGCTGACTTTCATTTCCTGATTTGATAGGAAAGATCAATTCAAAAACTGTTCAGACACTGAAACTTTTCAGATTTTTGAGAGATCCAGAATGCAGAATCTGCCAGAGACTTTCGAGCTGCTTAATTATCGACGATAGATAGATAGATAGATAGATAGATAGATAGATAGATAGATAGATAGATAGATAGATAGATATGAGAAGACTGAGATAGATAGATAGATAGATAGATAGATAGATAGATAGATAGATAGATAGATAGATATTGATAACTATGAAAAGAATAGTATAGATAGATAGATAGATAGATAGATAGATAGATAGATAGATAGATAGATAGATAGATAATGAAGAGAAGGGATAGATAGATAGATAGATAGATAGATAGATAGATAGATAGATAGATAGATAGATATGAACATCACGAGATAGATAGATAGATAGATAGATAGATAGATAGATAGATAAGATAAGAAGAGAATTAGATAGATAGATAGATAGATAGATAGATAGATAGATAGATAGATAGATATGAACATCACGAGATAGATAGATAGATAGATAGATAGATAGATAGATAGATAGATAGATAGATAGATAATGAAGAGAATGGGATAGATAGATAGATAGATAGATAGATAGATAGATAGATAGATAGATAGATAGAACATCAGAGATAGATAGATAGATAGATAGATAGATAGATAGATAGATAGATAATGAACAGACCGAGATAGATAGATAGATAGATAGATAGATAGATAGATAGATAGATAGATAGATAGATAGATAGATAGATAAAACACTTTTTTAACACGTGCATGACCATGACATTACAACATATAAAAATACATTTTGGATAATTTTAACGTTCTAATGAACGCTAGCAATTTGTCAACCGTTATATTTGAAGCAAAAAAAAAGTTACAGTAATTTTTAGCAACACAGTTTTGCGGTTATTTTTGTTACCATAACTCACCCCACTAAAGATTATCTAGGAAGAATTTTGAAAGTACTTGGGTACCTTGAGAAATGAATGATAATAACATCTGTCAACGTTATAGCTAATTTCTATAATTATCTTTCAATTATAATACGCGAAAGATTATCCATGAGTATGAAGGGATTTTATTAAAAATAAGCAGACACAATGTTTGCAATTTATCTAATCACACACACACACACACACACACACACACACACACACACACACACACACACACACACACACACACACACACACACACACCACACACACGCACACATATATATATATATATAGTTGGTACTTCAATTTCGATAAATAGCATTTAAATTGAATTTCAAAAATAAACATTTTTCTTAAAACTTTTATTTTAGTTTTATTTGAAAGCCAAATGATTAAATTTAATATTTCCAGTAAGAAAAATGCTCTGGTATATTTTCAACAGTAATTATATTGATTGAAATCTAAAATATTTAGATTTTTAAAAAATTAAAAAATTAAAAAATATTTTCGGCCATTTTTGAGAGATCGGTACATTTGTAAACAAAAATTAATTCTCGGTTTTAAAAATCTTGCAAAAATAAAATATATGTTTGTGATAGGTTATTTTTAAAAAAATATCAAATTTCATGTTTAATCATTCTGATTTACACAAGTATTACTTATTTATAGCATGAAATTTAGACAAAAACTATTTTTTAATCACGACATGTTGATCGTTCTGACCTATTCCATATGTTTTGACATGTGATGACGACTAGATGCGAGATAAGCAAATGTTTTTTGTGTTCAGAATTGACAAAATTGTCCAAACTTTTCCTGTAAGGGAAAACAAACCTGAAACATATGAGCTTTTAATGTAAACATAGAAATTACCATGCAAAAAATATTTCAAATAAAAAAGTAAAAATTAATTTATATATACGATGACACAATGATTTGTATCAGACTTTTTCAATTTTTGCTGAGTAGATATAGTCTTCACTTAATAATTTAATAACCTAACGTCTACAAATCTTTGAAATATTTTAAAAATATTTTTGAATTTTTATAAATTATTATAATTAAAAAATGAAAACAATTCTATTAAAATTTAATTATTAAACAACAAATCTTTCTTCAGACTATAACGTCCTTAATTTATATTATTTATTAAATCAATTAAAATTAATTATCTAATTAAACGATGTCATAGTTTTATTGTACTTTTTACTTTAGTATTGAGAACAGATTTTAGAAAAAGGGCCCAGTGGTTGAAAAATAATAGATTATTTACATTCCCCAATGAGAGTTGTGCTAAACTAATAAAACCAATTTTGCCTACAAAAATTAATTTCTTGACATTTAATGAATTTAAGTGGAGGTGGGGTAACAAATGGAAAAAAAGAATATATTTTTACCAAGATTATTTAAAAATTATAATTTCAGAAATAATTTCATTTATTTGTAAATAAGTCCTGAAAGTTTCATTAAAATTCGACAATTATTTAATTTTTGCAAGAATTTCCAAACTAATGTGTTTTTCATCGGAAAAAAGACTTAGTTACGTAATATTTGTCTTATCCATTGTAAACGATTTGGTTACCCGGTAACTAAAATCGAAAGAAGATAAAGATTTCGAACGTGTTAAGAAGGATTAAAAAATTTTGAAAAAAAATTTAATAATAACATATATATATATATATATATATATATATAACATAGATAGATAGATAGATAGATAGATAGATAGATAGATAGATAGATAGATAGATATGAACACTATTAGATAGATAGATAGATAGATAGATAGATAGATAGATAGATAGATAGATAGTACCATTTTCTGTTTGAAAAAAAATTTAATAATAACATACACATTTTGATGGAAAACATCCGTTTTATTAAATTTGGGGCCGTTTTCCTTTATACTATGCTGTTGATTTCATCGATTTAGTAGAAGTACCTAATATATATATATATATATATATATATATATAGATAGATAGATAGATAGATAGATAGATAGATAGATATGAACACTATTAGATAGATAGATAGATAGATAGATAGATAGATAGATAGATAGATAGATAGATAGATAGATAGATAGTACCATTTTCTGGTTATGTAGATAGAACCAGTTTAAAAAAGCTCTTTAAATTCACGCCTGCAAACCGATTTCATAATCAATCACATCAAACCCATTGAATAATGACCAAATCATTTTTGTGGGCACCTCCTGAAACCCTGTCTTTGAAATTCTCTCTTGATTACACGTCGGAGACCAATTAATTTTGCCGTAATCCGATTAAGGAAGACCAGTAGAAATTTATTTACGCTCAATGCATTGCCAACGGTCTATCAATAATTGATCTTTGTTGCATAAGATGTATGTACTGAACAACGTCTACTGTAATTCATGGATATAAATAAGTTCTTTGATTTATCTATCTATCTATGTAACGCAGGGGATTACAGAGAGTGAAATTGAGAGAAAAGACTGATTATATGTATAAAATTGATCCGGATCCAGAACGAATGACGTTGCGTTTAGTTTTTTGAAGAGTGTAGCTATCAGGGAAGTAAGTAAACGGAAGGGAGTTCCACAAACGGAACTGCGGGAAAAGAATCTGTTAGAGAAAAGGTGGTGGTTAGATTTAACGATTTCAATGATAAATGGGTGGGACTTGGATGTCAATTTAATAGCACACTTAAATCCTTGTAGTTGGGGAACCAGAAAAAAAAAGCTCGTCAGATCAGGTGCCGTGAAAAAATTTGGAGAAAAGACAGAAGGAAGTCACATCACGTCGGTGAGAAAGTGACTGAATTTGAGATGCCTGGTCAGAACTGATTACATTGAAGATCCTTCTTTGAATTTTGTCAACAACCACACTGGGAACAGCAGGAGCACCCAACCAGATTCGGTAACATTACTCGATGCACGGGTAAGTTGTAGATTTATAAATGTGCAAGATGGATTCTGACGGGAAAAAAACTTTTCTGGCACGACACGATGACCCAAACTTTCTAGCAATAGATTAAGCTATAAATTTGATGTAGTTGTTCCACTTCAGGTCGGTTGAAAAATCGAAGCCAAGGAGACGCAGTTTGTTATTCCTCAGGACACTTGCATCAGCCGTATTAATGGCAGATAGTCAATTTGTCGAATGTTTAGAATTTACAAGCCATTTCCTTCCTATATTAACCACCGATTGCAGATCCTTTTCTAGAGAAGCAGCCATATTTACTTTGACAGCTTTGACGGATTTCATTTTGAGACTGGAGTAAATCGTAGCGTCACCTGCAAAAATACCTACTTGGGAATTGATGACATCAGGTAGATCATTGTTGAAGATAAGAAACTGCGTAGGACCTAGGATAGAGCTGTGAGGGACTCAACTATTGAAACGGGAATAAATGCTGGCGTCACCTGGATAAATACCTTCTTAGGAACTGATGACATCATTGATGAATATCAGAAACAGCGTAGGACCTAGGATAGAGGTTTGGGGACACTATCGTTCGTGTGAAAGTATCTAGAAGCATGCCCGCTCAAATCGACCTTCATCTCCTGATTTGATCGGGACGTTTGGATTTTATCAAGCAATCGTCTTGGAATACCGTATCCCTAGAGGTTGCGGAGAAGGCCAGCATGACAATCACTGCCAAACAATTTCGAGATATTTAGAGCAACAGCTCGAAATTCACAATTATTATCAAGAGCGAAATATACACTTTGAATGACGGCCATTACCACATCAACAGTTGAACTGGCGAAGCGGAAGCCATATACTTTTGCAGGCAGTAGGATTTGAGAAGTGACTGGCTTAACCACATCAGCATTCATTAGAGCCATGAATACTTCGCAGAAAATAGGTAAGAGATTAGAGGGTGATAAAGGGTTCTGTGTGTTCAACAGTCTTCTTGAAACAAAACACAAATAAGTACATCATACAAGCAAAAAAGCAGGTAGCGGACAGGCAATTGATGTAGATTTTCGAGCGGATTGAAGCGAGCTTGGGTTTGTCTGTTCATTATCTATCTATCTATCTATCTATCTATCTATCTATCTATCTATCTATCTATCTATCTATCACAGAATGTTTGTATCTATATACCTATCTCTATAAGCACACACCCGTATATATATATATATACTATATATATATATATATATATATATATATATATATGATGTGGACCTAAATTAGGACCATTAGTAATAAGACAAACGCCAATGTAGGTTTAGACATATATTAGACAAAACAATACAACGATACAAGATATACACATAGAAAAGCCAAAAGAGAATACTGTACTGTAAGTCAGTCAGTGAACGCTACTAGAATCTCCACAGAGTCTCAGCAACACACCGAGCGTTAATAACACTCGGCTACATATAGTCCTATGACGAGACCATTATCTTATGTGGGTAATGCCCCACAACATCCCCCTTCCAAGAGTTTTTCCCTGGAAAACTGTCCATACTTCTTTCTCTTGGGGTCAATACACAGGGGATCGGTAAACTTCCTTTTTCTGTTGAACCTCTTTTTTCAGGCAAAACCTAGGCGGGGAGCTTCAAGATCAATGTTCTCATAAATAACGTCCATTGGTTCTTCGATGACAGGTGATTGACTCCTCTGTGTCGTTTACGCGACATTTCCCCCTCTGGTTTTGATGGCGTTTATATACGTTTTTTCGTCCTTGAATTATATACACAAGGTCTCCGATTATCTGCCTCACAAATCCCACCTCCCAAAACGCCATGTTCTTGTAGGGTTTGAAAAACACCTTCCCTCCGCAAACATAACATTTCCTGGAAGGCGCGATGGTCTTTTGAAACTTTTGAAACAATATGTCCAAATAGTGGATATATTGTTGAATCTGGAAATAGCTTTATATTCCGTTTCAATAATCATAAACTTAGCATACGCCAGAACAAGCAATATTCCCCCCTAGCAGATCACTTCAATCAACCAGGACACACATTAGAAAACTGAAAATGTTTACTAATAGACTCCGATTTTAGTTCTACACACTCACGCAGAAAAAAAGAAAAATACTGGATTTTAAAATTAAATACACACAGGCTAGCGTTAAATAGGGACTTAGGTGTTTTGAATCTTTATAAATATTTCAATAGTTAAACATGTTTTAGATACACTTAAAAAAATTTCTCTAAAACCAAATTTATAAGTATTATTAATGATACGTTTACGTTTACAAATATTTTTAAAAATCTGTCGCTTTCTGCGTCACGTGATGTAAACAATCTCTCGGACGAACGCTCCTCGCGAAACGTTTCTAATTAAAATTTTAAAATCATTTGTTTCTGATGAAAGGCCGAGGACGGTCTGAAATATCAAATATAATAACAGAAATGAATAAATACTGTCAAAAATATACATTTTTAAACTTACAACTTTTTAGTAGTTTTTCCTATATATATATATATATATATATATGTATATATATACATATACTTTACAGGGATTGTTTTTATTTGTGATTGTGCAGCAGCAATCCACCATAATCAAATAAGAATGATACTTAAGAATACCTAAAATCTTAATTTCGTAGAAACCATTTTTAACTATTTATATGAGAAATCGGTTGTGTAAGTTAATAGTCATGGGAGGATTACCTTTTTTCTAATGAGGAAACATTAGCATTCATTTACTGGGCAGGCAGTTCCACAGATCGTTGAAACTTATAAAAATTTCCAGTTATAACCATATATCCGGAAAATAGGTTTTTCAAGTCTAGTAGATTTATTGCTCTTTCCAGTATTGATAAATGCTACCTACCTAACCATTTGAGGAAAGTTTTGGCCGAGAGGACTAGACCGCAGTCGTTAGGTTGTAAATATAGCGCATACGGTTTCGAGCTCCATCCAGCACACTGTAAATATTTTAACACGGATGTGCGTTGTGGTGCAGTAGATATCGGCTCGGAACAAGAAATCGGGGAACCGAGTTCAAATTTCAGTTGAATTCATTGCATTAACTTACGCGCAAATACCCTTGGGAAAGGTATTAATCCGTCTCTTCCTTTCAGTTATGGGTTAAAGAACAGGACATATTGGGTTCTATAAACTTGGCTGGCAACCAATCTACCGCAGAAAGCAATGGCAACCTACTGCGGGATAATCTGCCCAGTCAGTCATGTCTCGAAAGAGACATAATCGCCCAAACGTGTTTCACGTAGGGCAATTAACTGACTGCCTGACGTTTCTTAAGTTCAGTACCTGTTATCGCTCTTTCCAGTACAGATGTAGGCTACCTATCTAACCTTTTCAGGAAAACACGGTTCTTAAGTTCAGTAGCTGTTATCGCTCTATCCAGAAGAAATGAATGCTATCTACATTAACCTTTTCAGGAAAATACAGTTATCAAGTTCAGTAGCTGTTATGGCTCTTTCCAGTATAGATGAAGGCTATCTACCTAACCTTTTCCGGAAAATCATTTCTCAAGTGCAGTAGTGGTTATCGCTCTTTCCATTAGAGATGAAGACTACCCTCGTAACCTTTTCAGGAAAATAGGTTTCTAAAGTTCAGTATCTGTTATCGCTCTTTCCAGTATAGATAGAAAATTTCCTTCCTAAGCTTTTGTTTGAAGTTGTGTCTTGAAGCCTGGATCGAAACACAACTGATCTAGTACCAGTCGGAGATTCTACCCATTGCCTATCGACGCACGGCAGAGAAAGACATATTTTATATCGTATTATTTACAGAACGCAAACAAACGCTGGTAGATTTCCTTCATATCACGTCCACGGAGAGAGAAAGAGAAAGCGAGAGAGGCAAGAGCGAGGCAGCAACGGGTCAGTTCATTCTCTCTACTACAAGTTATGAAATTTTTTTGCACTTTAAGATTGCCTTATTATTTTATGTTTTAGCAATTATTATGTTGTCTAGTAGTGAAATATATATATATATATATATATATATATATATATATATATATATATATATAATTATTCAATTACTTAGTTTTTGGTCATAATTAAACTAGACCAATACACTGCTGTATTAAAAAGTGTTCAATAATATTGTAGAACTTTTAAATATTTGTCATTTGTAAACGAATTATTACGCAACCCAGAGTTCTACCATGTGGTGACTTCAGGCGATATATATGCACACACACACACACACACACACACACACACACATAATATATATATATATATATATATATATATATATATATATATATAGTGTATCGAGGCAGAGATCATTCTCTAAACATTTACTGTTAAATATAACAGACAATGAGTGTCTATTATGTTTAATCATTCGTTGATTTAAACATCGAATTTTGGCTTGAGATACAGGGGAAAATAAAAACAAAAATTGTCCAATATTTGGATAATTTTTTATTATGCTGGTTCTAAGCATTCGACTTATATGAGCCATTTTCAGTGAGGTTACAGAGACGTTAACACAGTAAAAAGAACCCTCAGATATTGGTGGCCATCTACATTGAATCAAAACAACCCACACTTAATAAAATCACATTTCAATCTGGTCACAACACATTCCGTTGCATTTAGACATATGCTTCTGTTAATATTTTGGTCCCGCCTTATTTTCAACTGAAATTAAAGCCAAAATACGATGTTTAGAACGGTTCATAATTAAACACAATAGACATTCGTTGTCTGTTTTATTTAACAAATATTTGTGATTAGCTAAGACAGTCACTCAAGCAAACCAGTGGAAGAACACTTCCTGGTTCCAAAAAATAGAATGCAAAAATAAGTACACATTCATCAGATATTACATAAAAAACTTTAACTCATCAATTTCTGAAAAAAGCTTAATGGAAGCATTTAATTTTGCTAAAAGGTGCATAAAAACACCATCAGAACATATTTACATAATCCTACATTGCCGCAAATCAATAATTTTTCTTAAAGGCTAGGCATGGATCAAGAAATCAAACAATGGCACATTTGATGTACCACAAGGATCGTATGACGGAGCAGAAATTTCAGAATTGATGGGCATATACATTTTAAATAAAATAATCAAAATAATCCAGATGGACAACCACAGATTATATAGAGATGAAGAATTAATGATAGCACCAGACAACAAAAGAGAAAATGGCAAAATAAGGAAAGAGCTTTTCAAACTATTCAAAGAACTAGATTTTGATATAATAGTAGAAACAAATAGAAAAGTCGTACAGTTTTTAGATTTGAAATTTAATTTACAAACTGGCAATGTCTTGCCAGACATGAAAACAAACACTAAGTTAACATACATAAATACAGAATCCAACCACCCAAAAAGTATAATTAAACACATTCACAAAGGAATAGAACACAGAATATCAAATAATTCGTCAAACAAATCATTATTTGGTGAAAAGAAAAATATCTATGAAGATGCACTAAGCAAATCTCGCCACAAAAACATTTTACAATATAATTCTCAACGAAACAGACAAATAAAAAAACGCTAATAGAAAACGAAACATTATCTGGTTCAACCCACCATTTAATTTAGAGGGAAATACCAAAATAGGACAAATATTTTTTAAACTAATAGATAGACACTTTTCAAAAGAATCAAAACTAAACAAAATTTTCAACAGAAACACAATCAAACTAAGTTATAGTTGTACTAGTAATTTAGATAGTTTCATAAAAAAAACAAAACACCAGACACTTAGATAGCAGTGTACAAAACAAAACCACTAATAAAGAATGCAACTGCAGGAATAAAAATAAATGTCCAATTTAAGGACTTTGCAACACAAAAGAAATCATTTACAAGGCAAAGGTACATTACTCAAATGACCAAAATAAAATATACTTGGGTTCAACCAAAGACACCTTTAAGACCAGGTGGTTTAATTACAGGTCTACATTCAAAATAGAAAACTTAAAAAACTGTACAAAATTGGCTACCCACGTGTGGAAATCAAAATCAAAATATGGAAAAGACCAAGACATAACGTGAACTATAGTAAAAATAGCCAAGCCTTACAAGGGTCGCTAAATATGTAGACTGTGCCAAGAAGAAAAGTTTGAAATTATGCTATTCCCAAACAAAAACTGTTGAATGAAAGAACGGAAATTAGGACTAAGTGTAACCATATTAAGAAATACCTGTTAGGTTCATAAAACTATGGATAAAAACGCTATAATTCCTTGTAATTTTAAAAATTGTGTGTTCAAAAATTCTCTGCCACCTGAGCGTTCAAAAAAAGACCGTTACGTGAGCGTTCTTAAAAAAACGGTAAATGGTAAAATCAGTTATTGCAAATCGCCAAGAGGACATCACTCATAGTAGAAACCTAGGTTGCATAATAACTCGTTTACAAATGAAGAATATTCAAAAGCTCTACAATATAATTGTATTGAACACTTTTTAATACAAATGTACACATGTTTAGATTATTTTGTTGTCTTTTTTTTCTTATGTCTTAATGTAAGATACTCAATAGAAGCTTCATCTCTATATATGCTGGCGTCATTTTAGACGGCATACTGATATCAATGTACGGATGTGCGTTGTGGTGCAGTAGATATCGACTCGGAACGAGAATTCGGGGAGCTGAGTTCGAATTCTAGTTGAATTCGTTGCATTCACTTGCGTACAATTACCCTTGGGAAAGGTATTAATCCTTATCTTCCCTCCAGTTATGGGTTAAGTAACTGGACAGATTGGTTTCTATAGCCTTGGCTGGCAACCAGTCTACCGCAGAAAGCAATGGCAACCTACTGCGGGATAATTTTCTACCCAGTCAATCATGTCTCTTTTGAGACATGATCGCCCAAGCGCGTATCACGTATGGCACTCAACTGACTGACTGGTATCAATATTTTGTTGTTATTTTTGACGCCACGAGCTGTCTCGTAATCATAATATTAACCCTGATATTAATAAAAGTAATTGATAATAATTAACAGTAATTAATAGTCAATAATAATAATAATAATAATAATAATAATAACAAGACAGAATGTGGTTATAAAATAGGCCAAAAGAAAATAAGCCATCTATTTTACATGGATGACTTGAAGTTATATGCTAAGAATGATAATGAACTGGAAGGTCTTCTGCAAACTGTAAAATGCTTCAGCGAAGACATTGGAATGAAATTTAATTTGAATAAATGTGCTAAAGCTACAGTTTTACGTGGATCAATACAAGAAACATCCTCACTTAGCCTAGACCCTGCTGTAACAATAAAAGAATTGAAACCAGAAGAAGCTTATAAATACCTAGCTGTAAATGAGAGCGAAAACATTCACCATAAAAAAATGAAAGAAATAGTGCGTAAAGAGTACTATAGAAGGCTACGAATGATATTAAAAACTGAATTAAATTCACAGAACAGAGTTATGGCCATTAATAGCCTTGCAATCCCAGTTGTCCAATATAGCTTTAACATCTTAAACTGGACTCTAAACGACATCAGGCGAATGGATGCTAAAACAAGAAAGCTTCTTTCTTTCTAAGCATAAGATGCATCATCCAAAGGCTGATGTAGACCGTCTATACATACCCCGTAAAGAAGGTGGAAGAGGTCTTATTCAGCTGGAATTGTCATACAAGACAACAACTATTGGCTTACTAACATACATAGAAACAACAAAGGATTGGATGTTACAATTAGTAAGGCAACATGAAGAAAGAAAGAAAAAATATTCAATAATAAAAGAAGGCAGTAAATTCAAACAAGATTTACAGTTAGTAGATTCTGTAGAAAAGCAGAACGGAAGCCAAGAGCCGACTATTGCGGCAAAGAATATGAAAATGAAAGCCAAAGATAAAGCTCTTGAAGAGATGAAACAGCGCTGACAAGACAAACCTCTGCATGGCCAATATCCAGTACGTGCCAATAAATCCAATGTTGACAAAGTTAATACTCATCGATGGTTACGTGCATCTGGATTAAAGTCCGAAACTGAAGGCTTTATTCTTGCAGCACAAGACCAAAGTCTTTTCACTAGAAACTTTCAGGCAAATATTATGCATAATAATATGGATCCAAAATGCAGGTTTTGTGATAAACACCAAGAAACAATAGACCACCTAATCTCAGGCTGTTCTGTGCTTGCCCCAAATGAATATAAAAATCGCCACGATAGAGTTGGGCAATATTTACATTGGGCAATATGCAAACATTATGGAAAAGCTGTAGGCAAACACTGGTATGAACATCACCCAGCACCGGTTACAGAAATAGAAGATGTAACCATTCTATGGGATTACACCATCTACACAGACAGAAAAATTGAAGAAAACAGGCCAGACATTATTGTTAAAAACCAGAAGGAGAAAACTTGTCTATTAATTGATATGGCTTGTCCAGCGGATTGTAACATAGCAATCAAGGAATTTGAAAAACTGTCAAAATATAAAGACCTGGAAATTGAAATAGAAAAAATGTGGAAATTGAAAACAAGAGTTGTGCCAGTGATAGTAGGTGCACTTGGAATGATAAAAAATGGAACAAAACAACACATTGAAAGAATCCCTGGAAACCACAGCTTAAGAGACATACAAAAAATTGTCTTATTAAGTACAGCCCACACACTAAGGAAAACTTTATCTATGTAATGCTGGAGATGATAGGGAAGATAGAAAAACATGAAATGGAGCCATAACAACACGCCACTACCTGCCTTAGGTCTCCCCGCAGACTTGGTTGGTAGTGAGACCAAAGCAGAAATCGAAATATGATGAAAAATGACATAATAATAATAGTATTTTCCGTTTCTTTCTCAAGGAACTTTTGGTCTTCATTCTCTAAACAACCAGCGCTGCTCGAGTTGCTCATTTCTTCGTCGTGGTGTATCTGTTTTCTTCAACTCTAATGGTAGTGAAAACCGTTTCTTCGGAGTTAGCATTCAGCATTCATTAACGTAGCAGTTAGAGCAACCTTTCTGTTGTTGGTTCTTGTTGAGAAACCACACAAAATAATAAATAACAAAAGCAGATATGGAGATAATAAATGTAAGTTAAATTGAACAAAAATATACAAACTTGAACACGGGTTTGTCAATTCAGGAATACTAGGAATACTGTTAGTCGTAATCAATATATACAATCATATAGTGAAGAAATATGTCCGGGTAATGAATCTATATCCTTACTGACCAACTAGCGGCGGTACAACTCAACTCAACTCAACAACTTATCTGCTGCTCTCTGTATAGGCAAGATTATATGCACGCATTACACGAGTCCATTCTTATATCCAAAAAGGGGTGATCCCTAATACTTTCTATCAAAACCCTTTTTCAGGAAATTGTTTTCCCAAATCATTAATACTATTGCATCTGTCAGAATTTAAAAAAGTTTATTTCCTAATTTTTGTTTAATGTTGTACAGAACAGCAACAACTTTGTCACTCTTCTACTCGAGTTACTTGTAATATAAAATTAGTTGTTGCTATTGTTGACTCTGGTCAAATGATGTGAATTCTTTTGGCTGATACAGTTCTATATTTCTGATGCTCTAGTGCCACTTATACTGTTTGATTATCGTCATATACAACAGCTAGGATAGAGAGATAATTTGAACAGAATAAAATACATGGCGATATTTATTTGAACAGAATTAGATGAACAGATATATAAATACATAACAGGCTAATATATATATATATATTCGTCATCCATATACAAGCCTGTTCGCTGTATCACAACACATCAGTGTGGCTAGACATCCACTTGCTTCTGACCGGGATCGAAACTCAACCGATTCGGTGTCAGTCAGAGTCGCTAACCGCTTAGCCATAGGCGTATGGAATCAGAGAAGTGAAATTTTAGCGTGTTGTATATAAGCAGGGTATACACGCCATTCACCAAAAGAACTCAATTCTTTTCTGAATATTAATGCATAAATTAGAGAGAGAGAGAGAGAGAGAGAGACTGTAAATTATACACAGATAAATAGATAGGTAACAAAAAATTGTGATAGACAGACAGATAGAATGAAGTGTCAATAGATAGATTGAGAAGAGAATAGATAGATAGATAGATAGATAGATAGATAGATAGATAGATAGATAGATAGATAGATGCTAAAAGACTACGATAGATAGATTAATGGTGAGCCAAAAATAAAAGAAAAATGAATTCATTTCGAGAACTTTGAACGCTACGAAAAATAAGATCGATGACAAATAAGGAACGAATTTGCACAAGAAAAAGTCAAGAATTGCTCTCATAAAGAGAGGAGGGGAGAAACAAAAACGAAAATAGCCAAGCCACATTTTCTTTGTAAATATTATGAGTTGTTTAGGAGAAATGAACTGAAGGCAAGTGCCAAAACCGCCGTCAGAATCCCGCCACGGGAGCATCCAATCGATGCCAGCTGTTGTATACATAATAATTATCAATACAAATTGATTGAAAACCAAAATGCCGTTTCACAAAAGAACTTGTTAGACAGTAGACGCCCTGGAAGTAAATATTGGACTCCGTTGGCAGCGGGGGCGTGTAGGACGGCTGCAAATATCAACTAGAGTTTGCAGAACGACTATTTTTTCTTGGCTTTTCCTAGCAAATGCATAACAGGCGCAAACAAAAGACAAAATGCCAACTGCGGCTACCAGATGATATTAAATACATTTTTACAAGAGTTTTTATCTTGTATAAGTCGCAAGAACCACTCGAGTTAGATGTCATAGATTAAGAGACACCTATTTTGACTGTGGTGATTCATAATTAAAATCCTACCAGATGATATTAAATACGTTTTTTTACAACGATTTTCATCCTGGACAAATCTTAAGAACCACTGAAGTTAGATATCACAAATTAAGTGACACCTCTTTTGCATTTGGTGATTCATAATTAAAATTTTTGTTTTAAGCTATTTTCCAAACAATATATCTAATACGAAAAATATCAACTTTATTTAGTCTAATTCTTGAAACAGTAACATTTTGAGTTCGGTTTCTAAGCAAAAACTTGTAGAAATTACGTATTTCTGTACATGTTTGAGACGATTTTAAAAGGTGATGCTCAAAAATTGTTGAACATTATGAATCGACCTTCAAGTGTCAGTAAGTATCACATTAAACTTCAGCCTTTATATTAGGTGCAATGTTGATTTTTTAAAAAATGGAGATATGTACGAAAGATAATGGTTGACCCTAGACTTGAACACGTTAAGATTGCAGTGATGAGAAAACATAAATTTGGGAGTCGATTTCACAAAACACCCAGACAAATAAAAATGGACTTACAGCTAATCTGATTAACTTTAACTTCTGAGCAGAGAGTTTTATCTTCAGTAGGTGCATCAAACTATCAATATTGAATATCAGTGTTGTAGGCAAAACAAGTTCAACCCGTGCAAGTCAAGTTTAACGAGAGAGGCTTATTAGTCATTGATTCTGAGCAGTGAGTTTTAGGGACCTCATAACTGTTGCTGTGCCAAGCGATGATCAACATTGGTGAAACAAGTTGTCCGTGTATGTTAATGGTTAAACAGTGAAGGTTGTTGTTCATTAATGCTGAGGGGAATCAATAACTACATATGCTGCAATGAAGGTTGAGTCGCTGTGCCAAGCCAGGACGTTTTTCATGTCAGAATCCATCTTGCACATTTATAAATCTACCATTCGACTGTGCATTGAATACCGTTGCCATATCTGGTCAGATGCTCCTGCTGTTCATCTCGGGGTTTTCGACGAAATTCGAAGGAGGATCTGCAATGTAATTGGTCCCAATTTGGCTACTCCCTTTCAAACACTTTCTCACCGACGGAATGTGGCTTCTCGCTGTCTTTTCTGCAAGTATTTTTACTGCCTATTCCCTGGTATCCCGCCCTCATGAGTTTATCCGTGCAACTAAATTGGCGACCAGGTCCAACCTTTTTACCGTCAAAATAGGCAAATGTAACCGCTAATTCTACTCTTTCCTCGCACTTCCCGCCTTCGAAACTTTCTTCACTATGCTTGTCTCCCTGATAGTTACAATCTCCAAAAGCTTAAATGCAACGTCAATTGCAATCTTTTATCTCCTTGACCTGGGCTCACGGATATTGTTAGTGTCAGCCTTTCAACTTTCATTCGTGTCATCAAGTTGAAGAAACAAACTGTCTATCAGTCCAAAACATAAAAGAAAATGCCAAGGGAAGAGAAAAACAATGCCAAGGGAAGAGGTAAACGTGATCAGGGAAAGTGTGAAAGATCCGAGAAAGAAATAATGAACAGAAAGAGATAGATAGATAGATAGATAGATAGATAGATAGATAGATAGATATGAACAGAAAGAGATAGATAAATAGATAGATATGAACAGAAAAATTTATAGATAGATAGATAGAGAGAGCGAGAGTCAGATAAACAAAAATAGAAATCGATTACACCCTGTCACTCTAGTGGGCCTAAATCTGACCGTATCCCACCCTTTTACAATGAAACCAATAAAATGCAACCGCAACTTCTACTCCAATAGTTTCTTTTCTCCATGGAATTCCCTTCCACATGACTGCTTCCCCGACGGCTACAATCTCCAGGAGTTTAAATGTAAGGTCAATAGACACCTCCTAACAAACTAACTCGCTTCCATTCTTTTAAACACTCTTCCCACCTACCCAACTATCTATCACCCCACTTCTGACATTTCCTATATCTAATCACTCTTTCTATTTACCTTCCCCTGTGTAGCGCCAAGCACAATAGTGGCAGTGGAATGCCTTGCTTGGGGTGAAATGATTAAAAAAATAGTGAAAGAAATGAAGCTAAAGCAGTTATTTCAATTAATTTGTTCAAGGGTATATAAATATATATGAACAGAATGAAATAGATAGCTAGATAGCTAGATATGAACAGAAAGAGATAGATGAATAGATAGATGTGAACAGAAAGAGATAGATAGATAGATAGATAGATATGAACAGAAAGAGATAGATATGAACAGAAAAATTTATAGATAGATAGATAGATAGATAGATAGATAGATAGATATGAACAGAAAGAGATAGATATGAACAGAAAAATTTATAGATAGATAGATAGATAGTTAGATAGATAGATAGATAGATAGATATGAACAGAAAGAGATAGATATGAACAGAAAAATTTATAGATAGATAGATAGATAGATAGATAGATAGATAGATAGATAGATAGACAGATATGAACAGAAAGAGATAGATATGAACAGAAAAATTTATAGATAGATAGATAGATAGATAGATATGAACAGAAAGAGATAGATATGAACAGAAAAATTTATAGATAGATAGATAGATAGATAGATAGATATGAACAGAAAGAGATAGATATGAACAGAAAAATTTATAGATAGATAGATAGATAGATAGATATGAACAGAAAATTTATAGATAGATAGATAGATAGATAGAGAGAGAGAGAGAGAGAGAGAGAGAGAGAGCGAGAGAGACAAAAATAGAAATCGATTACACCCTGTCACTCCAGTGGGCCTAAAAAACACTGTATAGTGAAAGAAAAAAGTCTAAAACAGTTATTTCAATTAATTCACAGTCTGTGTTCTACTATTATCTTTTCACTTGTCAATGCACTTAATTCGCTCGTAGATGCTAATCATATGCATTAAACATTAGACAAGAGGATTTTCAGCTAAAAATTTCAGCCATAAGACTCATTACCATGCCATCACATCGATGATAGATATCGACATAGATAGGTAAAAATATATTTATGGAGATAATAATGGTATAGTGATTTCAAATTCCAGTTGAATTCATTGCACTCACTTAAGCGCAAATACCCTTGGGAAAGGTATTAATCTGTCTCATCCTTCCAGTTATGGCTTAAATAACAGGACAGATTGGGCTCTATAGCCTTGGCTGGTAACCAGTCTACCGCAGAAAACAATGGCAACCTACTGCGGGATAACCTTCTATCCAGTCAGTCATGTCTCTTTCGCGACATGATCGCCCAAGCGTGTTTCACGGATGGCACTTAACTGACTTATTAATTAACGCCTAGCTGAAGGGAGAAACTATGTTCATACGGTATTTTGACGTAAGTGAATATAACGAATATATATATATATATATATATATATATGAATATAACGAGCCCAACAGGCATTAGAATTCGACTCTCCAATTAACAACTCTGAGCCATTATCCATTAAACCACACAGACACCTAAGTTGACATCACCTAGTATTCCCAAGCGGTCACCGACAATGACCAGGCTCGACGTTGAGGTAGATAATTTACAGACTCATATATATACATGTATACACAAGCTAAAATCAGCCTCCTTCTACCGAGTGCCCATAGATCCGAGGTAGAATCGCCGACTGACGCCAATTCGGTCGGGTTTCAATCCTGGGTAAAAACAATCGGATGTCTTACCATACTGATGAGCTGTGATACAGCGAAACAGATCTGTCTGCGGATGACTATTTACGCTCTCACACCCTGATTGAGCACTCTGGAAGAATGGTAGACTTTGAAAAGCAGTAGCTACTCTAGCATCTACGCATCGTTCATCCGGCAATGAATTAGAACACTCTCAGCTATTGGGCGTGTAAAATGATAAAATACTCGCTAAAAAGTATGCCTCCTTCTACCGAGCGTCCATAGTCAATTCGGTCGGTTTCAATCCTGGGTAAAAAGCAATCGGCTGTCTAACCGTACTGATGAGCTGTGATACAACGAAACAGATCTGTCCGCGGATGACTAAAAACACGTTCTGTTAAACGATAGAGACAACTTAGTGTAGCATGTTTTCTCATATTTTCTTATGAGGATTTTTATTTCCGATATATATTTATGTAAAACTTGTCCAAATGTTATCCAATACTTTCGAACGTCATCGTTCATCATCAGGGTCAAAATTACAGTTTAAACATCAAAAATTGCCTTGTAGCAGAAAAAGTGTTACGACATTTTTGAAGAAACTAAATAAACGTTAAGAATTTTGTTTTTAAAATTCAAGAAAGTAATGATGTAAACAACAACAAAATACTTTCAACCTCTTTCCGAGGTCATCTTCAGGGGTATGAGTTATGATGTATTTCAAGCAAGAAAAAATGTACAGTAATTTTTAGCAACACAGTTACATTTGTTACCATAACTCACTAAAGATGACCTCTTTCCGAGGTCGAAAGTACTTGGGTAAATTAAGAAATTAATGAAAATAACATCTGTCAACCTTACAGCTCGCTTCTGATATTCTGAAAGATTATCCATGAGTATGAACGGATTTTATAAAAAATAAGCAAACATATTATTTGCAATTTATTTAATCTGACATGTTTAAAAGAAAATTTGCTGACTAAATACACAAATTTTATAATATATATATATACTGTGTGTTAATATTTACTCTTTGATAATGGCTTATGTGAGCCGAAAGCTTAGACCCGATAAAAAATTCAACAAATACTGTGATTTTTTGTTGTCTTTCAACGACATCACCATCAAGTATATCAGACGGTATGAACGGATCCTACACAAAATTAATAGACAAAACTTGTCTATATTATTCAATGAAACCTGCATTAATGAAAAAATGCTGCCAAAATACACACAATTTAAATATATATATATATATATATATATATATAGAGAGAGAGAGAGAGAGAGAGATTCATTTAGAACTCAGATGAGTACGCAACCTTGTTTTCAACATTTCGGCATCTTCAGGTGTTTTATATCTACTGATTGCTTAAAACATTTTTTCAAACGTACAACAGGGATTTTCAGAACGCAGAACTGAAATTTTAAAATAACTGAAATTTCAAAATAAGAAATGAGTTTTTCAAGAATTTTAAACACTTTCATTCGGGTTTGTATGATCCTAAAATATATTTTCTGATGTATTTACATCAATACATTACTTCGGATGTTTTATTTAGTAACCGTTCTCTTTCTGGAAATAATCAGATCAATAAGAGCATTACGTTAGTTTGATGAATTACTTTTAGAGTTCGAAACGCGTTACGTAGAATCTTTATCCATATTGTCATTCAATATATATATATATATATATATATATATATATATATATATATATATGGTGAGTGTCATATGTTTTTTCTTTATATTTTATTTTTATGTTTTGCCTCAGTATATTTTTCGTCTTATCAATTTTTTTCATTTTACGTTTTTCCATTTTTCCAGTGTTTTATCCTGCTTTTCATCTATTTTCATTCTTCTTTTTCTTCTTCTATTCTTGTCTTCTTTTATTCTTCTTCTTCCCTTCTTTTTTTTCTTCTTCTTCTTCTTTTTCTTCTTTTTCTGTTCTTGTTTTCTTTTTCTAATCTTTTATTTTTCCTTTTTCTTCTTTTCTTCTTCTGCTCTTCTTTTTTTTCTTTTTCTTCTTCTACTTCTGTTCTTGTTTTCTTTTTCTAATCTTGTCTTTTCCCTTTTTCTTCTCTTCTTCTTCTTCTACTCTTTTTTTTATCTTGCCTACTTTCCTTCTTTTTCTTTTGTTCTTGTTTTCTTTTTCCAATCTTGTCTTTTTCCTTTTTCTTCTTCTTTTGCTCTTTTTTTCTTATCTTGTCTTTTTTCTTCTTTTCTTGTTTTCTTATTCTAATCTTGTCTTTTACTTCTTTTTCTTTTCCTTTTCGTCTTTTTTTATTAGTTTTGTCTACTTTTTCTTCTTTTTCTTTACCTTTTCTTTTCTTTTTCTGTTCTTGTTTTCTTTTCTTTGTCTTTTTCTATTTTTCTTCTTCTATTCATTTTTCTTCTTTTCTTTTCCAGTTTTCTTATTCTTCTATTCTTGTCTGCTTCTTCTTTTCTTCTTTTTTTCCTTTCACCTTGTCTGTTACGCCGAACTCTTAGACGACTCTCATTTTCCTGATGAAGCCCTTTCTTGTCGGATCTCCTTTATTACCATTCCCACCCACCCACTGTATGACAGGGTCGTCACAAGAGAGATATGAATCATTTCCAAAGCAGATTTAATATTCTTTCTTTCCTCGCCGGGGTCTGCCATTTGGGATGCGCGCCCGCCGATACAACAAAAGCCACATGACTCAATCGTGAAAAAGGCACCGAGAAAACTGAATTCGTGTCGCACTGACCACAGACCGGGGCACAGGAACACTGAAGGCAGGGGTCACTCAACATGCAGCATTCGAGAAGATGTCCTCAACGGGTGAGGTAACGGTTCTGCACGCATATGAGTCTGTCTAGCGGAAACCTGGCTCCAACACCAAATTGAAGATGTTCATTTTAGGTAGGAGAAACGGTCGTTTCTTCACGGTTTAAAGTTTTTATTGATTAACTCTTCTTTCGTTTTCATTGTTATCCATTTTTATTCTTCTGCGAAATTTTCCTTCTCTCAGGTGGTTTTATTCTTTTCTTCATTCTTTCTTTCTTCGTTTTTTCATTCTTTCAAAACTTTCGCAAATATATCTTCAGCTTTTCTTTTCAAGCAGTAAAATTCATTCATTCATTCATTCATTCATTCTTTCTTTCTTGTTATTCTTTTTCTTTTTTTCTTTCAAAACTTTCACGTATCATTTTTCTTTCTTTCTTTCAAAACTTTCGCAAATAAATCTTTAGCTTTTCTTTCTAAGCAGTAAAATTCATTCATTCATTCATCCTTTCTTTCTTTCTTTTTTATTTCTTTCTTTCTTCCCTTATGTCTTTCAAAATCTTCATATATAATTTTTCTTTCTTTCTTTCTTTCTTTCTTTCTTTCTTTCTTTCTTTCTTTCTTTCTTTCTTTCTTTCAAACTTTCGCAAATATATCTTTAACTTTTCTTTCCAAGTAGTAAAATTCATTCGTTCATTTATTCATTCATTCTTTCTTTCCTTGTGTCTTTCAAAACCTTCACATATCATTTTTCTTTCTTTCTTTCTGTCTTTCTTTCTTTCTTTCTTTCTTTCTTGCTTTCAAAACTTTCTCAAATACATTTTAGCTTTTCTTTCCAAGCAATAAAGTTCATTCATTCATTCATTCTTTCTTTCTTTCTTTCTTTCTTTCTTTCTTTCTTTCTTTCAAAACATTTACAAACATTTTCTTTCTTTCTTTCGTTCTTTCTTTCATTTTTCTTTCTTTCTTTGCTTCATTCCAAATTTTCTCAATTATAACTTTGATTCATTCTTTCCAATCAGTAAAATGTTTTCATTCTTTCTTTCTTTTTAACTCATTCCATCGCTTTTTCATCAGCGTTATTCTCCTTCTTTCTTTCTTTCTTTCTTTCTTTCTTTCTTTCTTTATTTATACTTTAGTTACTTTTTTAGTAAAATTCAATCATTCTTTCTTTTATTTGTTAATTCATTTTTTTCTCTTTTACCTTTTGAGTTAGTTTGTCTTTCTTTCTTTCTTTCTTTCTTTCTTTCTTTCGCAATTATATCTTTACTTCTTTCTTTCCAAACTAAAATTCTTGCTTTCTTTTCTTCTTTCTTTCAAAATGTACACATAATTTTTCTTTCTTTTTTTCCAAACTTGTACAATGATACTATTGCCTTTTTTCAAGTTTTACCTTTCTTTCCATAATTTCGCAATTCTCTTTCTTTCTTTCTTTCTTTCTTTTTATTAATTTATTTCTTATCTTTCGCAATTATATCTTTAAATTTTTCTTTGCAAACAATAAAATTAGCTACTTTTCTTTCTTTCTTTCTTTCTTTCTAAATTTTTGCAATTATGTCTTTAGTTCTTTATTTTTAATGTTTCTTTCCGTCTGTCTGTTTTTCTTTCTTAACTCCTTAAAATCCTTTTTTTCTTTCTTTCCTTCTATTTCCTTTTTTTCAAAACCTGCATTTTCAATTATATTTCTTTGTTTATTTCTTTCTCCATAAACTTTTACAGTAATTTTCCAAATTTCACCATTCTTTTCCGATATTCGAAACTTTCTTTCTTTCTTTCTTTCCTTCTTTCTTTCTTTCTTTCTTTCTTTCTTTCTTTCACAATCACGTATTTAGTTCATTCTTTCCAATCAGTAAAATTATTTTTCTTTCTTTCTTTCTTTCTTTCTTTCTTTCTTTCTTTCTTTCTTAACATAATCACTCTCTCTCTCTCACTGTTTCCACTGCGCTATTTTCTTTCTTTCTTTCTTTCTTTCTTTCTTTCTTTCCATATTTTCACAATCATATATTTAGTTCTTTCTTTCCAATCAGTAAAATTCATCCTTCTTTCTTTCTTTCTTTCTTTCTTTCTTTCTTTCTTTCTTTCTTTCTTTCTTTCTTTCTCAAATCGTATAATCTCTCTCCATTTTCCTCCTGTCATTCTGTTCTATTCATCTCTTTTTCCTTACGTTTTTCTTTTCTTTCCTCCTCAGCTGTACACTTCAAGATTCGCTTTCGTTCGTTCGTTCGTTCGTTCGTTCGTTCGTTCGTTCCTTCCTTCCTTCCTTCCTTCCTTCCTTCCTTCCTTCCTTCTGTTTGCACCTCTTTTGACTATTTGCTTTCTCTCTCTTTCCTTTCCGCACCCCTGGACCTTTTCTTTCTATCTCTCTTTTTTTCTTTACCAAAATTACCATCTCTTAACAAAGAGAAAGTTCCAGTGGTGGGCTCGTACTGGGACAAGGAAGCGTCCGTTGCCTGTAAAGGACGTTGGAAGAGATCGACACAGCATCAAAGCGCCTCTTTCTTTCAATACTTCGCTGATACGGAGTTTTCCACTCTGGAAGGCCACTGTCTCATCTTAATTGGCGCTATTCACTAGAATTAGTGGCGGGAAAAACTTGTCATACACTATCGGCTCCGTCCGCATCTACAAAAGAGCAGGAATTTTGATTTCGAGAAACCGCAACTGATCTGTCACATATCTCTTGACTACTTTTTCTTCTTCTTCTTCCACCTTCTTTTTCTTCTTCTCTTTTTTCTTTTTCTTTTTCTTTTTTCTTTCACTTTTTCTATTTTTCTTTTTCTTTTTTCTTCCTCTTCCACCCTCTTCTTTTTGTTTTTTACGTTTTCAGTTTTCTTTTTCCTCTTCAAAATATTCTTTTTTTCTTTTACTTCTACTTCAACCTTCTTCTTCTTTTTTCTGTTTCTTTTTTACTTCCTCTTTCAAATTCTTATTTTAGTTTTTCTTTTTTTCTTCCACCTTCTTCTCCTTTTTTCTTTTTCTTTTTCTTCTTTCACTTCCACCATTTGAATTTTTCTTTTTCCTTATTCTTCTTCTATCTACGACATCTCCTTTTTCTCTTTCTTTTTTCTTCTCTCTCTTCCAACTTTTCTACATTTTTTCTTCTTCCTTCTTTCTTTCCTTTTTTCTCTTTTTTATCTTCTTCCTCATCCACCTTTTCTATTTTTATTTTAAATCTTCTTGTTCTTCATTTTCTTCATGTTCTTCTTTTCTCCATTCTTATTCTGTATCTTATTTTTTACCTTCTAGACATTATTTTTTTCTTCTTTCCCTGCTATTACTTCTTTCTTTCTTTCTTTCTTTCTTTCTTTCCTGATTTCTCTTCTAGATTTTTAAAGGTCATTTCAAGCCAAGCAAGACAAAAAAAAAAATAACTAAACACACACACACACACACACAAAGGCGCAAGGGGTTGCTGAGTGGGAAAAAATAAAACAAAAAAAAAGAATTAAAAAAGAATTAAGAAGACAAAAATTTACTTTGTATTTAAATTTCTAAACATCAGAGTTGACTAGGAAGCAAGAATCCGGAAGAGAGATATCCAACTGAGAAATGGGAGAGAAGAAATTATTAGAATAGAACTTACGGTTACATCTAGCTCTTTCTTTTCTTGTCCTTCCTCTTTTGTTTCTTCTTCTTGCTATTCCTTTTCGTCTTCTTATTTTTTCCGGCTCTTTTTCTTTAAAATAATTCCCTGACTTATTGACAGATATTTCTAAGAAATATTTTTGTATATTTTACTATTTTTTGAATTTTTTCTTTATTGTATCTTCTTGCTTTCCTTATGAATTTGTCCCACTATCTTATTTTTACTTTTACTTTCGGTTTATTCCTCCCTCTTTTGTACGTTTCCTTCTTCTTCTTCTTCTTCTTCTTCTTCTTCTTCTTCTTCTTCTTCTTCTTCTTCTTCTTCTTCTTCTTCAGTCGCTCCTCTTCTTTCTTCTTCTTTCTTTTCCACTTCTTCAGTTACTTCCTTTCTCTCTTATCCTTTTTCTAATTCACAGTTTTCTTTCTTTCTCTCTTTCTTTCTTTCTTTCTTTTTTTCTGTCTTTCTTATTCTTCTTCTATTTAATTTTCTTCTTCATCTTCAATCACTCGTCATTCTTCTTTTTTCTCATTTCTTTTCTCTTGTTCCCTTACTACTTTAATTTCTCATCTTTTTCATTAATATTTTTCCATCTCACTGCCTTCCTCTACTTTTTTCTTCTTTTGTCTCCTTCCTTTTCTCTTAATCTATTTCTTAATTTCCTTTTCAATACTATACCACACTTATTCTTTTCTTTTTTCTTCAATTATAAAGTCCTGTTTTATATGCTTCCGTTTCTTGTTCTTTACTTCTTCCTTTCATCCTTCCTTCACTCATTTATTTCTTTCTTTTGGTCTTCTCTTGATTTATTTTCGTATATTCTTTTTTTATTCTTCCCCATGTACGCTTTCTTTCTTTCATTCTTTATTTCTTTCTTATTCGTTTTATTTACCATTTTCTTTTCTTTTCACTCCTTCTATCATTCTTTTCCCCACTTTTCTTACCTCTTTCATTTCATTACATTATTTTTTTTTCTTTCATAAATATTTGGCGAGAAATAAATTATATATATATATATATATATATATATATATATACTAATAAATATTATATCTATATTTATTAATATATAAACACATATAAACACTATATAACACTAAACATATATAATATATAAACATTATATAACACGAATTATATATAACTCTAATCTTATATGTGTGTGTGTGTGTGTGTGTATATACAAATATATCTAAATATATATGTATATATATATATATATATATATATATATTCTAAACATATACTGCTAAATATAACACATAATTAATAATACTACTAATAAATAATCATACTAATAATAATACTACATATATTGGTTTTACTACAACCACGCTCTCCTGTAGACTTACCTGTCACCTTTCTGATCAGAGTTCATAGCCATGTAGGTAATATTAGGCAGATTTTAGTCAACAACCCTATAATACTCACTCATACACACAGTAAAAAGAACCTTAAGATATTGGAGGCTATCTACATAAAATCAAAGCAACCCACACTTAATAAAATCACATTTCAATCTGGTCATACTGCATTACATTGCATTTAGACATATGGATCTGTTAACATTTCGGTCCCTCACGCGGTGTGACGTCATAGAACCGCAATACAAATTTACGAACTGCATCTGCAATTTGGTGAATGTTATCGTTGCTTAGCAATGTTTTATGTCAACACAAGATAAAATCATCTTTGATGGCAGATGTATTTACGTTAACGTCCTTGTGAGCCGAAAACTTAGAACCAGCAAAATAAAAACATACCAATAAAATGTAAACGCAAATTCTACTACACAAGCATCTTTCCTCGCACTTCCCGCCTGTGGAATTCCCTTCCATTTATTTGCTTCTCTGACAGCTACAATCTCCAAGAATTTAAATGTAAAATCAATAGTCATCTCCTATCTCACTAACGTGCATCCTCTCTCTCATGCTCCTTTCACCGTCCACTCCACTCTCATCAGTATTATCTTCCTTCTATTACCCATTTCCTGACACCCTCTATAACCTGTCACTCCTTCTCATGACTTTCCTCCTATGTAACTCCCTGCAAAACAGTGGCAGTAAAATGCCTTGCTTGGGGCGATATTGTTATGTCGCCAAGTATCAATGAATAACTCAACAACAGAATCAGAATATAAGTTGTATTCCGCGGAAAGACGGTTAGTATGTACAGAAGTGATTAGTAATATTTACAATAGAAAGATACAAGAGTCCAATCCGTCGTAAGACGTGTGTATACGTGATTACTTCCGGTACGCCACCGGAAGTGTGACTAACTCTTCACTGACTCGCACTGACTCTTCAGTAACTCATTAGAGACTCTCAAGTGACTCTCTACGACTCCCCTATAGAGAATCCACCATTGCTATATATAGCAATGGAAACAGTCCATTTGTAGTCAAATAGGAGCGGCGCCCTAACAGATATGATTATAAAAAAATATCCAAATATTGGACATTTTTTGTTATTATTTTCACCTGAAATTAAAACAAAATACGATGTTTAGAACGGGTCATGATTGAACATAATAGACATTCATTGTCTCTTATATTTAACAGTATATGTTTAGAAAATTATCTGCTACCTCTATACACTATATATATATATATATATATATATATATATATATTATAAACAATACATAAACACTTCACACCTTGTTACGATGCCGATTTTCCACATTAATAACCCGCTATTTCTCTTTCAGATCCAGTTTCATTCTCATGTTCAACATTTTCTTTTTCCTCATTCTTTCTCTAAATCGGAAAAACTAATAATAAAATAAACTTCTTTTTGTAACATACTGATCAAGAGTATCCGCCATTTTGCGATTAATGGCCATATTTCATCGTATATATTTGCACCAACGAGGAGAAAAAGAAGATTCTCAAAGAGGATTCTGTTGGGGGTCTGGAGCCAGATTGTCGGCACTTTTAGATATAGTCGTGGTGAGTAAAACAATTTGGACTTATTTTTACTCGAGGAGAAGAAAAGGGAGAAGACGAAGAAGAAAAATGGTTTTACAAATGTTTAAATAAGCAAAGAAAATGAATAGAAAAAAGAAAATCTAAGAAGTGGAATCAAATATAGAGAATAAATATTTGGCAAGAAATAAATTATATATATATATATATATATATATATATATATATATATATATATATATATAATATCTATATTTATTAATATCAATAAATATAGATATTATATTACATCTACAGCATGACTCGGAGTTCCATGCACTTTGCAATCATTAGGTGCATATGTACGTGTACTTACGTGTATATATATATATATTGGTATCCATATATGTATATTCGGACGGAAATCATATGATATGGCCATTGTTTTCACTCGCCTTCTTTTCTCTCTTTCCCTCTTTCTCTCTCTCTCTCACTCTCTCTCACGCACACACACACACACGCACACACACACACACACACACACACACACATATATATATATAGCGGAAAGTAATATATCAACAATTATAAAAGATAAAACAAAGAACGAAAAAATTAATAAGCGAGTAGAAATACACACACACACACACACACACACACACACATATATATATATATATATATATATATA
This sequence comes from Ascarosepion bandense, assembly GCA_037127315.1. Classification (NCBI taxonomy): domain Eukaryota; kingdom Metazoa; phylum Mollusca; class Cephalopoda; order Sepiida; family Sepiidae; genus Ascarosepion; species Ascarosepion bandense. Next base: position 3,323,020 of record JBBBDQ010000514.1, on the reverse strand, counting down.
TATATATATACTAATAAATATAGATTTGAAGTTTCTTGCACTATGCAGTTATTATGTGCTATCATATATGTTTGTGTATTTGGGTGTAAATGTATATGTATATATTATAGATATCCATATATTTCAGTGAATGAGTCAAATTTCACTGCCAGATGATGAAGTATTGAACACCGAAACTTAATAACTTTTTATTTGCAGTATGCTATTATTACAACAATAATAATTTATATGTATATATATATATATATATATATATATATATATATTCATAAATTACTGTTTTAACCAGTGCTTGTGTGTGTGTTTCTAATGTGTTTATGTGAGCGTGAAAAAGAGAGAGAGAGAGAAGACACGACAGAGAGAGAGAGAGAGAGAAAGAGAGAGAAAGAGAGAGAGAGGACAGGACAGAAAGAGAGCGAACAGTAGAGAGAAAAGAATTACGGACATATCAGATTAAAACTCCGATTCCCGCCCCGTCATTTAAGTGTCAGTATCTAGATGGTGAAAGCTTGGAAATTAAAAGGTGTTTATCTTGGATGTGCGGTTGGCGTAATCGATAAAGCTTATTCAAAGTTTCGATCCCCTTATAAAGCATTTTATTCGAAAATTGTTTGTACACTTACTCACACACATGCACACATACACGTGAATATAAATAAAACCTAACTGAATAAAAAATTATTGACACATCTCGCTATATCTCATCGCTACATTTCATCAGTCAGTTAAATGCTATACGTGATACAGGCTTGGGCAATTATGTGTCGAAAGAGACATGACTGACTGGGCAGGAGATTATCGCACAGTAGGTTGCCATTTTCTGTGGTAGACTGGTCGCCAGCCAAGGCTATAGAACCCAATCTGTCCTATTATTTAACTCTTAACTGGAGGGAAGAGACTGATAAATACCTTTCCCAAGGGTATTTGCGCGTAAGTAAATGCAAGGAATTCAACTGGAATTCGAACTCGGCTCCCTGATTTCTCGTTTTGAGCCGATATCCAGTGTACCACCACGCACATCCGTGACATTTCATCGACCTACAAGAAACTTAAGTCTACAGATATCCTCACACACGCATATATATATATATATATATATATATATATATATATATATATGTGTGTGTGTGTGAGTGAATGTTACCGTCTAACATACACCTAGACAGACAAGCGTTTCTTCACAAAGAAACTTATAACCACTTAAAAAATTTTCCGTTCAAAATATTCCCCACACAGAAAGAGAGAGAGAAAGAGGGAAAGAGAGGAAAGAAGGCGAGTGAAAACAATGGCCATATCATATGATTTCCGTCCGAATATACATATATGGATACCAATATATATATATATATATATATATATATACACGTAAGTACACGTACATAGCACCTAATGATTGCAAAGTGCATGGAACTCCGAGTCATGCTGTAGATGTAATATAATATCTATATTTATTGATATTAATAAATATCGGTATTATATATATATATATATATATATATATATATATATATAATTTATTTCTTGCCAAATATTTATTCTCTATATTCGATTTAATAGAACTCAAAATCACAGCATACCAGTATTCTGTGTCACTTGGTTTTGTTAATTTCTCTTTCGACCTCTGACAAAGCTTTAATAAAAGTGGAACATGTTAAAATGAGACAGGTTTCATACTGTTCTTCCTATATATATATATACATATATATATAAACATTTATCACGCGATCTAGGTTTCTACGAAGAGTGGCGTCTTCAATCACGTAAATAAGTCGTTTACATATGGAAAATATTCAAAAGTTCTACAATATAATTGTATTGAACACTTTTTAATACAAATGTACACTGGTCTAATCTTATCATGACCGGAAACTAAGTAATTAAACAATCAATATATATATATATATAAAACATTTATATATGTATATATAAAACATAAATATATTAGTCGTCCACATACAAGACTGTTTTGCTGTATCACAGCTCATCAGTGTGGCTAGACACTTGCACTTGCTTCTGGTCGGGATCGAAACGATTTGGTGTCAGTCGGAGTCGCTACTGCCTAAGTCATAGGCACATGGAATCAGAGAAGGGAAATTTTAACGTGTTGTATAGAAGCAGTGTATACACACGCCAGTCACCAAAAGAACTCAATTTATTTCTGAAGAGTCATGCATAGCAGAAGTAAAACTGTTTTAAAAATTTTCTTCTCCAGAGAGCTCAATCGTAATGAGAGAATATATATATATATATATTTTTAATCATATCACCCCGAGCAAGGCGGTAACGCCACTGATGTGCAGGGGGCTACGTAATAGTGAAAAAATTGGAAAAGAGAAAGCCGGAAACCACATCCTAAACAGGGAACAAGGGATGAGCCTCTTAACCTGTCCAATAGACGTGGGTGGAGTGTGAACCGGGAACATTTATATATATATATATATATATATATATATATATATATAACATTTATATTTATATATATAGATTTATATATATATATATATAGATTTATATATATATATATAGATTTATATATATATATAAATACATTTATATTTATAAATAAAACATATATATATATAAAACATCTCTCTATATATATAAAACATCTCACTCTCTCTCGCTCTATCTCTCTCTACATATATATATATATATCTATATCTATATATTATTGTCATCCGCAGACAGATCTGTTTCATATAAATTAAATACATACAGGCTAGGGTTAAATAGGGACTTAGGTGTTTTGAATCTTTATAAATAATATTTCAATAGTTAAACATTTTTTATATACACTTAAAAAGATTTTCTTGAAAACAACATTTATAAGTATTATTAAAGATAGGTTTACGTTTACAAATATTTAAAAAAAATCTGTCGCTTTCTGCGTCACGTGATGTAAACAATCTCTCGGACGAACGCTCCTCGCAAAAACGTTTCTAATTTCAATGTTAAAATCATTTGTTTCCGATGAAAGGCCGAGGACGGTCTGAAATATCAAATATAATAATAGAAATAAATAAATACTGTCAAAAAAATACATTTTTAAACTTACAACTTTTTAGTAGTTTTCCCTATATATATATATATATATATATATATATATATATATAAAGTATACCTAGTGAGCCAGACAGACTTACCTTCACCTAAACGGATAGTCAGGGAAAGCTGGGTTTCCCTGAAGATCCGTTTAGGTGAAGCCTAGGTAGGTCTTTCTGGCTTACTAGCTATACTTTATTTATTCCACTCTACCTAAGTATTAAGCTCTTTTTTCTTAGTTGAGTACTCGTGCCGGTGTTTTTTCTTTGGGGTCTGTGCTGACTCGGTCCGAACTCCTTTGACTGATGTTTATATACTTTTTCTTTTTTAGAACCATTCTTCCCTTCTTCGTAGATCCATGGAAGGTTTTTCAACGCGAGTATAGTTATTATCTCTTTTACACACACACACACACACACACACACACACACACACACGCGCGTGTGTGTGTGTGTGTGTGCGTGTGTGTGAAATGTGTATGTATATAAATATATATATGCAATTTGTTGTATTATTATATATATTATCTTTATATTATATCTGTGCGGTACTTATTTGAAAGCGAGCAATATCAAGGATCGTGTTATCATATTCAGTTAGATTGGTGTGAGTTTGTGAGCCTGGGTTTCACGTTTTTGCGATCGTCAGACAGACTCTGGATTTGTCTGACGTCGCAAAATCGTGAAACTTTGGGTCACAAACTCACACCAATCTAATTAAATATATTTATACACACCCATATATATAACATCATGTATATATGTAAATTTATGAATGTTTATATATATATATATATATATATATATATATATATATATAATATATTTAGATTTTTTTTTAATCGTTACACTCAAAGCAAGGCGGTAACGCCAATGTTGCGCAGGCGTCTACATAAGAGAGGAAAAGTTTAAGCTAGAGGAAGAAAAAGAACTAGTTTTAGGGAGCGTCAGAGAAAGGACAAGAGAAGGATGGGAACACAGGTGTGATGACAGTTGCGAAGGTTGAGTGAGAAAGGAAAAGAACAAGATACAGTAAGTTATGTGCAAAGGACGAGGGAAGGACTGGAGTCAAGTGGTTAAAAATGGGGAGTTGACATTGCATTTAAATTCCTGGAGATTGTAGTCAGGAAAGCAAGTATACAGAAGGGAGTTCCACAGTTGGGAAGTGTCAGAAAAGAAGTTAAGGGCGTAGAAGTTTCTGCTGCATTTGGGTAGAGTTAATTGTAAAATGGTGGGGTCTTGTTTCCCGTCTGAGTGCTCGAGTAAATTCTAGTCACCTAAGCTCGTCGGGGCAGAAGGCTTTAAAAACTTATAGAAGAAACAGAGGAAAGCCACATCCTGGCGGTGAGAAAGTGGCTGAAGTCGAGCTGCCAGGTCGGGACTGATCACTTTACATATTCTTATTTGAAGCCCGTCGGGGATCCTGAGATGAACAGCAGGGACGCACGTCCAGATATGACAACAACATTCTATGCACGATCGAATGGTTGATTTGTACATGTGCAAGATGGACTCAGGCGGAAAATACTTCCTTACCCGACACAGCAACCCAACATTTCTAGCAGTGTATTTAGCTATTGATTCAATGTTATGGTTCCACTTGAGGTCAGAAGATAGAGTGAGGCCGAAGAGGCGCAATGTATTGCTTACAGGGAGACTCGCTTGGTCCATGTTTATGGGAGACAGGAGATGATGAGTAGATAGCAGCTTCGTTTTAGAAGCATTGAAATTTACAAGCCATTTCTTATAGAAATTTACAAGCCATTTCTCTATCATAGAGTGGGGGTCCTTCTCGAGAACAGCAGCGAGGTTATGTTTGCCTGCCTCGCCAGATTTATAACTGATGCGGGAGTTATATATGACATTATATCAGCGTGACCAGCTTAATGAGTCATAATACAAAACTGATCGTCCGAATCCTGATAAATAGAGCGAGAAGCAGAATCAGGCCAGAGATAGGACAAGAACAGTGCGGGTTCGTAAAAGACACCGGAAAAAGGAACACCATATTTATGATTAGGATGCTCTCCGAAAGGGCAATACAAATGAAGAAGGACTTGTACATATGTTTTATTGATTATGCAAAGGCGTCCGACAAAATATGCCACTAAGAATTGATGAAGATGCTCAGCAGCCTCAACATGTTTGGAAAAGACATAAGATTAATGAAGATTCTCTACTGGTAGCAAAGTGGCTGCATACGGACAGGTAACGATGTCAGCAGTTATACAAAGACAGAAAGGGGCGTAAGACAAGAATGCCATTTTTTTACCGGATCTTTTCAATTTGTACAGCGAGACTATTATGAGGACCCTAGATGTTATGCCAGGATTTGTAATCGGAGGCCACAATTTGAAGAACATACGGTGCACAGACGATGCAGTGCTGATTGCTGACACGGAAAGGAAACTACAAGACCTCCTACAGAAGGTAGCTGAAGAGAGTGACAAAAAAGGAATACAAATAAACTGTAAGAAAATCAAATGTATGGTCATCAGCAAAAAGTCAGTCAGTTAAGTGCCATACGTGATACACGCTTGGGCGATCATGTCTCGAAAGAGACATGATTGACTGGGCAGAAGATTATCGTGCAGTAGGTTGCCATTGCTTTCTGCTGTAGACTGGTTGCCGACCAAGGCTATAGAACCCAATCTGTCCTGCTATTTAACCCATAACTGGAAGGAAGACACGGATTAATGCCTTTCCCAAGGGTATTTGCGCGTAAGTGAATACAATGGATTCAACTGGAATTCGAACTCGGCTCCCCGGTTTCTCGTTCCGAGCCGATATCAGCAAAAAGAACAGTCCAAAATGACAAAATACAGTTGGGAGATACTAAAATCAAGCAGGTACAAAAATTTAAATACCTGGGAAGTGTTCTAACAGAAGATAGAAAGTGCGACACAGAGATCCGAAGGCGAATTGGTATAGTGAAGGACGGGTTCAAGAAGCTGAGTAAAGTATTAACACACAGGACACTTTCACTAGAAACAAAAAAGAGAGTACTAGATTGCTATGTGATGTCAGTTCTTCAATATGGCAATGAATGCTGAACAATATCGTAAAAGATGAAAGAAAAACTTGAAATGTTGTTCAACATGTAGTTCTAGAGAAGGGTGCTGCGGATATCGTGGACCGAGCATGTGAGGAATGACGAGATTTTAGAAAGGATCTAAACAAAAAGGAAATTAATATTGAGTATCAGGAAGAGACAACTAAAGTTTCTGGGACATGCAATAAGGAAGGAGGGCTTGGAGAACCTGATACTTACTGGCTAGATAGAGTGAAAAAGAGACAGAAGAAAGCAGGGGATAACATATTTTAAGGGCCTGAGCAGGTGCATGACAGAACAGGTGTTGCGTGGTGTTACAGGAGAAAGTGTGCTCAGAGCCAACAGTAATAGGGAGACGGGGAAGGCTATGATCGAAGAAGATAGAATATCAGAAGAAGAATATCACATAGAAGAAGAAGAATATCACATAGAAGAAGAAGAATATTACATAGAAGAAGAAGAATATCACATAGAAGAAGAAGAATATTACATAGAAGAAGAATATCACATAGAAGAAGAATATTACATAGAAGAAGAAGAATATCACATAGAAGAAGAAGAATATTGCATAGAAGAAGAAGAATATCACAAAGAAGAAGAATATTACATAGAAGAAGAATATCACATAGAAGAATAATATTACATAGAAGAAGAATATCACATAGAAGAAGAATATTACATAGAAGAAGAATATCACAAAAAAGAAGAATATTACATAGAAGAAGAAGAATATCACATAGAAGAAGAAGAATATTACATAGAAGAAGAATATCACATAGAAGAAGAAGAATATTACATAGAAGAAGAAGAATATGACATAGAAGAAGAAGAATATTACATAGAAGAAGAATATCACAAAGAAGAAGAATATTACATAGAAGAAGAATATCACATAGAAGAATAATATCACAAAGAAGAAGAATATTACATAGAAGAAGAATATTGCATAGAAGAAGAAGAATATCACATAAAAGAAGAAGAATATCACATAGAAGAATATCACATAGAAGAAGAAGAATATTACATAGAAGAAGAATATCACATAGAAGAAGAATATTACATAGAAGAAGAATATCACATAGAAGATGAAGAATATCACATAGAAGAAGAATATTACATAGAAGAAGAAGAATATCACATAGAAGAAGAAGAATATTATATAGAAGAAGAATATCACATAGAAGAAGAAGAATATCACATAGAAGAAGAATATCACATAAAAGAATATTACATAGAAGAAGAAAAATATTACATAGAAGAAGAAGAATATTACATAGAAGAAGAAGAATATTACATAGAAGAAGAAGAATATCACATAGAAGAAGAATATCACAAAGAAGAAGAATATTACATAGAAAAAGAATATCACATAGAAGAATAATATCACAAAGAAGAAGAATATTACATAGAAGAAGAATATTGCATAGAAGAAGAAGAATATCACATAAAAGAAGAAGAATATCACATAGAAGAAGAAAAATATTACATAGAAGAAGAATATTACATAGAAGAAGAATATCACATAGAAGATGAAGAATATCACATAGAAGAAGAATATTACATAGAAGAAGAAGAATATCACATAGAAGAAGAAGAATATTACATAGAAGAAGAATATCACATAGAAGAAGAAGAATATCACATAGAAGAAGAATATCACATAAAAGAATATTACATAGAAGAAGAAGCATATTACATAGAAGAAGAAGAATATCACATAGAAGAAGATGAATATTACATAGAAGAAGAAGAATATCACATAGAAGAAGAATATCACAAAGAAGAAGAATATTACATAGAAGAAGAATATCACATAGAAGAAGAATATTACATAGAAGAAGAAGAATATTACATAGAAGAAGAATATTGCATAGAAGAAGAAGAATATCACATAAAAGAAGAAGAATATCACATAGAAGAAGAAAAATATTACATAGAAGAAGAATATCACATAGAAGAAGAATATTACATAGAAGAAGAATATCACATAGAAGATGAAGAATATTACATACAAGAAGAAGAATATCACATAGAAGAAGAAGAATATTACATAGAAGAAGAAGAATATCACATAGAAGAAGAATATTACATAGAAGAAGAATACTCACATAGAAGAAGAATATTACATAGAAGAAGAATATCACATAGAAGATGAAGAATATCACATAGAAGAAGAATATTACATAGAAGAAGAAGAATATCACATAGAAGAAGAAGAATATTACATAGAAGAATATCACATAGAAGAAGAAGAATATCACATAGAAGAAAAGAATATCACATAAAAAGAATATTACATAGAAGAAGAAGAATATTACATAGAAGAAGAAGAATATCACATAGAAGAAGAAGAATATTACATAGAAGAAGAAGAATATCACATAGAAGAAGAATATTACATAGAAGAAGAATATCACATAGAAGAAGAATATTACATAGAAGAAGAATATCACATAGAAGATGAAGAATATCACATAGAGAAAAGATATTACATAGAAGAAGAAGAATATCACATAGAAGAAGAAGAATATTACATAGAAGAAGAATATCACATAGAAGAAGAAGAATATCACATAGAAGAAGAATATCACATAAAAGAATATTACATAGATGAAGAAGAATATTACATAGAGAAGAAGAATATCACATAGAAGAAGAAGAATATTACATAGAAGAAGAAGAATATCACATAGAAGAAGAAAAGAATATTACATAGAAAGAATATCACATAGAAGAAGAATATTACATAGAAGAAGAATATCACATAGAAGATGAAGAATATCACATAAAGAAGAATATTACATGAAGAAGAAGAATATCACATAGAAGAAAGAGAATATTACATAGAAGAATATCACATAGAAGAGAAAGAATATCACATAGAAGAAGAATATCACATAAAAGAATATTACATAGAAGAAGAAGAATATTACATAGAAGAAGAAGAATATCACATAGAAGAAGAAGAATATTACATAGAAGAATATCACATAGAAGAAGAAGAATATTACATAGAAGAAGAATATCACATAGAAAGAAGAAGAATATTACATAGAAGAAGAAGAATATCACATAGAAGAAGAAGAATATTACATAGAGAGAAGAAGAATATCACAAAGAAGAAGAATATTACATAGAAGAAGAATATCACATAGAAGAATAATATTACATAGAAGAAGAATATCACATAGAAAGGAAAAGATATTACATAGAAGAAGAATATCCTAAAAGAAGAATATTACATAGAAGAAGAAGAATATCACATAGAAGAAGAAGAATATTACATAGAAGAAGAATATCACATAGAAGAAGAAGAATATTACATAGAAGAAGAAGAATATGACATAGAAGAAGAAGAATATTACATAGAAGAAGAATATCACAAAGAAGAAGAATATTACATAGAAGAAGAATATCACAAAGAAGAATATCACAAAGAAGAAGAATATTACATAGAAGAAGAATATTGCATAGAAGAAGAAGAATATCACATAAAGAAGAAAAGATATCACATAGAAGAATATCACATAGAAGAAGAAGAAGAATATTACATAGAAGAATATCACATAGAAGAAGAATATTACATAGAAGAAGAATATCACATAGAAGATGAAGAATATTACATAGAAGAAGAAAAGAATATCACATAGAAGAAGAAGAATATTACATAGAAGAAGAAGAATATCACATAGAAGAAGAAGAATATTACATAGAAGAAGAATATCACATAGAAGAAGAATATTACATAGAAGAAGAATATCACATAGAAGATGAAGAATATCACATAGAAGAAGAATATTACATAGAAGAAGAATATCACATGAAGAAGAAGAATATTACATAGAAGAAGAATATCACATAGAAGAAGAAGAATATCACATAGAAGAAGAATATCACATAAAAGAATATTACATAGAAGAAGAAGAATATTACATAGAAGAAGAAGAATATCACATAGAAGAAGAAGAATATTACATAGAAGAAGAAGAATATCGCAGAAAGAGAAGAATATTACATAGAAGAAGAATATCACATAGAAGAAGAATATTACATAGAAGAAGAATATCACATAGAAGATGAAGAATATCACATAGAAGAAGAATATTACATAGAAGAAGAAGAATATCACATAGAAGAAGAAGAATATTACATAGAAGAAGAATATCACATAGAAGAAGAAGAATATCACATAGAAGAAGAATATCACATAAAAGAATATTACATTAGAAGAAGAAGAATATTACATAGAAGAAGAAGAATATCACATAGAAGAAGAAGAATATTACATAGAAGAAGAAGAATATCACATAGAAGAAGAAGAATATTACATAGAAGAAGAATATCACATAGAAGAAGAATATTACATAGAAGAAGAATATCACATAGAAGATGAAGAATATCACATAGAAGAAGAATATTACATAGAAGAAGAAGAATATCACATAGAAGAAGAAGAATATTACATAGAAGAAGAATATCACATAGAAGAAGAAGAATATCACATAGAAGAAGAATATCACATAAAAGAATATTACATAGAAGAAGAAGAATATTACATAGAAAGGAAGAATATCACATAGAAGAAGAAGAATATTACATAGAAGAAGAAGAATATCACATAGAAGAAGAAGAATATTACTTAGAAGAAGAATATCACATAGAAGAAGAATATTACATGAAAGAAGAATATCACATAGAAGATGAAGAATATCACATAGAAGAAGAATATTACATAGAAGAAGAAGAATATCACATAGAAGAAGAAAGAATATTACATAGAAGAAGAATATCACATAGAAGAAGAAGAATATCCATAGAAGAAGAATATCACATAAAAAAAGGAATATTACATAGATGAAGAAGAATATTACATAGAAGAAGAAGAATATCACATAGAAGAAGAATATTACATAGAAGAAGAAGAATATCACATAGAAGAAGAAGAATATTACATAGAAGAAGAATATCACATAGAAGAAGAATATTACATAGAAGAAGAATATCACATAGAAGATGAAGAATATCACATAAAAGAGAATATTACATAGAAGAAGAAGAATATCACATAGAAGAAGAAGAATATTACATAGAAGAATATCACATAGAAGAAGAAGAATATCACATAGAAGAAGAATATCACATAAAAGAATATTACATAGAAGAAGAAGAATATTACATAGAAGAAGAAGAATATCACATAGAAGAAGAAGAATATTACGCAGAAGAAGAATATCACATAGAAGAAGAATATTACATAGAAGAAGAATATCACATAGAAGAAGAAGAATAATACATAGAAGAAGAAGAATATCACATAGAAGAAGAAGAATATTACATAGAAGAAGAAGAATATCACAAAGAAGAAGAATATTACATAGAAGAAGAATATCACATAGAAGAATAATATTACATAGAAAGAAGAATATCATAGAAGAAGAATATTACATAGAAGAAGAATATCACAAAGAAGAATATTACATAGAAGAGAAAGAAAAGAATATCACATAGAAGAAGAAGAATATTACATAGAGAAGAATATCACATAGAAGAAGAAGAATATTACATAGAAGAAGAAGAATATGACATAGAAGAAGAAGAATATTACATAGAAAGAAGAATATCACAAAGAAGAAAAGAATATTACATAGAAGAAGAATATCACAAAGAAGAAGAATATCACAAAGAAGAAGAATATTACATAGAAGAAGAATATTGCATAGAAGAAGAAGAATATCACATAAAAAGAAGAAGAATATCACCTTAGAAGAATATCACATAGAAGAAGAAGAATATTACATAGAAGAAGAATATCACATAGAAGAAGAATATTACATAGAAGAAGAATATCACATAGAAGATGAAGAATATTACATAGAAGAAGAAGAATATCACATAGAAGAAGAAGAAATATTACATAGAAGAAGAAGAATATCACATAGAAGAAGAAGAATATTACTTTAGAAGAAGAATATCACATAGAAGAAGAATATTACATAGAAGAAGAATATCACATAGAAGATGAAGAATATCACATAGAAGAAGAATATTACATAGAAGAAGAAGAATATCACATAGAAGAAGAAGAATATTACATAGAAGAAGAATATCACATAGAAGAAGAAGAATATCACATAGAAGAAGAATATCACATAAAAGAATATTACATAGAAGAAGAATATTATAGAAGAAGAAGAATATCACATAGAAGAAGAAGAATATTACATAGAAGAAGAATATCACATAGAAGAAGAATATTACATAGAAGAAGAATATCACATAGAAGAAGAATATTACATAGAAGAAGAATATCACATAGAAGATGAAGAATATCACATAGAAGAAGAATATTACATAGAAGAAGAAGAATATCACATAGAAGAAGAAGAATATTACATAGAAGAAGAATATCACATAGAAGAAGAAGAATATCACATAGAAGAAGAATATCACATAAAAAAAGAAGAATATTACATAGAAGAAGAAGAATATTACATAGAAGAAGAAGAATATCACATAGAAGAAGAAGAATATTACATAGAAGAAGAAGAATATCACATAGAAGAAGAAGAATATTACATAGAAGAAGAATATCACATAGAAGAAGAATATTACATAGAAGAAGAATATCACATAGAAGATGAAGAATATCCACATAGAAGAAGAATATTACATAGAAGAAGAAGAATATCACATAGAAGAAGAAGAATATTACATAGAAGAAGAATATCACATAGAAGAAAAGAAGAATATCACATAGAAGAAGAATATCACATAAAAGAATATTACATAGATGAAGAAGAATATTACATAGAAGAAGAAGAATATCACATAGAAGAAATATTACATAGAAGAAGAAGAATATCACATAGAAGAAGAAGAATATTACATAGAAGAAGAATATCACATAGAAGAAGAATATTACATAGAAGAAGAATATCACATAGAAGATGAAGAATATCACATAAAAGAAGAATATTACATAGAAGAAGAAGAATATCACATAGAAGAAGAAGAATTACTAGAAGAAGAATATCACATAGAAGAAGAAGAATATCACATAGAAGAAGAATATCACATAAAAGAATATTACATAGAAGAAGAAGAATATTACATAGAAGAAGAAGAATATCACATAGAAGAAGAAGAATATTACATAGAAGAAGAATATCACATAGAAGAAGAAGAATATTACATAGAAGAAGAATATCACATAGAAGAAGAAGAATATTACATAGAAAGAAGAATATCACATAGAAGAAGAAGAATATTACATAGAAGAAGAAGAATATCACAAAGAAGAAGAATATTACATAGAAGAAGAATATCACATAGAAGAATAATATTACATAGAAGAAGAATATCACATAGAAGAAGAATATTACATAGAAGAAGAATATCACAAAAAAGAAGAATATTACATAGAAGAAGAAGAATATCACATAGAAGAAGAAGAATATTACATAGAAGAAGAATATCACATAGAAGAAGAAGAATATTACATAGAAGAAGAAGAATATGACATAGAAGAAGAATATTACATAGAAAAGAATATCACAAAGAAGAATATTACATGAAGAAGAATATCACAAAAGAAGAAGAATATCACATATAGAAGAGAATATTACATGAAAGAAGAAGAATATTACATAGAAGAAGAATATTGCATAGAAGAAGAATATCACATAAAAGAAGAAGAATATATCACATAGAAGAAGAAAATATTACATAGAAGAAGAATATCACATAGAAGAAGAATATTACATAGAAGAAGAATATCACATAGAAGATGAAGAATATTACATAGAAGAAGAAGAATATCACATAGAAGAAGAATATTACATAGAAGAAGAAGAATATCACATAGAAGAAGAATATTACAGAAGAATATCACATAGAAGAAGAATATTACATAGAAGAAGAATATCACATAGAAGATGAAGAATATCACATAGAAGAAGAATATTACATAGAAGAAGAAGAATATCACATAGAAGAAGAAGAATATTACATAGAAGAAGAATATCACATAGAAGAAGAAGAATATCACATAGAAGAAGAATATCACATAAAGATATTACATAGAAAGAAGAAGAATATTATAGAAGAAGAAGAATATCACATAGAAGAAGAAGAATATTACATAGAAGAAGAAGAATATCACATAGAAGAAGAAGAATATTACATAGAAGAAGAATATCATAGAAGAAGAATATTACATAGAAGAATATCACATAGAAGATGAAGAATATCACATAGAAGAAATATTACATAGAAGAAGAATATCACATAGAAGAAGAAGAATATTACATAGAAGAAGAATATCCACTAGAAAGAAGAATATCACATAGAAGAAGAATATCACATAAAAAGAATATTACATGAAGAAGAAGAATATTACATAGAAGAAGAAGAATATCACATAGAAGAAGAAGAATATTACATAGAAGAAGAATATCATGAAGAAGAAGAATATTACATAGAAGAAGAATATCACATAGAAGAAGAATATTACATAGAAGAAGAATATCTAGAAGATGAAGAATATCACATAGAAGAAGAATATTACATAGAAGAAGAAGAATATCACATAGAAGAAGAAGAATATTACATAGAGAAAGAATATCACATAGAAGAAGAATATCATAGAAGAAGAATATCACATAAAGAGAATATTACATAGAAGAAGAAGAATATTACATAGAAGAAGAAGAATATCACATAGAAGAAGAAGAATATTACATAGAAGAAGAAGAATATCACATAGAAGAAGAAGAATATTACATAGAAGAAGAATATACATAGAAGAAGAATATTACATAGAAGAAGAATATCACATAGAAGATGAAGAATATCACATAGAAGAAGAATATTACATAGAAGAAGAATATCACATAGAAGAAGAAGAATGTTAGCAGAAAGAATATCACAGAGAAAGAAGAATATCACATAGAAGAAGAATATCACATAAAAGAATATTACATAGAAGAAGAAGAATATTACATAGAAGAAGAAGAATATCATAGAAGAAGAGAATGTGCATAGAAGAAGAATATCACATAGAAGAAGAATATTACATAGAAGAAGAATATCACATAGAAGATGAAGAATATCACATAGAAGAAGAATATTACATAGAAGAAGAAGAATATCACATAGAAGAAGAAGAATATTATATAGAAGAAGAATATCACATAGAAAAGGAATATCATAGAAGAAGAATATCACATAAAAGAATATTACATAGAAGAAGAAGAATATTACATAGAAGTAGAAGAATATCACATAGAAGAAGAAGAATATCACATAGAAGATGAAGAATATCACATAGAAGAAGAAGAACATCAGCATTAACTGGCGCTAGATTTCATTTACGCTTGATTTCTTTAAATGTAAGTCATTTGTCTGTATCTTTAAATTTCTTTATGTATATATTTTTTCCTCAAATCTGCTATCATGTGTCTTTTTTCATAATTGAGCGTTTACCGCCACATGTTTTTTTTAACAAGACCTCCTACAGAAGGTAGAAAAAGTTACAAGAAGGACCAGAAATAAACTGCACGAAAACCGAATGTATGGTTATCAGTAAAAAAAAGGGCAGTCCAAAATGCCAAATACAGGTCGGGAATACACTAATCAAGCAGGTGTAAAATGTAAATACCTGGGAAGCGTTATAACAGAAGACGGAAAGTGCGGCACAGAGATCTGAAGTCGAATTGGCTTGGCGAAGGAAGCATTCCAGAAATTGAGTAAAGTATTAAGAAACAGGACAATTTCGCTAGAAATTAGGAAGAGAGTACTGGATTGCTACGTGATGTCCGTCCTTCAATATGGCAATGAATGCTGGACAATACCATTAAAGATGAAGGAAAAACTTGAAGCAACTGAAATGTGGTTCTACAGAAGGATGCTGCGAATATCATGGATCGAGCATGTGAGCAATGATGAGGTCTTAGAAATGATGGAAACAAAAAGGAATTTAATACTGAGCATCAGGAAGAGATAGCTGAAGTTCCTGGGACACACAATGAGGAAGGAGGGCTTGGAGAATCTGATACTAACAGGCCAGATAGAGGGGTAAAGAGACAAGGGGAAAGCAACGGATAACATATTTGAAGGACCTAATCAGTTGGATGATTGAACGAGGATTGCATGTTGTAACAGGAGAAGGCGTGCTCAGAGCCACCAGGGATAGGGTAACGTGGAAAGCCATGATCCTGAAGTGACAGGGCACATAGAAGAAGACATATCTGCTATCACCCCTCACTCGGATGAAAACCCCACACTTCCAGCCAGTTATATATAGGGTAGTCAGTAGAAATTTTAATTGTCTCTAGCACTGTCTAATTATGGTTTCTGCTGAAAATGTAAATCTTTGTTGAAATTACGATGAATTTTTACTTTACTAGCCGTTCTAATTGTGGGCTGTGAGATTATTATATTATTTTATTTTTTCTATCCTCCTCTCTAAAACGATACCATTTCGTCCGTGTCCAGCGTGAACTGGTGCTAGATTTTATTTAGGCTTGAATTCCTTAAATGTAAGTAATTTTCACGTATCTTTGAATTTCTCTATGTATATATTTATCTTTCCTTAAATCTGCTTTTATATCTCTCTTATCCATAATTGAACGTTTGCCGTCACATATTTTTTAACTTGTTAGAAATTTCTGTTACAGTCGGATTTTAATTAAATCAAAACTTATTAAATCTTTATCTTGTTTTAATTTTTTTTCTTTATATTTTTTCAAATTGAAATAGATGACCATACTATCTCCCGGTTCACACTCCTCCAACTTCTATCGAAAAGGAATAGAGGCTCATCACTTGTTCCTTATTCATGAAGTGATTTCCGGCTCTCTTTTTCTCCTCAGACCTCAGTATTAAATGCTTCCACGATTTTCCTGCGATGTGCGTGTTCGGTGGCATCGTCTTTTCATTGCTTGTCGGTTTCTAGTTTTTGTTTCCTACTGCTAGTTAAGAGCCCTTACTCTTGCGTAGTATCGAGAGCAGCTGCTGTGATAAACAATTGCATAATATCGGGGTGCCATGTCGCGCATGGTTAAGTGTCACTGCAAGCGTTTCCGGTGGGCAACTCTGAGGCCACACTTTGTTGCAGCCCGAGCCAGTTCCCTTCCAGCGCATGTCGCAGTCAATGACCGTCTGCCTCCTTTACTCGAGGTCTCTCCTCAACAACAAATATGAACAAATATATCACAATATATAAATAAAAATAAACCAGGCAAATTAAAATCACCTAAACCTCTTAACATTTTCTTCACGAACATCTGGGTTATACGCACCAACTTTTGTATCGTGGAATCTTTTTTCCACGAAAGGTTTCCTGACATTCTAGCGCTCTCTGAGACTAATCTTTACACCTCAATTCACTCTACTGACTTCTTTATTCGTGTTTATCTTCCCCTTATAAGGAAGGACTCCAATGTCCATATGAATAGCCTGGGGGTTTACATCAGTGAACACCTCCCTCTAACTAGGGTGACATCTCTCGAATCCCTTGAGCACCCATACATGTTTCTCCGTCTGTCACTTCTCAAATCGGTTAGCTATCTTTTCTTTCTGTACCGTTCCTCTTCCTCTTCCTATTGCTCCCTGCTAGACAGTATATCTGGTAATATACATGAGGCTACTTCCTCCCACTCATTCGCTAACATATTTGCGTTTGGAGATCTTAACGCCCATCATGCCAAGTGGCTAGAAGACTCTGTCATTGATTCTGCTGGCATTTTCTATTTCTTAATCTCTTACGCAAGTGGTGGATTTCCCCACGCGATTTCCCAGTATCCCTTCAGGACACGCTTCTCTGATAGATCTCTGCTTCACCACTGTACCTGACTCCTACCTAACTCCTGCCAAGTCTTGCAGCTTTGCCCGCTCGGTAACTCCTATGATGCTGTAGTTTTTATTAATACTCTCTTCACTCTCACTTTCCCCAGGCGCCTGCTACGAACAGAATTTTCTACTACTAGCAAAGAGAAAACTGGGATTTGTTTCGCAATTTCCTATGCGACATCCCTTGGGAAAAAGTGTTCAGTCTCCCAATTGAAGCCTGCGCATCTGAAGTTCCTTCCTGGGTGAAAGGTGGCATCGATGCCTTCATACCGACCGGGATGTTCTGTCCCAAAACTCATTCCTCCACTTGGTTCTGACCTACCAGTTTGGCCACCATTGCCCACAGGAACCACTTCTTCCGGCTATTTCGGAGCCATGCGTCTGACCATAATAAGCGCCTATTTGTCTCTGCTCGTAATGAGTGTAAGAGGATCTTGAAAGACGCTAAGCTGTTGTTTGCTTAGAGAATGAGGCAGCGCAGAGCTACTCACAAGTTTGGCTCCAAAGAATATTAGCAGCCCTACAAACGTGTGCTGAACAATAGCTAATCCTCTATCCCTCCCTTAATCAATAATTTTGAGGTCCTCACAGCATCTGTGGAAAAGGCCGAGTGCTTTGCTCGTAGATTCTCATTTAACTCCAAAATTGACTCACCCGAATTCCCTCTCAGAACTGAGGCTCAACTTTGAGATGTTCACATAACCCTCTCTCTGGTATGCAAGATAATTTTAAAACTGGATCCCCATAAGGCAAGCGAAGGTGAAGAAATCCCTGTCATTGCTCTGAAGAAATGTCCCCTTTCACTCTCCTCTTTTCTCTCTAAACAATATAGTTACTGCCTCTCTGCTTCCTGTTTTCTTGCCTGCTGGAAGACCTCTTCTGTGGTTCTTGTATTTGAGAACTCAGGGGAACCCTTGGACACATACAATTATCGCCCTATCACTGTTAGGAATGTTGGGTCACTGTGTCAGCCCAGAAATCTTTCTCACCTGAGTTCATCTTCTATATATACAAATCAACCATCCGACCTTGCATTGAATACTGTTGTCATCTCTAATCAGGCGCTCCTGCAATTCATCTCATCGTTCTCGACAGGCTTCAAAGGATAATCTGTAATGTGATAGGTCCCGACCTGGCAGCTCGACTCCACAGCTTCTTTTCTCGCACTTACCTTCCTTATACTTGCTTCCCTGACGGCTACACGCTCGAACAATTTAAATACAATGTCAATTCTCATCTCTTTTCTACTTGACTCCCGTCCTTCTTTCGTCATTTCCCCATCACCACGTGTAACGTGTTCTCTTCTTTTCTTACTGTACCATCGCAACTGTTTAACACTGGTATTCCCACTCTTCTCTTGCTCTTTCTCCGGCACCTCTGTAACTAGTTTGTCTTTCTATTTGCTCTCTTCATACTTAAATTTGTCTTTCTCTAGACATGATTGCCGAACCGTGTATCACGTATGACAACTATCTTCATATCTTCTCCCTTCAGCTATGGGTTGAATAGCAGGTCAGATTTTTCTGGAGCCTTGGTTGGAAACCAGTCTACCACAGAAAATAACGTACGGCAATTAATTTGGTGCCAGTGATAGTCTTTTCAACTATCAGCTGTTCCAAGCTAAAACATTTTCTCGAACTGGCGTTATGACTAGTGTTTGCTGATGATGCTTCACTTCCGGCAAAATCACAATTAATCTCAAGGACTCTCCAATCGTTTTTTGTTGTATGCAGACCTTTTGGTCTTACAATTAGCATAAAAACCTGTGGTAATCCACCAGCTGTTTCCTTGTCCAAAGAAGATTCAGGCTATCAAACAACATCCACCAGAGTTTCGTTAAGGGTCGGTAGGTGACACCCTCGACAGCTTTCTTAATGTCGGATTAAAGTAGCAGCATTTTCTCTTCGGATCATCCTTATACTAAATCTCTATCAATCTCAACATCACGACGACTGGCTGCCAACACAAACAAGCGACATCAGAGCTATTCGAAAGACAGTTTATCTCCCGATAAGAGAGAACCAAAACTGTTTTCCTCAAACCCAACTGGAAAGAATGCCTTGCATGTTAATGATACTGTTCAACATTCCCTCACAGAGAAAGGGCAAAATATGCAAGCTCTTGTGACATGCTCTTCCCACCATATCGGGATGCTAGCCAATGAGGCAGTGTCTCATTGAAGAATACACGCTGAATGAAAATCATTCATTTTTTTCTTTTTTTCTCAGATTGTTGTATTGAATGATCAGTTTTCTGATGGCAACTCTTTCTGTTGGGTCTATCACCGTTTTATTAATATTTAGTTCAGGAATATTTTCAGATTATCAGTAAACATCTGTATAGTTGAAGTATTTTTATTAGAACATTTCAGAAAAATTATAATCACAGCTTGACTCTGATCTCTCATCTGATCTATTATATTTATAACAGCTCAAAAGATTTTAATTTTTAATATTTTAAAAACAAAGCGAGTATCATTTCATTAAGACCAATCAAATTCTAAGTTTTTTTATGAATCGTGTTATCAAAGAGAACAGCTGATTAGAACAACTGCCGTGAAAATTTTCATAGCAGACACAGAGGTAGGCAATAATGCCACTTAGACCATTTCATAGAAAAGACAGAGGGAGGCCACGTCTCGGCAGTGGGCATGTCACTGAGTTCGAATAGATAGATAAGAAATGTCGAATCTGTTCAATACAAAGATGGTTGAAGACTTCAGAACGCTGTAAGCTTGTAGTTCGAATTTCGTCACCTGCTCACCTGTGTGGGGAGGTAGGTACACCTTTGTGCAAAGTAATTGAATCAAAACGAATAATATCGTAATAGGATCTTTCACACTTTCCCTGATCACGTATACGCCGTCTCTTGGCATTGTTTTTTCTCTTCTGACCGCATGTTCTTTTATTTTTTTTAACTTATGGATTCAGTTTGTTTCTTCGCCTTGATGACACGATTGGCAGTTGAAAGGCTGATACTCACAGTATCCGCGATTTTTCTGTAAGGCTTGCCATTGTGTTCGTGCAACGTCATAATTTTCGTACGCTTCCTTGGAAAAGCGACCATGGATTCGGACAAATAATCGACAGTTGGGCGTGATGAATGACCTAATCTGAGGAAAAATTACAAATCGATTACATCCTGTAATCCTGGTGGGTCTAAAACTGACGATATGGTGAAATGAAGGACACTAAAGCAATCGTTTCTATGAATTCGTACAAGAGCGTAGATAGATAGATAGATAGATAGATAGATAGATAGATAGATAGATAGATAGATAGGTTACACTGGACAACTTCTATGTTAGTCTAACAGTTCAGCTTCTTCCTCGTATGACCCCATATGTTTTGAGCGTTTATTGGGGTTTAATTTCTCTTCAGATACCGCTACAAATGCTGGGAAAATAGATGTTTATTATAGTATTTACATTATCCGAACTATTGTTTTTGTTGCAATTTGTACGACGTTTCGGTTGTAGTACGCCCCGGAATTCTTCAGGTGTTAGAAATTTTGAACCGAACCCTTTATTACAATCATGTAGGTTAGTTCCTGTGACTTAACCCAAAGAGTTGTGAATTTAATACCAGTGTTCAGTGGTGAACAAGTAACTTGCAGGGTTAGAGGGAGATAACTTATGACTAACAATCGAGCAATTACTACGCAAGGAATGAGGATGATATACCCCAGCGATTGTAATAAATGGCAACAAAGATGAGGACAATAGTCCGAATAATGTAAATACAGTAAATACTACCGGAAAGTATCTGGCTCCTTCTGCCATGCTTCTATCTTAGATTAAACTACAAATAGAGTCAGATTAACTTGAAAATCGAGTATTTCTACCATATCTGGGCTGTCGCCACTCAGTTCTTATTTTTCACATTTGCCACAATCATTTACGCAGACTTGTGAGGAAGATCTTTTCACCAGTCTACAGCCGTTTTCCATCTCTATCCATGGCAAATGTTCACAAAAGCTCCATTCGTTAGTCTAAACAGATGAAACGTTTTCAGCTAGAATATGAAGAGTTAAATCACCGTCATATCCCTTGTATTTCAAATGCAAGGAGACAGTTTAGTCGTTTCCTAAGAACTGATACTTTTTGAAACTGACTCCCGCGTGAATGCTTTCTTAAAAATTAGAATCGAAAACTCTTCAAGTTAACGGTCAATCAACATATATACTTCTTATTCTAAAAATTTTAATTCATATCATCTCATTCTTTCAGATCATTTATCACATACATCATAACCCATTTAACAGCA
Source organism: Ascarosepion bandense (assembly GCA_037127315.1). Lineage (NCBI taxonomy): Eukaryota > Metazoa > Mollusca > Cephalopoda > Sepiida > Sepiidae > Ascarosepion > Ascarosepion bandense. The sequence continues at coordinate 3,300,812 of JBBBDQ010000514.1, read as the reverse complement.
AGTATCTATTTTGAGTGGCTCTCTAGCCTTTTATTGGCTTCCCTTTAGTATTAGTAATGAAAATGTCGTGTATTTAGAATATATATATTAGAATGTATTATCGAAGTCTTCGTTCGTTCCCAAAATTAAGATAATTTATACGATAATAAGACGGGAACACGTTGTATTGGACACGGACTGGAATTTCTTGCCAAGAATTGCTACCGACCAATATTTGGCCTTTTGTTTGAATTACTAACATCTTTCACCCGGAAATAAATACACAAACCAGAATAATGTTCAGACTGACTGACCCTTGTAAGAATCCGTGCACCCGGTGGGGGTGAATATACCTGAGGGGGGAAACTACTAAAAATAGGTATTTTCGTTTCGGCTTTTATTGACTATGTAAATAATAGCACTGACTGACACGGAAGTTGGGCAGAGACTGTTGCTCATTTAATAAGTAGATCCGATAACTGAATTTAGTTTCACACTCAAAGCATGCAAGAATTTTTTTAGATGCAAATAAAACACGTTATTTGTTATTATTTTAATCATTCCCCCCCAAAAAAAAAACAAGGCGATAATACCACTAAGACGCAAGGAGTAAATGAGAGAAAGAAAATGAGAAAGCTTTATTGAGGAGAAGGGACAATAAATGAACAGGTTTCAGAAAGACAGATGATGAATTACTCCAGGGGCCGGCAACCTTTTGCTAACTATGTGTCAACATAGGGTTTTAAAGTATTTGCATTAACTATTGTCCTCATCTTTGTTGCAATTTGTACGACGTTTCGGCCGTTGTATGATCCGTCCTTCTACAGGTGCTAGTAATTTCGAACCGAACCCTTTATTACAATCACTTGGGTATATGAACTCCATTCTTTGCGAAGTAGTAATGTCTCGATTGGAAGTCATGATTTATCTCCCTCTAAACCAGCAAATTACTTGTTCACCAATGCTGTAGCCTGGTATTGAGCTCACAACTCTTTTAAATCAAGTCATAGGAACTAAACAACGTCTTTATCCACTAGGCTTATATCTGCAACATACTCTGTTACTTTGAGTTTAAAACAATTTTCTAAATGTTCAGTTGTTAAGCAACTTCGTTGTGGGCTTAACGTTGCTTCCATGTAAGAACAAATTAACTCACAGGAAAATTTGAGTCAAAAGCCGAAAGAAGAGCAAAAGCAAATTTTTTTCAAACAGATGAAAGATCTCAGAACTGTTAGGCCCTAAACAGTTCTTCAAGCGAGTAGTTGTCGAATTAATAAAAGACTTACGTTTCGTAGAAAGGTTTTCTTGTCAACTAGTTGGTGTCCTTATAAGCGATGCTCTTAGAAAGTGAAGCAAGCAGGGGGTCCAAAGTGTGAAACAACTAAATATCTTCATTGTGTTGTATTAGTTATTGTTTCAGACTTCGTGATATCATTTTCGTCTGCGTGTCATTGAAAATTGATTGCGTGCCGCGTGTTTCACGCGTGACGTAAGTTGCCGACGTGGCAGTTAAGTAAAAAACCGGAAATTTTCCACATAGAACTGTGAGAGAAGAATCTATTGGCATAGAACTTACGGTTACATCAAAAACTCTTTATGTAGCCACTATATTTCCAGAAGAGGACCCTTGCAGAAAAAGAGTTTATATCGGGATATTTACAGGTAGTTGGAAAGAGAGACTTTATAACCACAGACAGTCGTTTTCCAATTAGTCCTTAAAACATCAAACTGCCTTGTCTAAACAATACCGGGATATTATGGGTGACGGATTTACCCCACTGGTCAAATGGAGGATTATAAAATACGATAATATTCCCAACAAGTACCTCGTCAGGCGATGGTTGGTAACTGGTGATAGAAATGATTCTTATGGAAATCTATAAACAATTCGTTACCATTTTAAGACAATTAAGGGAGGGCATTGCGCATTGTGGTTCAATGGATATCGGCTTGAAATGAGAAATCAAAGAACCGAGTTCGAATTCAAGTCGAATTCGTTTCATCCACTTACGCACAAATACCCTTGGGAAAGGTATTAATCAATATCCTCACCCTTTAACTATTGGTTGAATAGCAGAACAGATTCTACAGCCTTGTTTGGCAACCAGTTTACTGCACAAAGTAATACCAACCTACTGTGAGAACATCTTGTGTCTGATAACATCTTGTGCCCAGTCAGTCATGTCTCGTATGGAACTAACTGACTGAAAGGGGAACCATAGGAACAGAATTTAGAATTGTCTTGTTGGTATGACTCGATTAACTAATAGAAAAATCTACGCTGAATGGGAAAGTAAGGTTATATATTTGGTGTATCGAGGCAGCAAATAATTTTCTAAACATATACTGTTAAATATAAGAGACAATGAATGTCAATTATGTTTAATCGTGAGCCGTTCTAAACGTCGTATTTTGGCATCAATTTCAGTTGAAAATAAAGACAAAAATTCTCCAACATTTGGATAATTTTTTATTAAGTTGGTTCTAAGCTTTCGGCTCACATGAACCATCTTCAGAGAGGTTATTAAGACGGTAACACAATAACATCCACCATCACCGACGATTTTATTTTGTGTTGACATAAAACTCCGCTACACAACGGCAATAGTTACCAAAAATATTATCATGATTAAACATAATAGACATTCATTGTCTCTTATATTTAACAGTATATGTTTAGAGAATATATATATATATATATATATATATATATATATATATATATATATATAGTATAACGCTCGACATTTGTATCGAGCACTCTTTATAAAAGTAAATGCATGAACAAAAAGGTAAATAAACCTACGAGTTCAACAACTTAGTTACAATATATATATATATATATATATATATATATATATATATAGTTTTACTGCAAATAAATTGCCACTTTAACTGAGCAAGTTCATGTGAACTTCGAAGGGGACATCGTTATGATACCCTTATTCATCGGGCTGGTTTTCTTGCTGTCCTCACGAAACTTTGAAGTCGGCATGAACCTGCTCAGTTAAAGTGACACATTCTTTGCCATAAAAATATAAACGCTTCATCCCAACTCCGATATCGAGCATTTTACGATAAAAGAAACTTTGGTTTCCCAAAACAACTTTTATCAGTAAAACTCCTGAAAAACAATCTTCGCGCTAAACTTACTTATAACGCAACACTATATCTAATCTAAATCTAAACTTATCTATAAATGGAATTTTGTGTGTGTGTGTGTATGTGTGTGTGTGTGTGTGTGTGTGTGTGTGTGTGTGTGTGTGTCTGTTACCTATAGACTCCGAAACAGCTGAACCAACTTTTTTGAAAATTTACACAGTTGTATTATAAGCGTCTGCTAGTGTTCTTAGCTAGGGTTTGTGTCTAGGTACTCCCGATAAATATAAAAAATCGATAATCGAAAAAATCGGGTTATAGAAGGAGTGGTCCGATTTTAATCAAATTTTAATGCACTCATAGACAAAGACATAAGAAACGATATTCAGAAGGTTGCAGTTCTTACAATAGTGCAGAAAATCGATAATATATATAAAAGCAAGATGTTTGTGTGTGTGTCTGTTTATCTGTCTGTATGTCCTTTATACAAATCCACAATTTTTATCCTCACCTATTTTTATTCTCACCAATTCACACAAATATTCTTTAGGCTGAGTCTGAGCTCCAGGACCATGGATTAGTTTTAAAGCTTTCATTACACCCGAGCAACGCCGGGCTATACTGCTAGTATATATATATATATATATAAAGTGTATCTGTCCAGCAAGCTCTTTTCTTAAAGTTGACTAACAAGCGAATAAGCTTTTATTTAATTTTTCTTGTTTGTATAAGAGTTTTCCTTTCTGAATACAAAGTGTACGAACTGTCCAGAAGTACTGTATATGTTAGAGTTTTCTGTTATTCATTTAGCTATTATCAAATGTAATTTTATTTTTTTTATTTGTAACTGAAAGTGTTTTTATGTATGTATCTGGCCTTATAGAACGTTTTATTTTCCCAACACGGTCAGCACATTGTGGCCGTGTTCAAAGTTAATGTTATTGAGTGTTTGCTTTCAGTTTCTATTATTAGGGTTTCCATAATTGTTTATTCTTTCTTTACATATGGATGACGTTATTATACTTGTATTTCTTATTTTCATATTTCGGGTAAGTCTTCGTGTTTAAATGAGTTCTAATTGTGCTATGGTCGGGTAGGTGTAACCTGAGTTGTCTAATAGGTATGTAGTTGTATGACCAATATAATTAGTTATGAATTTGCTGTAAACACAGTTCTTTAAGAAGCATTTGAACTCGTAATTGTATTGGTTCTTTGTAGTTTTGATTTTGCGATTGTGTTGTTATTATTTATGTTAAGGTTAGCTGTTTTAAGGTTTTTGTAATAGATAATTTAATTTTCTTGCGCACGTTGGCTGAGGTTGTGTATTTCTTTATATTTCGAAAATAATTGTGAGAAAATCCGTTTGTTTATAGTTGGCTTTTTTAGAAGATGTTAATGCTAATGTTTTTATATGTATATTCAGTATCATTATTAGTTACGTTTAGAAATCAATAGTCTTATCTGATGGCCAATGAGGTAGTTAGGAAAACCATTGTTAACTAGCGTCTGTTTTACATTATTGAGTTCTTTCAGAAAAAGTGAACGAGAAGATGAATTTAGTGTGCTTCCTTTAGAAAATATTTCCGATTACGATTTTATATCTAAGTGGACATTTTTTAATTGCTTTGTGTCCAGAAAATAAAGCACTTGAACGATCAAAAGAAAAATAATTAAGCACCTTAATCACCGTACATTTTAACAACAACAACAACAACAACACACACACACACACACACACACACACACACACACACACACATATATATATATATATATATATATGCAACAACCGCAAAAACGCACAAGTCCAAAAACACAAATATGCAAAAAACATCCAACCATGACATATAAATATATATATATAGCAACAATACACATACATACATACATACATACATATGTATGTATGTGTGTATGTGTTTGCGTTGTTATATATATATATATATATATGTGTGTGTGTGTGTGTGTGTGTGTGTGTGTGTGTTGTTGTTGTTGTTGTTGTTGCTGTATATATATTTTTATATCTCATGGTTGGGTGTTTGTGTTTTTGTGTATACTTGTGTTTGTGGGCTTGTGCGTCTTTGTGGTTGTATTATTTTCTGATTGGGAGATTGAAGATTTTGAGAAGAGTGAAATAATTTCTTAGTTGGTGCATGTCCCAAATTCCTCCAAATATTCGAGGTGGTAGCACCTTTTAGGGCCCCAGCTATGGTTAAACAGTGACCCTTCAAAAAACAAACAAACAAACGAAACTCTATAAAAGTAAAAAAACAGGTTTTTTATATAAAGTACTAACAATATGCACATGCTAATTGTACCGACTTCACTCGCATACATTTTAAGTACTGCCAGGCAACTAACACGAAAGTGCTTTCATGACATTAATCCATATATTATCCGACACTTTCTTAAATTGAATTGCAATAAAACTTCAGCAAAAAAAAAAAAAAAAAAAAAAACGTCGACAATTTTACTCTAACAGATTCTTTCCTCGCACTTCCCGCCTGTGGAACTCCCATATTCTTATTCTTGTTTTCCTGACGGCTACAACCTCCAGGAATTTAATGCGATGTCAATAACCACCTCTTATCCACTTGACTCCAGTTCTTTCTACGTCACCCAGTATATCTTGTTCTTTTTCTTTCTCTCTACCTTCACAACTGTCTTCACACCTGTATTCCCATCCTTCTCTTGCCCTTTCTCTGACCCCCCCCTGTAACCGGTTCGTCTTTCTCTTTACTCTCCATCTATCTAATTTTTTACGCTTATGTTACCCCCTACGCGTCAGTGGCGTTACCGCCTTGCTTGGGGTGAAATGATTACAAAAAATTATATCCACGCAAATATGTATATGTACAAAAGCTGATTATATATATCTACAATATATATAATTGTGAAAGCAGAATAAAATATAATTTAAAATTAAATTTAACATTCAGTTCTGGTATTGAGTGACGCATAAGAAGTTGATATGCTGTTAAACAGACAAATTAATCAATTAATCCTACCGGATGTGCGTTTTGGTGTAATAAAAAATCGGGAAAGGTATTAATCCATCTTTTCTCCCTCCAGCTATGTGTTGAATAGCAGGACAGATTGGGTTGCTAACCAGTCTACCGTAGAAAGAAATGGCAACCAACTGCAGGAAAATCTTGTCTACTCAGTCATGTATCGAAAAGAGACATAACCGTTTAAGCATGAACTTGACTGACTGACTGACTTGAATAGCAGCACAGGTTCGGTTTTATAACCTTGATTGCCAACCAGTCTACTGAAGAAAGTTTTGGCAACTTATTACGGAAAAATCCTTTTATGGGATGAACATTAGTAATAAAAAAACAACTCCTTTTCCTAGTCTATAAATTGAAAAAGACATGATCGGCCAACCGTGTATCACGTATGGCAATTAATTGACTACATCTTACTGCTGATACAACCATCTCTTCTATCTTGAGTGGTACTTGAGCCTTATAGGATGAACATTAGTAATAAAAAAAACAACTCCGTACCGTCACAAATGTATAATTGCTGCCATCCAAGAGTGACGGTGATTAATATTCTTTCAATAAGACGGGCTTCTGATAATGCTATTTTAATATTGATTTATGCATCAATTTCAGGCTATTGAAATTGACAGCCATGATTTCATGGCACCTTACGGTTCATCCCCGAAAGTATTTTTGAAGAAAAAAATAAATAAATAAAGAAGAAACGATTGGTAGTTTTGTTATCTTTCTAAGCAATAAAAAAAATTCAGAAATTATCCAATGATATTAAAATTCCGACGATCACGTTTTAAAGAGATTCAACATGTACTTTTTTATTTTATTTTTTGGCTTTCAGTTTCACTTCTTTACCTATTTAAGCCACGAAGAATTTCGACAAAAGTTTATACAATAGAATTTGACTCAATGCTAAGCTCAAAGAATTCAAAACTGTCTCTCTGAGGATAAGTACATCCGACTTTGGAACAAAAGAATAAAGGCATTCTCCATCGCCACCCGTAATGTACTTGAAAAACGATGGCATGGTATCTTCTGGAACTGCAGAATTTCTCGCGATTTTAGATATGAGCCATTGTGGGTGACAAAAATAAAAAATAAATGCTTATAAAATAGGAATATTTTACTGTGTCATGAAGTTTCGTTCAATCTATCTCCAACAAAGAAAATAGAATTATTTTTTTATAGTATTCGTTCCAGCAGTGAGAGAAAAAAATGAAAGAAAGAATGAATGAATGAAAGAGAAAAATCACCATTAATTGTCTACTTTTGTAACAGTATTAATACATGAATAACCGAAAGACTCTTTTTCTCGCCAAATCTCGCAGGTTCACACGAGACTAGTGAGTGAAATCGTTGACAAAGAAAATGGGACCATAACGCAGACAATCAGTGAAAAAACGTGATTTGAAGATAATGGATTATAAAACAAACAAAATAAAACAAAAAACACAATTCAAGTAATAAATAAATTTTGGAGGGAAACTTGTTTAAGTCTGAGAACTTAAAGGTTTCTGGATTAAAAAAAAGAATTTTATATAAAATATATATCTCATAAAAGTAGAAATCGTGGGAAGAAATTTCGCCATTAAAAAAATATATCATAAAACTTTCTTCAGTTTTAAATTGAAATACAAATATATATATATATATATATATATATATATATATACAGGGTGTCCATAAAGTTTGTGTGCACTTTTTAAAAAAAGTTTTATAACTTTATTTGTATTATACATTTTTTAAAGTGCACACGGACTTTAGGGACACCATATATATATATATATATATAATTAACAATTTCGAGCCTAGGGTTAACCGCTGTTTCTCACACATCTTTACAATTGCGCCTCTAACATCTTGCTCTTGCCGGGTTCGTTGTATTTACTTACGTGCAAATATCCTTGGGAAAGTTATGAAACCATCCCCTTTCCCCCAGTTATGGGTTAATTAGTAAAACGTGTATCACTTTATCATTATTATCACCCCGAAATTCTTCCAATTAACCTGCAAAAGGGTTGATAAGCCATAGAAAACGATTCCATCAATCAATAAAAGACGGGTTAGCTGTACAGGCATGTTTTTTATATTTTTTTACATTATAGAAACTAATATGGCCAAAACGTGAGGGATCAGTTTATATATCGATTGCAATATAGAATTGATCGCCCTTTTTATATTCGCAAAATAATTTCTTGTCTGTTGATAAGCCATAGAACATGAATCAATCAATCAATGAAGTACTGATTAGCTACACAGGCCCGTCTTTTAGATTCTCTGGGGTACATATGGATAGAAACATACATTGACAAAAAGTGAGGGATCAGCTTATATATAGATTGTAACATAGAATTGATCCCCCAATTTATGACTACGTTAAAATTTTGTTTGTTTATCGCATTGCGATTAGGTAGAAATCCGGCACTTCTCCCCACCTATAGAATGACTTGTATCGCTAAACCATTATTATGTCAAAAATATTGTTACAAAATAACCTGGTTAATTTTTCTGGCTTTAAACTACCCGAAGAGTATTAATAATTCGTAGAAAACGTAACAATTTTACAGCTCATATAGCAATCTTCTTGCGTAATTCTCTACCTTGATATATATATATATGATGGATTCTCCCGTCGCGTTCAACGTATGAGGGTCCAACATTTTTCCAGCAAGACAACCACACAGAGATTTGTTTATAGTGGTGAAGGCATTGTGTAGTACCATCCACACTTCTTGGAACTGCTGATAACAAACAATTGGTGCAGATGACTGCCACAAATCGCACGAACAGCAGACCTCAATTATTTAACCCATAATTGGAGGGAACGAACGGATTAATACCTTTCCCAAGGGTACTAGTGCGCAAGTGAATGCAGCGTGCTCGACTGAAATTGGAACTCGGCTCACCGATTTCCCCCTCCAAGCCGACATCCACCGCACCCCAGTGAATGCTAGCAGCACCTGGTATTCCCAAGTGGTCAGCCACCTAAGTACTGACCAGGCTCAACGTTGCTTAACTTCGGTGATCGAGCGGGGACCGGTGTATCGAACGTGACATCACCGTTATATATATATATATATATATATATATATATATATATATATATATATATATTTTCTATTAAATATAAGAGACAATGAATGTCTATTATGTTTAATCATGAGCCGTTTTAAACGTCGTATTTTTGCTTTAATTTCAGTAGAAAATAAAGACAAAAATTCTCCAAAATTTGAATAATTATTTATTGGTTTTCTTCTAAGCTTTCGGCTCACATGAGCCATCTTCAGAGAGGTAGTTTAAACTGAAATATTATATATATATATTATATACATATATATATATATATATGGGTTTTTTACCGATGTTATTTCTTTTTACTATAAAACGTTGTTTTAGCGAGCACACGTGTTTGATTTGCTAATTTTTTTTCTCTTTTCCAAAACAATTGAGAAGCCCTAGCAAACAGAAAAAAAGTCGCCTTCAACGGAAATCAAACCTGTATCACTTTTGTTTCCAACAAGCTTGCCTAACACTACCAGTTTAATCACTGAGATCGACTAAACAGATTGTGAATTGAATTACGTATTTAAAGAAATCAGATCTCTCTTTGAGATTTGTACGAATTCATATCTCTTACCTTGTTTACAAAAATCTATATAAATTCTCCAGTGACTTTTCTTTATAACTAATATAAACATTTAGCCATACAAAATTATATTTTTAAAAGTGTTTTGAATTTCTTGTGGGTGCGTACATAAACGAGCCAATTTTGTAAATATGGGCGTCCATGCACGACATTATCAGAAAATAAGTGATAATTATAGTAAAATTAAACCTGAAATTCCATAATTACATACAAATTTTTCTTAAAATTTTAAAATCAACGATTAGCTAAAAGTTATATAAAAAAGGACCCGACATTGTATTTGTCAAGTAATTTTCACAATTATGTCCCCTGTAGAAAAAATTCCAAAAATAAGTGTATCGTGATATATGTCAGTACCTCAAAAAAGACCCATCTCTACGTTAAATTTACTCTTCAGCGATATTATAAATCGCCATTAAAAAAACTATCATAAAACTTTCTTCAGTTTTAAATTGAAAGTGCTTATATATATATATATATATATATATATATATATATATATATATATATATATATACAGGGTGTCCATAAATTTTGTGTGCACTTTTTTAAAAAAAAGATTATAACTTTATTTGTATTATACATTTTTTTTATAGTGCACACGGACTTTAGGGACACCATATATATATATATATATATATATATATATATATATATATATAACCATTTCGAGGGTGGATTCGTACAAATCTCAAAGAGTGATCTGATTTCTTTAAATAGGTAATATTTGCTTCAAATCAATTCAGTCAAAAGAACATAATCATATTTCACCATTTTACGCATGCGCATTTTAGAGATTTTTTTAAAACTCAAGACCAGACTTTTAGAAGCACGTGTACTGTTTGTTAAGGTTGCTGAGAATTTATATCAAAAGTTGCGCCGCTCATTGTGGTAAGTCACGACGGTGCATGCTTTGCGGTCGACGAATGTCCTAGTCGCGAGCAGTAAGCCTGACCGGTGATACTGACGGCAGTGTTGCCTCCTGCAGCGATCGTTCACTTCTTTTTCCAAAACCATCCAAACCAAAAATTAAATACTAAAAACCCTGGACGGGGGATCACTCGGCTCGTCCGTCGATGAAGAGCGCGCCCAGCCGCAAGAATTGATGCGAATTGCAAAACTCAGTGAACATCGACACCTCGAACGCACATTGCGGCCCTGAGATACCGCGTCTCTGGGCCCCGTCCGGTCGAGAGGCGGAAAATTGCATGTCCTCTCACTCGATACTAGAGAGACATCTCACCGTCCGCTGTGCGTTTGCCGTTGCTCGCAGAGACGAAAGTCGCAGAACGAAAGCACCACCTCGCCGAAAAATGGTGGCCGCCGGCTTAAGTTTACTCCGTCTCCCGTTTACAGACCGCGGGGTCGCTCCCTTAACGACCGCGAGCAGACACAGATGGCAAAGCGACAGGCGCGTAGCGACGTCGTTTTCGCTCTCGGAGGTCGAAAAACCTTGGGCGTCACGACGCTTCGCCGCGCGCTCGCCTCGTTGTCAGCCCTGTCCATCTACAACAACCAAACATAACCGCCGCACCCGGCTCGGACCACACGATCCGCTGAACTTAAGCATATAGCTAAGCGGAGGAAAAGAAACCACCTGGGATTTCCTCAGTAACGGCGTGTGAACCGGGAGAAGCCCAACGCCGAATCTCGTCGCTGCATACAGGCCGGCTGCATACAGACAGGAAACGAGCTCGGCTGATATACAGAAATAGAAAGGGGTGTAAGACAAGGATGTCTTTTCTCACCGGATGTATGCACCCTATACAGCGAGGCAGTTCTGAGAGAAATATAAGTTCTGCCAGAATTTGTCATTAGCGGTCATAATCTTAAGAATACAAGATACGCAAATGATACAGTCAGTCAGTTTAGTGCCATACGTGATACACGCTTGGGCGATCAAGTCTTGAAAGTGACATGACTGACTGGGCAGAAGATTATCCCGCGGTAGGTTGCCATTGCTTTCTGCGGTAGACTGGTTGCCGACCAAGGCTATAGAACCCAGTCTGTCCTGCTATTTAACCCATAACTGGAAGGAAGATACGGATTAATACCTTTCCCAAGGGTATTTGCGCGGAAGTGAATACAATGGATTCAACTGGATTTCGAACTCGGCTCCCCGATTTTTCATTCCGAGCCGATATCCACTGTACCACAACGCACATCGATGATACAGTGCTAATAGCATAAACGTAAAGAAAACTACAAGACCTCCTAAAAATAGTTAAAGAAATCTAGTAGAAAGGATTAAACACAAACCGCAAGAAAACAGAATGCATGGTCATCAGTAAAATGAGGAGCTTAAAATGCCAAGTACAAGTCGGGGACAATAAAATCAAGCAAGTACAAAATTTTAAATTCGTGGGAAGTTTTCTAACAGAGTACGTAAAGTGTGACACTGAGATCCGAAGTCGTATTGGGATGGCCAAAGATGCATTCCAAAAGCTAAGCAGAGCATTAAGAGACAGGAAAAAAATGTTGAAAACAAAGAAAAGATTACTGGACTGTTACGTGATATCTGTCTTCCTATATGGCAGCTAATGCTGGACAATCTCCTCAAAGATTAATGAGAGACTTGAAGCAACAGAAATATGGTTCTACAGAAAGATGCTGAAGATACCATGGACCTAACATGTGAACAACGACGAGGTTTTGGAGAGAATGCAAAAGAAAATACTTAGCATGAGGAAAAGACAGCTGAGGTTTCTGGGACATCTAATGAGGAAGGAGGGCTTGGGGAATCTAATACTCACAGTACTGATAGAGGGAAAAGGAGATAAGGTAAAACAACGCGAGAGATGCTTGATGGGCTTGAGCAAATAGATGGCGGAACGGTGTTTGGGAGAGATATCAAGAGCAGAAATGTTAATAACGACAAAGAATAATGGTAAGTGAAAGTCCATGTTTGTTTACGTCCCGAAGGGACACGGTACATAAAGAAGAAGATTCTTTTTTGTTCAAATACTTATGAATAGAACAGTTTATATTATTCCCTTTCTCTGTTTTATATATATATATATATAAAGAACCTGATTTTATCTTAATGTATACATCCTGAGAGCCAGGTGCTTAGCGTTTGTCGGTGTCTTTATCAATTTCTTGCGTCCACCTACCCCCTATCTGATTTTAAATGTTCCTCAAGTGACAAGGCCCTGCGTCATAGAGTTTTTTAAGAGATATGGACTTGGCCGATAGATTAACTTTCGAAGTGTTATAAACTGGGACGCCATGTTGGCTTCTCTCGATTCCAGGTGGCGATGACACACCCATACCTACCGTTAACACTCGACCCCGCAAACTGGGATATGTGATGGCGCATTTCGAAATCGGGGGCCGACATTCAAGGCAACAAATGAAGAACAGAGATAATAGAAAAGAATGTCAAGTGCGAAAAAAATCGTATAGATTACACTTCCGATGAATATATCTCCGACAAACGTATTTTAAAATATTTTTGTCAAGAAAGAAACACACACGTACACATTCTTCTTCTATGTGCCCTATCCGTTAGCAGTCGTGTCTCTCCACAATTTCTTGTCCTTTCTCGCTCTTAATAAATTTTGCTTTTTTGTTTGCTCTCCTAAATCTTGTTCCACTTCCATGGTCGGCGTGGTGTAATGGTTACCAAGCTTGTCTCTCTAATTACAGTTACAACTGTGTTGTGAGTTCGAGCCTCACTGGGTGTCCCATACTTTCGACCTTGTGCCAAATCTAAGCAGCGCTTAGAAAATCACCCATTTACTAAACCTTAATACTCTTCTTCTAAATGCGATGCCTCTTCAAGACGTAGGCGATCGTGACGCTCCACAATTGCCTCTCATTTGTAACCCTTAATAAATTTCGTGTTTTTATTATAACTCCTAAATATTGTTTCACCAGCCATTTACTTAGGTACCTCCCCTAAAATTTTCGATACCCCAATTTAAATTGAATTTTTAAAAATAAAAAAGTTTTCTTGAAGCTATAATTTTAGATTTAATTGAAAGCCAATAGATTAAATTTACTAATTACTGTAAGCAAAATATCCTGGTATATTTTTAAACCGAAATTATATTGATCGAAATAAAAAGATTTCTGTTTTTAAAAGAAAATTTTCAATTTTCAATTTTCCGCCATTTTTCTTCGATTGTAAACAGAAGCCAATTTTCGGTTTTAAAAAAATCTTATAAAAATAAAATACATCTTGATGACACATTATTTTATTCAAATTACCGAATTTAAACTTACTTTAAGTTCACTTGAAACAAGAGTTACTTGCTTACTGCCTGAAATTTTTCAGAAAAGCGTTTTTCAATTACGGTAGCCTTGTTATCACAGCTGTCATCACCTTATCAGAGGCGCTAATGGATGATTTACAGTAGCCGGCTAAAAGTATGGAAAACGAATTTGATATAAAAAGGTTTATATACTGATTTTTTCATGTAACGGTGGACAACCCTTCAATCACGTAACCTTTTAATAATAAATATCACGTACGGCCACCCGTACAAGAAAAAATACGGGTAATCAACATGCAGAAAATTCAAATGGTTTTATTATTTAAGAAAAAATGAGCATCATAATTTATAGTAAGCTTTCAGATTTTTCGATTAGTAAATATATTCGCCACACATTAATTTAAAAAAATCGTGGAGACCTATGAGGAGGAACTTTTTTTTTAATTTTGAAAATTTTTAGAAATTAATAAAAAATAATAAAAATGAAAACGATTCATGTAAAAATTCATTAATAATGGATCTTTTTTCTATTTAGACTATGATATCATTTTAATTTATGTTTATAAAAGCAATTTAAAGTTTATCCAAATAAAAATGGAATAGTTTTATTGCATTTTTGTTTTCGCATTTCGGAGCAGATTTTCTAAAAATAAGCAGGTTTTGAAGAAAAAAAGATTGTTGATTAGCATTCCCAATAACGGTCATGTCACGTTGAATACACCGGTTCCCGCTCGATCACCGAAGTTAAGCAACGTTGAGCCTGGTCAGTACTTACGTGGGTGACCACTTGAGAATACCAGGTGCTGTTAGCGTTCACGGATGTGCGTTGTGGTGCGGTGGATGTCGGCTTGGAGGGGGAAATCGGTGAGCCGAGTTCCAATTTCAGTCGAGCAAACTGCACTCACTTGCGCACTAGTACCCTTGGGAAAGGTATTAATCCGTCCGTTCCCTCCAGTTATGGGTTAAATAACAGGGTAGGACTTGGGACCCTGCCCTTAAACAAATCCCAATGAGACTTGCTCCGTCAGGGAGGAAGCCCGCTCAACCCGACTAGGGTGAATGCGGCATACATACATACATACATTCCCCAATGACTCCTGAATTTAATTAAAATTATCTATATGTTGGGAACTAGTAGCATTTTTCGACATTTCTGGAAATTAATTGGAGTGGGGAGTAACCAATATTTTCTAAAAACTGATTTCAGTCCATTATGAATAAGACCTGAAATTTTCATCAAAATCCGACCATTATTTGATTTTTGCAAGAATTTCCAAATTAATGTGCCTTTCACAGCCAAAAAATGCCTTTGCGTAATATTACGTTTTGACGAAATAAACTCTGGCGTCAATTTATGACTCGCACTGACGTGAGACAAAAGATTTTCTACCACTAAATGAACCTGTTAGAAACAATTAAAAATTTTTTTCTAAATCATTAAAAAATACTTTGATCTATCCTCTTAATGATAGCATAAATATTTTGCCGAGAAAACTTTGTTTTTATTTAGTTTGAGGCCTTTTCCTTCAGACTATGCTGTTTTTCAGCAATTTTTGGATATACCTACATTTACTCAAGATTCTTCTTTTTTAAGTGCCGTGTTCCCTAAGGACATTGGCGACTATGGCTTTCCACTATTTCCTATCCCTTGCAACTCTTAATAAATTTTGTCATTTTCTTTTCACTCCGAAACCTTGTTCCATTATCCATTTACACAAGATCATTCTTCCTTTTTATGTGCCGTGTTCCTTAAGGACCTTGGTGATCATGGCTCTCCACAATTTCCTATCAATTGCATCTTTTAATGAATTTTGTCTTTTTGTTATCTCTCTGAAACCTTGTTCCGTTATCCATTTACACAAGATCATTCTTCCTTTTTATGTGCCGTGTTCCTTAAGGACATTGGCGATCATGTCTCTCCACAATTTCCTGTCACTTGCACCTCTTAATAAATTTTGTCTTTTTGTTATCTCTCCGAAACCTTGTTCCGTTATCTATTTACACAAGTTCATTCTTCCTTTTTGTTTGCCGTGTTCCTTAAGCACATTGGCGATTATGGCTCTCCACAATTTCTTATCCCTTGCAGCTCTTAATAATTTTGTCTATTTGTTATCTATCCTGAATATTGCTCCACCATCCGTTTAATTAAGATCAGTGTTCCTTCAGGATGTAGACGATGAAGGCTTTCCATACTTTTCTGTCTTTGTATCTCTTAGTAAATTTTGTATTTTTAATATCTCTCCTAAACATTGTTCCACCATCCATTTACGACTTTCTTGCACACTTTTCGTTCATTTATCCGAAATTTGTTCCGAAAATATCCAGTTCCTTAACATTAACGAAGATACTAGCCCAACTCGGGCGATGATACTTTAGTCCACCTCAATGTACTACTCACAGGCGTTTGTCATACCTTACTTCCACATTTTAAATCATATACGAAACCCTTTTTTGGGATCGGCATCATCAATCTCGCTAATCTCGTCCACAAATCTGAAATCTTTTTTTCTTTGAAAAAAATGGTTCGAGCTTTGTAAAAAGCCAAAACTCTCTAGGTAACAAATCTGGCCAGTAGGGCGGAGAGGGGCTAAGTGTTGACAGACCTGCATCTGAGAAATTCTCTTTAACTCACACATATCAGTCACTGAAGAAGGCAAGGCATAAAAAGGTGGTTCTGTTTAGTGTTAGTTTCTGTCAAGCAGAACTGGTTACAAGTCGATAAGTGAGAAAAGTTGGGAGTGAAGGAGCAGACAAAAGAAACGTTGCTTTCTTTCTTTCTTTCTTTCTTTCTTTCTTAATTCGGTTAAACAAACACGTCTCTCTCTCTCCCTCTCTCACTCCCTTTCTCTCTCTCTCTCACACACACAAACACACACACTCTTTCTTTATTTCTTCCTTCCATATTTTTCTTTCTTTCTTTCTTTCTTGCTTTCTTTCTTTCTTTCTTTCTTTCTTTCTTAATTGGGTGAAACAAACGTACCTTTCTTTATTTCTTTCCTTTCATTCTTTCTTTTTTCTTTCCTACTTCGGTCAAGCAGACATGTCTTCTCTTCGTTAATTAGGTTAAACAGACATTCTCACTCACTCTCTCTCTCTCTCTCTCTCGCTCTCTCTCTCTCTCTCTCTCTCTCTCTCTCTCTTTATTTATTTCTTCCTTCTTCCATTCATTCATTTCTTTATTGGGTAAAACAGACGTGTCTTTCTTTGAACTTTCCTCCCATTCTTTCCTTCTTTCTTTTTTAATTGGAGAACCAGACATGTCTTTCTTTCTTTTTTTCTTTCTTGCTTTCTTTCTTCCATATTTTCTTTCTTTTTTAATTGGAGAAACACACATGTCTTTCTTTCTTTCTTTCTTTCTTTCTTAATTGGAGAAACAGACATGTCTTTCTTTCTTTTTTCTTCCATATTTTCTTTCTTTCTCAAATGGAGAAACAGACATGTCTTTCTTTTCTTCTTTCTTCCATATTTTTTTCTTTCTTAATTGGAGAAACAGATATGTCTTTCTTTCTTTGTTTCATCTATATCTCATCTTTCTTTCTTTCTTGCTTCCATATTTTCGTTCTTTCTTAATTGAAGAGACAGACATGTCTTTCTTTCTTCCATATTTTCTTTCTTTTTTAATTGAAGAAACAGGCATGTCTTTCTTTCTTTCTTACATATTTTCTTTCTTTTTTAATTGGAGAAACAGACGTATTTTTCTTTCTTTCACTGCCTGATGAGGTGCTAGTAAGATAGTAGCGAAGCACAACGGCTCTTGTGTTGCAGTAAACTATGTTTTTATTATGTCTGAATGCTCCACCAATTCGAGACTGGAGTGTGGTGTTTCTCCACCCGAGTTCCCACCTAAAACTGAGGCTCAACTGAATGACGTCCACATGACACCCTTGCTGGTTTCTAACATAATCTCAAAACTTGACCCTCACAAAACGAGCGGTGGGGACGGAATCCCAATCATAGTCTTGAAGAAATGTGCCCCTGAACTCTCCTCTGTCCTTTCTAAGCTCTACAACTTCTGTCTATCTGCTTCCTGCTTTCCTGCCTGTTGGAAGTCTTCCTCTGTAGTTCCTATATTTAAGAACACTGGAGAACCCTCGGACCCCGCATATTACCGCCCTATCAGCCTTCTCTCGATCTTTGGCAAAGTGTTCGAAGCCATTATCAACGCCGAGGTGGTTCAGCATCTCACAGCCGACAGGCTCCTCTCGGACAAACAGTATGGTTTCAACTTCTCCAGGTCTACTGCTGATATGCTAACGACCATCACCGAGTATATATATCAGGCTCTCGACAAGAATGGTGAAGCCCAAATCGTTGCCTTGAATATCTCTAAAGCATTCGACAGAGTCTGGCATGCTGGCCTTCTACGCAAACTGCGGAGCTGTGGTATAACTGGACATTAGTTTGACTTAATCCAGTCTTTCCTCTCTAACCACACATTGAAGGTAGTATTAAACGGACATGCCTCCCAGAACTACCCTACAAACGTGGGTATCTCTCAAGTCTCTATCCTAGGTCCTACACTCTTTTTGATCTATATTAATGATCTCCCCGATGCCATAAGATCCCAAGTAGTCATGTACGCCGATGACACCACAGTTTACTCTCGCCTAGATCAAAAATCTGGTGTGGGCGATAATGCGAATCTCGCTGCCTAGCTTGAAAAGGACCTCCAATCCGTAGTGGACTGGAGTAAGAAATTGGCTCGTAAATTTCAATTCTTCCAAAACGAAGCTGCTATCAATTAACCATCATAGACAATCGCACCTACCTCCCATTAGCATTGAACAGGCTTGCCTCCCAGAGAGTAAAACACTACGCCTCCTTGGCCTCACACTCTAAGCGGACCTCAAGTGGAATGACTATATCAAATCCATTGCTAAATCCGCTGCTATGAAAGTCGGTTCTCTGTGCAGGGCCCTAGTATTTTTCCCGTCTGAATCTATCCTGCACATATATAAATCTACCATCCGCCCGTGTATTGAATACTGCTGCCACATCTGGTCGGGTGCCCCTGCTATTCTCCTCGGGCTTCTTGACAAAATACAACGGAGAATCTGTAATGCGGTCGATACTGACTTGGCAGACCGGCTGAAGTCACTCTCTCACCGGCGTGACGTGTCTTCCCTGTGCTTCTTCTATAAATACTTTCACGGCTTCTGTTCCGATGAATTTAGATCACTGATGCCCCCTAGGTACGAATTTGCACGAGATATTAGATTAGCAATTAGGTCCCACCCTTTTATAGTGAAACATATAAAATGGAACCGCAATTTCTACCCCAACAGCTTCTTTTTTCGCACTTCCCGCCTGTAGAATTCCCTTCCATATACTTGCTTCCCCGACAGCTACAATCTCCAGGAGTTTAAATGTAAGCTCAATAGACACCTCCTAACACACTAACTTGCACCCATTCTCACAAAAAACTCTTCCTATGTACCTCCTTACCCGTCTATCACCCTTCTTCGGACATTTCCTATATCTAATCACTCTCTCAGCACCTTCCCCTATGTAACCCTCTGCGCAATAGTGACAATGGAATGCCTTGCTTGGGGTGAAATGATTTTAAAAAATCTGAAGTAAAATTCTTACCACACACACACACACACACACACACATACACACACACACACACACACACACACATATATATATATATATATATATATATATGTTTATAGTTTAGCTGATTGATGGTAACTCCAGCCGTCCGTCCACTCTTCAGCTTCAGCGGATATCACCATTTGACGGGTGTGCATACATGTAGAGTGTAGTCCTTTTCTTCGTTTTTTTTTTTTACTTATATACATATATATATATATATATATATATATATATATATATGGACTTTGAAATCATTAGGCTGAGACAACAGACTGTTTCATGCTAAAAGCAATCGACAAAAAACGCATTCAGCATGAAACCGTTTTACATATGTTCTATCCCTGATATTGAACCATTGAACTCATAAATATAGTATTAAATTTTTTTATTATTAAATCTTATTCCGGGACAAAATGAATTACTGAATGAAAGTACAGAAATTATGACCCAGTGTAACTATGCCATAAAATACCTATTATGGTCTTAAACCACAGATGAAAACGTTATTATTTTAACTTTGAAAATTGCACTTTCAAAAAAAGTCCCCGTTACATGACTGTTTTTAAAAATCAGTAAAATCAGTTATTGCAAATCGCCTGTAGAAACCATTAATGGTAGAAAATTAGTTCGCGTAATAACTCGTTTACAAATGAAAAATATTCAAAAGTATTACAATATAATTGTATTGAACACTTTTTAAAACAACTGTGTACTGGTCTTATTTTCTTCTGACCAAAAGCTAAGTAATTAAATATTAATACATACAACCGTCATATTTGAAGCAGAAAAAAAATGACAGTAATTTTTAACAACACAGTTTTGCAGTTATTTTTTGTTACCATAACTCACACCCCTGAAGATGATCTTGGTAGGAGATTAAAAGTAATTGGCTACATTGAGAAATTAATATTTATAACATCTGTTAACTTTACAGCACATTTCTGACATTTTTCAGTTATAATACGCGAAAGATTATCCGTGAGTATGAACGGATTTTATTAAAAATAAGCAGACACAATGTTTGCAAGTTATTTAATCTTACACACACACACACACACACACACACACACACACACACACACACACACACATATATATATATATATATATATATATACTAGCAGTATAGCCCGGCGTTGCTCGGGTGTAATGAAAGCTTTAAAACTAATACATGGTCCTGGAGCTCACACCCTTTGGACGTTGGCACGAAGGACTAAAAGGCAATGGTTGTTTCTAATTAAAGCGAAACCGTAGACTGAAAGAAAAATGAATGGATATAAGTCAAATTTTGATTTCCTGTTATCGATATCAAATAAGCTTTTTTTCGTCGTAAACCGAATTTTGAAGGCTAAATAAGTCCTCTGAGTAAATGGTATCATAGCTGAGACTAAGAACTACAATTATACCTACTTAGAGCCAAACCCGAAGCAAAAACTAAAATAAAAGGGCTGAAAAACTGATTTTGATCAGACCCGGTAGGATATCGGGGTATCGATTTCCGATATCGGAGTCAAATAAGTCATCCAATGATAGAACTGCAACCTTGAAACTTCTGAATATCGTTTCTTATGTCTTTGTCTATGAGTGTATCAAATTTGTTTAAAATCGGACCACTCCTTCTATAAACCGATTTTTTCGATTATCGATTTTCGATATTTATCGGGGGTACTTTGACACAAGACCTAGCTAAGAACACTCGCAGACGCTTATAGTACAACTGTAAATTTTCAAGAAAATCGGTTCGGCCGTTTCGGAGTCTATAAGCAACGGACACACACACAGACACACGCAGACAAAGTTCCATTTATAAATAAGTTTAGATATATATTGAAGATAGGTATTTATCTATATTTACATTCAACAGTTCTAAGAGAAAAGTAAGCAGAAACAATTTAAAAAGAGAAAGGAAAGAACAGTAGAGAAAACAATCAGAAACATATCACAGTGAACGCCTAAGAAGTGTGTAGTTTGCTGTTTTCCTCTACTTAAATAATCTATCGTAAACGCAGCCCTATTCATATATCAGTCAGTTAAGTGCCATACGTGATACACGCTTTAGGCGATCATGTCTCGAACGAGACATGACTGACTGGGCAGAAGATTATCCCACAGTAGGTTGCCATTGCTTTCTGCGGTAGACTGGTTGCCAGCCAAGACTATAGAAACCAATGTGTCCTGTTATTTAACCCATAACTTGAAGGAAGAGACGGATTAATACCTTTCCTGAGGGTATTTGCGCATAAGTGAATGCAAGGAATTCAACTAGAATTCGAACTCGGCACCCCGAGTCGATATCCACTGCACCACAACACACATTCATATATAAATATTCATATATAACAATATATATATAATTCCAAGTGAAGAGGACACAAGGTTTTTGGAGTGAAAATAAAAGCATTGTCTCTTTTTAAATTCCTTTCTCGGTCCTCTAATCGAAAAAGGATTCGGGACTTAGTGTGTAACCGGTATGAAAATCTCTCTCTCTCTCTCTCTCTCTCTCTCTCTCTCTCTCTCTCTCTCTATCTATCTATCTCTATCTCTCTCTCTCTGTTGTGGTGCAGTGGTTATCGACTCGGAAAAAGAAATCGGTGAGCCAAGTTCGAATTTCAATTGTATTCATTGCATTCACCTTTGGATAGGTATTAATCCGTCTTTTCACTTTCCAGCTAGAAGATAAATAGCAAAACAGATTGGGTTCTATAGCCTTGGTTGGCAACTAGTTTACAACGGAAGATAATGGTCATCTAGTGCGGGAAAATCTTCTGTCTAGTCTTTCATATCTCTTTCAAAACAAGACCTCTCGAGCGGGTATCATAAATGGCACTTAACTGACTGTTGCAAGGAAACGGTTAATAATAACAGCAGCATTACCATCAGTATGTATTACCATCAGTATGTATTACCATCAGTATTCGAGTGTTTGTATCCTTGAGTGTGTATCTGCGTGTGTCTGTGTTTTTATGTAGGTATTTATATTCGTGTTTTTGTGGGGGGGTGTGTGTGCGCGCGTTTTTGCGATGGTGAAGGTAGTCTTGTTTTTATTTGTTTGCGTGTTTGTTTGTGTGTGTGTGTGAGAGAGAGAGATAAAGAGATAAAGAGAGAGGTGATTTTTAAATACACCTCAGATGTGGTATAAGGTTGACAGTATTGAGCACCCACTGAGTAGTGAGTTCGATTGTCACTGGGTGCCCCATACTTTCGGAGTACGCTTAAAAAAATCACTCCTCTCTCCCTCTCTCTCTCACACAAGCGCGCGTGCGAGCACACACACACACACACAAACACAAACAACATCACCATTATCATCGCAACAACACACACAAATATAAATAACTACATAAAAACACATACAGATACACGCAGTTACAGACTCAAAGATACATCCACACGAACAGATACACATACTAATGGTAATTCTAATGTTAGGATTAACCGTTTCCTTATAAAGAAAACTTTCGGCATTCCGTGACTGATCGGCCAGTTCAACTTGAGTTACACTTTCTTTCACTCCGTGGATATCATTGGGATGAAAGTATAGTATCTGCATTATTAATCTCTAATGGTAATGACAATATATAGCTGTTTTCTCATCAAGAAAGATTCGGTATTTATTGACAGACCAGCCAGTGGTTCTCAACTAGAATCTGAGCATCGATGGGAGCAAAGTGAACCAAACCTCTGATCTTGACGGACACTATGCCGTCTGGCGGAGAGGAAACCAGACAAGGCTCCGCCGAAGGGCAGACTCTCGTCTATGGATAAGCAGACAAGAGAACAAACGCCGCGTATGTGGCATCTACGGAGAACTTTTGCCCGAGCGTACGCGCTCGGAGTGCCTCGGGCAAAATCAGCCTTGTTTTACACCATGCCTTTATGGAGAGGCTCGGGTACATTTCGTGTAGTATCTGTTCTCCATATCTCGAATGATAATAGTAATTGTGCAGTCTGCATCATTGTTGAAAAAGCTAGTGCTACTTGAGTTACGTTTTTCTCCTCTCCCTGGTATATGGGCTGGAATCGAAGTGTATTATCTGTAGTCTTTTATTATAAAGAAAAATTTGGCATTCATTGATATATATATATATATATATATATATATATATAAAGAAACATTTGGCATTCATTGATATATATATATATATATATATATATATATACACACGAAAAAAATCACACGAAAAAAATCCACACGAAAAAAATTTTTTTCGTGTGTTTTTGCTCTGCGTAACTGCCTTTTTGTTAACACTTTTTGGTTAGTTTAGTATCGAGCACTTTTCTTTCCTGGTGGTTCGTTCCGTTCGAGGGTTTTTTTCTTTACTGTGAAGAACCGTATGCATTGTCGGTCCTACGCAGTTTTCTTTTTTTCCCCTCTTCGTCCAAAGCTCTATAGCCGAGGACGATAACGGAGTTAGATTCTGCTGCTTATTCATAGTCTTTAAAAGTTTCTTGTGTAACATTTTAAGATTAGAATACGTACAGAGTCGGTTTTATTATTATTATTATTATTATATATATATATATATAATTCGGTCGGGTTTCAATCCTGGGTTAAGAGGCGACCGTACTGATGAGCTGTAATACAGCGAAACAGATCTGTCTGCGGATGACTATGGTATATATATATATATATATATATATATATATATATATATATACGGCTGAAATTTACAAGTTTTTTTTTTTTGTTAAACGATTTTCAGTAAATTAGGTTTTTTAGTTCCAGTACCTGTTAACTCTCTTTCCAGTATTTCTTGAATTCGTTTGCTATCTTGTTGGATAGTAATTTAAGCTTTTCTTTTTAAGTTTTCTATCAAGACGATACCATCACACATACACCGTTGTGCAAATTAATTGAAAGAAAATGAATAATATCTTCTTAAGATATTTTAGACTTTCCCTAATTACGTATATGTTGTCTCTTGGCGTCGTTTTTCTCTTCCGACCGCATTTTCTTTTACGTTTATACTGAGATAGATAGATAGATAGATAGATAGATAGATAGATAGATAGATAGATAGATAGATAGATAGATAGATATGAGAAGACTGAGAAGGATAGATAGATAGATAGATAGATAGACAGATAGATAGATAGATAGATAGATAGATAGATAGATAGATATTATCAAACTGAGATAGATAGATAGATAGATAGATAGATAGATAGATAGATAGATAGATAGATAGATAGATAAAACCTTGTGCAAATTAATTGGAACAAAACGAATAACGTCTTCCAAGGATCTTTCGCTCTTTCCCTGATCACGAATACGTCGTCTCTTGGCGTTGGTTTTCTTTTCCGACTGCATTTTCCTATTTAGGTTTCGGACTGATGAATCCAGTTTTTTTCTTCATTTTGATGACACGACTGACAGTTGAAAGGCTGACATCACCATTATCCGCGCTCTCTCTGTACAGCTTGTCAGTGTATTCGTTTATCGCAGACAATGGGTGTAGGACAATTAAAAGGCAGTCAAGACAATAGTGTCAAGGCGCGATAAAACTCTGACGCAAACACGGATGACGCAATATTTTTCAAGGCGAACAAATTTCATCATATACCACGAAAACAGATTCATATTACTGCATACCACAGCAAATGACCTAATCCGAGTAAAAAATGAAATTCGATTACACCCTGCACGGCAGTGGGTGTAAATCTGACTGTATGGCAAAAAAAGAAAACTAAAACCGTTGTTTCAATTAATTTTCACGAGGGTGTATGTTGTTAAGATGATGTCAGCCGGTAATAAATCCTGGTAAAAGAGGAAGAAGAATCAAAACAGCACCATATCGGATTGGTTGAAGCCCCAGATCAATAACGGCCTCTCATCCCATTGACTCACTCCAGGGTGGGTGTGACAAATGGACGTCATCATTATGCTACTAATGCAGGACACAAACATTGGTACGTGGAACTTAACACATCGCTCAATAAATCCCAGGCCCAACTAATAAAAAAAATCTTTTAGGCAAAATTAAACTTTATTCATCAACATAGTCTGCTTCTAGGGTGATACCCCGATTCCAACTCTTCTCTAACAATTCGATGCCTTTTTTTGAGACTCACTGGGTACCCCATACTTTTAGCCTTGAGCAACATCTAAGCTACACTTAGAAAATGAGACAGGCTTGTCAACCATTACACCGAGTCGAAGTCCCCTAAGTCGCTGTCTCGCTCTGTGTCCTCAGGACATGGGAGATCATGAATATCCACAATTTCTACAGACATAAGCTCTTTGCTTATTTTGAAAGCAGTTACTACACTTTTATCCCAACTCGAAATATACATAATCTTTAGTTTAGTCTATGGCTGGCACCTGTTTATTTGTATTTATCTGATTGTCGTTGCTGACGGACTGACAGTCGCTGGGTGGGCACACGTTTGACGTCCTTCCTTCAAACTCATATATTTACACTGAGTTTCGTTCGTTGTTTTTTTCTTTCTTTCTTTTTTTCTTTCATGCTTGGGCGAAAGACGCAGCCTTCATATTCAGCGATGGCGGTCGGAGATCAAAGAGGTGGCCTCCGGCTGGTACGACATTCTGAACACAATCAACGATTCGCAAACGCGACGTAAATAAATGTCTAAATGTTTTCGCTTCTCAAAAGATGTAAAGAGCTTCCGACTTTGCTAAAAGAATGCACGCCGAGTGAATAAAACAAAGAATGAAAGAGAGACATTAAAGCACATACAAAATTCAGAGGCACATTGTTGTGCGGCAAATCGTGTGGATTTGTATGTCACTCGATAGAGAGGCTAGTTCGGTCACGGGTCACCTTTTTTTTCGAGCAGTGGGCCGCGTGAGATATGACTCAGCATAAGTATCTGTTGTCTTCTTCCATTTATAAGACAAGACTGGTCCCAGGGATACTGATCCTGCGTCAGTACTTCCTGCGTTAAATTAAAAAGTGCGTGCTGGCGGATAACACAAGCTTGACAATGATTGCGACGACTGGTCAATTTCTATCCTTGGAGTGTATAAAGGTTTTCTAAATTTAGCTGAGATAAGTGGAGCACACAGTGAGAATCAAACTCACTATTCAGTTTTAATTGTTATAGCGAGATAGGCTTTTTAACCATTGCACCGCTTCGAAATCCCGTAATAATTTTCTAAACGTAAAATAGATGTGGCACAAGGCAGAAAGTGTGGAGCACCTAGTATGATCGAACACACCATCCAGTTGTAATTGTTATAGCGAGACAGGCATGTTAACCATGACACAGAGTCGAAGTACCCTAATAATTTTCTAAACATAATTTACATGTGGCACAAGGCTGTAAGCGTAGAGCACCTAGTAGGATCGACCTCATATTCAGTTGGAATTGTTCTAGCATGTCAGGCTTTTTAACCATTACACCGCTTCGAAGTCTCCTAATAATTTTTTAAACGTAACATGGATGTGGCACAAGTCCGAAAGTGTGGAGCACCCATTAGGATCGAACTCATATTCACTTGAAATTGTTCTAGGGAGACTGGCTCGTTAACCATTACACCGCTTCGAAGCCCCCTAAGAATTTTCTAAACGTGACATAGATGTAGCACAAGGCCGAAGGTGTGGATCACTTAGTAGATTCGAATTCATCATTCAGTTGTAATTGTTCTAGCGAGGAAGGCTCGTTAACCATTACACCGAATCCAAGTCCCCTAATAATTTTCTATACGTAACTTAGATGTAGCACAAGGCCGAATGTGTGGATCACTTAGTAGATTCGAACACATCATTCAGTTGTAATTATTATAGCGAGACAGGCTCGTTAACCATTACACCGAGTCGAAATCCTCTAATATTTTTAAAGATGTGGCACAAGGCAGAAAGTGTGGAGCACCCAGTAGGATCGAACACACCATCCAGTTTTAATTGTTATAACTAGACAGGCATATTAATCATTACACCGAATCGATGTCCCTTAATAATTTTCTAAACGTAATTTAGATGTGGCACAAGGCAGAAAGCGTGGAGCACCAAATAGGATCGAACTCATATTCCGTTGGAATTGTTCTAGAATGACAGGCTTTTTATCCATTACACCGAGTCGAAGTCCCCTAATAATTTTTTAAACGTAACATGGATGTGGCACAAGGCCGAAAGTGTGGAGAACCCAGTGAGAATCAAGCTCATTGTAATTGTTATAGCGAGACAGGCTTTTTGACCATTAAACCGAGTAGAAATCACTTAATAATGTTCTAAACGTAACTTAGATGTGGCGCAAGGCAGAAACTATGGAGCAACTAGTTGGATCGAACTTATATTCAGTTGAAATTGTTTTGGCAAATCAGGCTCGGTAACCATTATACCGCTTCGAGGTCCCCTAATAATTTTCTAAATGGGACTTAGATGTGGCATAAGGCCGAAAGTATGGAGCAACCGGTAGGATCGAACTCACTATTAAGTTGTAATTGGTCTAGCGAGACAGTCTTGCTAACCATTACACCGAGTCTATGTCCTCTAATAATTTTCTGAGCGTAAATTAGATGTGGCACAAGTATGTAGCACCCAGTCGGATCAAACTCACTATTCAGTCGTAATCAATCTAGCGAGGCAAGTTTGTCAACAATTAAACCGCATCAAAGTGCCTTAATAATCTTTTTAAGTGTAGCTTAGATGTGGCACAAGGCTGAAAGTCTGGGGCACCCAGTCAGGATAGAACTCATTATTCAGTCATTGTTATTGATTTAGCGAGACAAGCTTTTTAACTATTACATCGCGTCGAAGTGTTCTAATAATTTTTCTAAGTATAGCACAAGGCCAAGCGTCTTGGGCACCCTGTAAAGACTGAACTCACTATTCAGTTGCAATTGATCTAACGAGACAGGGTTGTTAACCATTACACCATATCGAAGTGCCATTCCTTGGAATGTCTGTACAGTTCCCTACATAAAAAAAATTAAACAAACTCTGTCACATCGTGTTTAAATTTCCTCTTTTATTCGACAATTATTCAAAGACCAAAATGCAGTATACTATAAATTGCTACCTTGTCAGACTCTCTGTCTTCGGGAAAAGGGGAAACCAAGCGAGGCCCAGCCGAAGAGCAGAGCCTCTTTTGGGTAAAAAACGACAGGTGTCTGACCCTTCCTTGTGCTGGATCTACCGGATATATTTGGCCGAACTTAAGGGCTCGGAGATCACACTTTAAAATTGTCTTTTGCCACATTCCACCTCCGTGGGAAGCGAGATAAATACCCAGTATGTGATGTCAAGTTTCTACTTGTCAGACTCTCTGCTTTTGGGCGAAGAGGAACCTAGACGAGGCCCAGCCAAAGGACAAAATATTTTTTTCCCAAAAAACTAGGCTGTTACAAAAGTAATGGCCATTCGAAAAATATTAACATAGTATTCACGGTATATATTTATGGAATAATAATTAATGCGTGCTTTTTAATAATGTTTAACTTATTTTCAGACAAAAATATTCTTTAAGCATAGCATCCCTTAATTATAAACATGACAAAAAATATTTTCATTTACTTTTCTTGCAGGAGTTCAAACTTGGACACAGTGCCTCCCAAATGTCTGCCATTATTAACAGAGCATGGGGAGATGGGTCCACAAGTGATCGGACAGTGAGTACTGGTGATGGAGAGCCTTGAAGTTGAGGACGGTAGAGGGACGGTCATGCAGTCTTGATAACGAACTATTGCAAGTATCTGTTGAGCAAAACCCATAAAAAGTGTTAGGGAAATGCCTCAGACGTTTGGTGTCAGCACTGCAACCGTCTCACGCCATTTGCAGAGGATTGGCAAAGTGAAAAGGCTCGATATATGGGTTTCTAATGATTTCAAAGAAAATCAAAATGTTAAGCGTTTTGAAATGTGCTTGACGCTCTTTACGTGTAACACCAATGATTATTTTCATGACTGAAGAGTCACTTGGGATGAAAAGTGGAGTGGGTAAACTCTTATTTGTAGTGTTTTTTTGTGATTTTATGTTGGATATGCGTTGTGGTGCAGTGGATATCGGCTCGGAAGGATAATTCAGAAAACCAAGTTCGAAGTCCAGTTGAAGTCTTTGCGTTACGCACTTACGCGCAAATACTCTTGGGAAAAGCATTAATATTTTCCTTCTAGTTATGGGTTAAATAACAGGACATATTGAGTTCTATAGCCTTGGCTGGCAAGCGCAGAAGTAATGGCAACCTACTGCGGGGCAATCTTCTGCCCAGTCAGGCATGTCTCTTTCGAGACATGATCACCGAAGCGTGTATCACGTATGGCACTTAACTGACTGACTGAATTCTATGTGCGTTTTTATCTTTGAAAATAATTCTGGGTTGCTTTTGTGGTCTGTGGAGATGTATGCTAGAATTTTTTCTTCTTTTTCATGTTTTCTTCTTTTTTTTGTGGGGGGTGGTTTCGGAGAGATTCTAATGGTATTTCTCCTGCCAGTTGGAAACCCTTGTTTATTAGTGGAGTCGGGTATCCTCTTTTTTTTCTTTTTTTTTAATCGTATCACCCCGAGCAAGGCGGTAACGCCACTGATGTGCAGGGGGCTACGTAATAGTGAAAAGATTGGAAAAGAGAAAGCCGGAAACCACATCCTAAACAGGAAACTTCACCTGTACAATAGACGTGGATGGAGTGTGAACCGGGCGATAGATAGATCTATCTACTCCAATTGAAAAAAACCCCAAAAAAACAAAGTGAGAAGATTGGAAAAGAGAAAACCGGAAACCACATCCTAAACAGGGAACAAGGGATGAGTCTCTTAACCTGTTCACTAGACGTGGGTGGAGTGTGAACCGGGCGATATTTGCAGTGTGTTTCGTAGTTTCTCTAGGCGTATTTGACGGAGGGTTTCGTCAGCTTCTATTGGGCAAATTCGTCGTGCTAGTGAGTAGGGGATGGATTTTAGACAACTTTTAGGGTGATGACTTTTGAAATGGAGCTATTGTTAGGTGTCTGTGGGTTTATGGTAAATGTCTGTGAAGATGTAATTGTTTCTGTTTTTTATGAGTATGTCTAGGAATGGCAATTCATTTTAGCTCTTTTCTAGTGTGACCATAATTTTGGGATACAAGTAAACGATTAGGTCAATGGCTTGATTGTATGAGTTCACCCAAAGCCAAATTTGCATCAGCAAAAGATTATGGTGACTGTCTGGTGGTCTGCAATTGGTGTTATCCTCTACAGCTTTCTGGATGCCAATCACAGCATTAATGCAATCTTCTTCTACTTCTTTGTGCCTTGTCCTTTCAGGACGTAGGCGATCATGGCTTTCTACTCCCCCTATCCATGGTGGCTCTTAGCATGCTTTCTCCTGTTACACCACGCAACCCTTGTTCTGTGATCCACCCGCACAGGCCCTTCAAATATGTTATCCGCTGCTTTCCTGTGTCTCCTTTTCCCTCTACCTGGCCTGTTAGAATCAGATTCTCCAAGCCCTCCTTCCTCATTTCATGTCTCAGGTATTTTAGTTGTCTCTTCCTGATGCTCAATATTAATTTCCTTTTCGTTTCCATCCTTTCCAAAACTTCATCATTGCTCATATGCTCGATCCATGATATCCGCAGTATCCTTCTGTAGAACCTCATTTCATTGCTTCAAGTTTTTCTTTCATCTTTGATGATATTGTCTAGCATTCACTGCCATATCGAAGAACCGATATTACATAGCAATCCACTACTCTCTTTTTTGTTTCTAGTGAAGTTTTCCCGTCTCTTAATACTTTACTCAGCTTCTGGAACGCGTCCTTCGCCGTGCCAATTCACCTTCGGATCTCTGTGTCGCACTTTCTGTTAGGACACTTCCCAGGTATTTAAATTTTTGCACTTGCTTGATTTTAATATCCTCCACTTGTATTTGGCATTTTGGGCTTCTCTTTTTGCTTATGACCAGGCATTCGGTTTCCTTGCATTTTAATTGTAGTCCTTTTTGTCACTCTCTTCAGTTACCTTCTGTAGGAGGTCTTGTAGTTTCCTTTTCGTGTCTGCAATTAGCACTGTATTATTTACGTACCTTACTTGTTCAAATTGTGGTCGCTGTTGACAATTCCTGGAATAGCATCTGGGGTTCTCAAAATAGTCTCAACATCATCCATGCTGACGGACGGTAAACAAAATGATTAATAGAAAGCGTTGTACATTGTGGTGTAGTGGATATCGACTCGGAACGAGAAATCGGAGAGCCGAGTTCGAATTCTAGTTGAATTCTCTGCATTCACTTACTCGCAAATACCTTTCTCAAAGTTATTAATCCATCTCTTCTCCTTCCATCTATGAGTTAAATAGCAGGATATATTGGGTTTTATAGCTTTGGTTGGTAATCAATCTGCCGCAGAAAATAATGGCAACCTACTACGGGAAAATCTTCTATCCAGTCAGTCATGTTTCTGTCGAGATGTGCTCGCCAAAGCGTGTATCGCAGGACTTCTTCTTACAGTTCTCAACGGACTGTAGGTTATTTTCTAAGCCACTTGACTTTTGATTTTCTCGATCCTATAGTACTTACTAGAGTGAATACTTGTGTCATCCACAAAGATACCGAAACGTGAACTGAAGACATCAGGAAGATTGTTGAAGAAAATATGAAATAGATTGACTCCAAGAAGAAAGCGCTAACCGTGGGTGGTGGTGGGGAGCTGCATGAACGCAAAATGAATGAGAGGAGTGGCCGTTCAAGAGAACTTTCATTACGTGGTTTAAGATAGATTGAAGAAAAGCAAAGAAACTGCCAAAACGTCATTTTTTTGTTTCTAAATCAAAAGATTTTTACATTCTTCCATATTGAAAATTACTAATGGTTTAATAAAGCTGAAAACATTATCTTCAACGAAAGCTTAGAAAATTCAAGAAACATTACATTACATTAAGTACCTTCACTCATTTTCAATAACTAACATTTAAATTGAATTTAAAAAAAAAAAATTGAAACATTTATTTTGGTTTTAATTAAAAGCTAAATGATTAAATTTGCTGCATTCAGTAAGAAAATACTCTGGTGTATTTCAAACAGAAATTGTATTAATTGGAATCTAAAATATTGAGATTTTAAAAATATTTTTCGATTTTTCGGCCAATTTTGAGTGATTGACACATTTGTAAACAAAAGTTAATTCACAGTTTAAAAATATTGCAAAAATAAAATATACATCTGTGACACATTATTTTTTAAAAATTAGCAAATTTAACAATAAAGTAATTACATTTACACAAGTATTACTTATTTATATCATGAAATTTAGCATAAAACTATTTCTTAAACACAGTGTTGAACTTTCTGACCTTTTCACCGTATTTAGCATATGATGATAGCTCGACAGAAGCGAGATAAGTGTATGGCAGCCTGAATTGATAAAATTGCCCAGTTTTTTTCCTCTAATGAGATGAAACCGTGAAGCACATGACCTTTTACTGTACACATAGAAATTACCATACAAAAAATCAAATACACATGCATAAAAAATATACGATAACTCGATGATTTTTATTAAACTTTTAAATTTGCGATTAGTAAATATAGTCCTCACTTAATAAGTTACAAACCTAACGTCTTTGAAATATTCTAAAAATATTTTTGAAACTTTATAAATTATTATAATTAAAAATAAATGAAAACAGTTCTTTTGAAATTTCATTATTAATCGAAAATTTGTTTTTCTTCAGATTATAATGTTCTTAATTTATAATATTTATTAAAGCAATAAGAACCTTATCTAATTAAATAATATCATAGTTTATTGCAATTTTTTATTTTACTATTGGGAGCAAATTTTGGAAAGGTGGGGGCAAATGGTTAAACAAAAACAATTGATGATTTACATTCTCCAATGAGTTCTGCGTTTAAGTAATAAAACTATTTTTTCCTACACAATTTAATTTCGTGAAATTTCATGAATTTACATGGAGCGGGAGTAACAGATGTAAAAAATATTGTTAGCAAATTTTTTAAAAAATAATTATATCACGAATAATTTAATTTATTTGTGGATAAATGCTGAAAGTTTCATAAAAATCCGACAATAATTTAATTTTTGCAAGAATTTTCAAATTAATGGATGCTTTCGCTAGCACAAGTTCCGCCTTTCATTTACACGAGCTGGTTATCTAGGTTGATCATGGTTCTACATAACTTCCTTTTCTTTGTCACTATAAGCAATGCTCATCTCTTTACTATCTATCCTAGTTCAAGTTCTTCTATCCGTTTAGAGATACTTTTTGAGTCGGTTACTCGCTCTTTTCCTCCGTCATCTCTTTACGGTTCTTCCTAATCAATGTCTAGCCGTCATTGACACAAGCTTTACTAGTAGTATCTCTCCCAAACTCTACCCTGCCATCTACATGTTCAAACCTATCAAGTATATCACGCGTTGCTTTCCTCTGTCTCTCTTCCCCTCTATCTGTCCTATGAGTATCTGGTTCCCCAAATCGTCTTTCCTTTTTTGCGTGTCCCAGAAACTTCAGCTCTCGCTTCCTGATGTTAAGTATACGTTTCCTTAACGTTTCCATAATCACCAAAACATCGTTCGGCCCATGGTACACTCAGCATCCTTCTGTAGAACCACATTTTGGATGCTTCATGTCTTTACTTAATCTTTAATGAGATTGTTCAGTATTTGTTGCGATATAGATCGATAGACATCACATAACAAGTATTCTTCCCTTTATTTCCAACGAAATTTTCCTGCCTCTTAACAATCTGCTTAGCTTTTGGAATGTGTCCTTGGCCTTTGTATCTCAGTGTCGCACTTCCCGTCCTCTGTTAGAAAACATACCACGCCAGAAAATGTATTTAATAAATACGCTATCAACAATTTCTATCTTTCTGTCTTTTCGTTACATCTTGTCTCAACCAAAATGGCGTCTCTTCCATAAAACGACCAAGACTCGCATGTACCTAACAATGCCTAATGCAGTCAATAGTTTGTTTCTTTACAATTTGGCAAACCAAGTAAAACAAAGAAACACAGCAAGAAGACAGAATCAAAACATATTGCCGATTCTGTTTTGTAGTCTCCATATCGCCCTGGAAATCAGCATGTTATTTAGAAAGCTATCTCCGCTTATCTCAAACCGTGACAGTCAGTCTCGCATTGAATGCCTCTGATAGTCGTTACTGGCGGCGCCACTCAGCGGTCGTTATTGTAACTACGTATCGCTACATTTCTTTCTTTGGTTTATATTTTTGTCAAAAATCTATTGACAATTAGGATTAGTAGACTTGAAACATCACCCATCCCATCTACTTTTATTCAAAAGCCATCCGCCGCTGACATTATTTGGAGAAAAAAATCGAACAGAAATGAAGAAGCGTGTTATCAATTTACGAATTATTGTTGCTAAGTCGCCGCTGATCTAACTTTAAACATCAACATGATAAATGTCGACTTAATTATCAGATCATTGCAAAATCTCGTGTTCGATTTTCTTTGTTCATATAGACTGACCGTAACTTCACACTGGCGTTTGATTTTGTGCCGATTTCTGGTTAGGGTTAGAAATCGATTTTATAAAACCGATTAAAAATCAGTTTCCATATGGTCATCACTATAACTCTTTGCCAAAATCAGTTTTTAGGTCAGTCAGTTAAGTGCCATACGTGAAACACGCTTGGGCAATCATGTCTCGAAAGAGACATGACTGACTGGGTAGAAGATTATCCCGCAGTAGGTTGCCATTGCTTTCTGCGGTAGACTGCTTGCCGACCAAGGCTATAGAACCCAATCTGTCCTGTTATTTAACCCATAACTGAAAGGAGGAGACGGATTAATACCTTTCCAAGGGATATTTGCGCGTAAGTAAATGCAATTAATTCGGCTGGAACTCGAACTCGGCTACCCGATTTCTCGTTCCGAGCCGATATCTAATGCACCACAACGCACAATTTTTTAAATAATTTTTAGTATTTTTATGTATATTTGTAGTTTTTTTGTCGGATAATTTCTATGTGTGGATTAAAAGGTCATGTTTTTCACGATTTCTTCCCTTTATAGGAAATAATTTCGGTAATATTGTTAATTCCGGTCGCCATACACTTATTTCGCATCTGTCACATGTGAAATATACGGGGAAAAGGTAATAAAAAAAAATCAGCACACTGTGTTTAGGAAATAGTTTTATTCTAAATTCCCATCGCCATCTTCTGTCTTCCTGAAACCTGTTCTTCTCTTGTCCTTTCTTCTCACAAAAATCTTATCATTTTACGTGTCAAAGTTCACAGGTTACAGGGCCTTGTCGGTAATAAATATTTATCCAGCCTACAAACATTTTCCCTCAGATGAAATGTAGATTGATTCTGGTTATTCTATCGCTATTTTCATGGCAGATGTTTGGACTCTTTCCTTTTGTATTTCATTGGTAAGGAAGATTCATTTAGAGAGTTTCTCACTCAGACATTTTACACACACACGAAAGTATACTTAGTCGATCACTACAATCTCAACCTCTTCAAGTTTATATTCAACCATTGTCTATCCTACATATCCCCATAATATAAATCTCCAGCTCGCCCTTTGTACCTCCTTACAACAACCATATTCAGTAACTTTCTACGTTGGTGACCTCTTGGGCCTTACAAGGGTAAACAACAGTAAAAAATGTGAAAACGGAAAGGAAATTCTCAAGAGAATAGAAAAATTATTTTTCTCCCGAAATATTAAACATTTGGTTAGTTGATATTAAAAACAACAGAGAGAGAAGCCATAAAAAGCCGTAGACAATGTTTTATATAAAGTGTACGGCACATAGGCTTCTTTTAAAATGGTATTTTCGACTGACTGTGATATACCTGCTGGCATATTTCTCATGCGTGTTTAATGTCTGATTAAAGGTGAACTGGTAAATAAGTAAAAGGTATCTATCTATCTATCTATCTATCTATCTATCTATTCCTAAATTTCGTCGTACGTATCTAATTATGTACTTGTCTATCTACCTAAAACTGATTGCCTATTTCTATCTATCTATCTATCTATCTATCTATCTATCTATCTATCTATCTATCTATCTATCTATCTATCTATCTGTTTCTTTCTTTCTTTCTTTCTTTGAATCTATCGTAGTATGTTCATATCTGTCTATCTATTGTAGTCTGTTCATATCTATCTATCTATCTATCTATCTATCTATCTATCTATCTATCTATCTATCTATCTATCTGTCTGTTTGTCTGTTTCTTTCTTTTTTCTTTCTTTCTTTGCATCTTTGGTCGTACGTATCTAATTATGTGCTTGTCTATGTACCCAAAACTGATTGTCTGTTTCTATCTATCTATCTATCTATCTATCTATCTATCTATCTATCTATCTATCTATCTATCTATCTATCTGTTTCTTTCTTTCTTTCTTTCTTTCTTTGAATCTATCTATGTTCATATCTGTCTATCTATTATAGCCTGTTCATATCTATCTATCTATCTATCTATCTATCTATCTATCTATCTATCTATCTATCTATCTGTTTGTTTGTTTGTTTGTTTCTTTTTTCTTTCTTTGAATCTTTGGTCGTACGTATCTAATTATGTGCTTGTCTATGTACCTAAAACTCATTGCCTGTTTCTATCTATCTATCTATCTATCTATCTATCTATCTATCTATCTATCTATCTATCTATCTATCTAGTGAACAAGCGACGCTGCGTCCAAGCTGTCCAAGCTGTCCAAGCTGTCCAAGCTGTCCAAGCTGTTTGTTCATATCTATCCAACCATCTATCTGTTCATTGTCTATCAATCTTTAAAGATCACTATCTATCTATCTGTTTCTTTCTTTCTTACTTTCTTCTTACTTTCTTTCTTTCTTTCTTTCTTTGAATCTATCGTGTTATGTTCATATCTGTCTATCTATCGTAGCCTGTTCATATCTATCTATCTATCTATCGTAGTCTGTTCATATCTATCTATCTATCTATCTATCTATCTATCTATCTATCTATCTATCTATCTATCTATCTATCTGTTTGTTTCTTTTTTCTTTGAAACTTTGGTCGTACGTATCTAATTATGTGCTTGTCTATGTACCTAAAACTCATTGCCTGTTTCTTTCTATCTATCTATCTATCTATCTATCTATCTATCTATCTATCTATCTATCTATCTATCTGTTTCTTTCTTTCTTTCTTTCTTTCTATCTTTCTTTCTTTCTTTCTCTCTTTGAATCTATCTATGTTCATATCTGTCTATCTATTATAGCCTGTTCATATCTATCTATCTATCTATCTATCTATCTATCGTAATTTGTTCATATCTATCTATCTATCTATCTATCTATCTATCTATCTATCTATCTATCTATCTGTTTCTTTCTTTCTTTCTTTCTTTCTATCTTTCTTTCTTTCTTTCTCTCTTTGAATCTATCTATGTTCATATCTGTCTATCTATTATAGCCTGTTCATATCTATCTATCTATCTATCTATCGTAATTTGTTCATATCTATCTATCTATCTATCTATCTATCTATCTATCTATCTGTTTCTTTCTTTCTTTCTTTCTTTCTTTCTTTCTTTGAATCTATCTATGGTCATATCTGTCTATCTATTATAGCCTGTTCATATCTATCTATCTATCTATCTATCTATCTATCTATCTATCTATCTATCTATGTTTGTTTGTTTCTTTTTTCTTTCTTTCTTTGAATCTTTGGTCGTACGTATCTAATTATGTGCTTGTCTATGTACCTAAAACTCATTGCCTGTTTCTATCTATCTATCTATCTATCTATCTATCGTAATTTGTTCATATCTATCTATCTATCTATCTATCTATCTATCTATCTATCTATCTATCTATCTATCTAGTGAACAAGCGACGCTGCGTCCAAGCTGTCCATGCTGTTTGTTCATATCTATCCAACCATCTATCTGTTCATTGTTTATCAATCTTTAATGATCACTATCTATCTATCTATCTATCTATCTATCTATCTATCTATCTATCTATCTATCCGTAAATTCAACTCATCTCCTTTCCCTTGTCGGAAATTGTAGCCTAACTCTGCCGAGACATCTTTCTCGATTGCAGTAAATTATGCAAGACACAGCTTGACAAACTTTATCCCGGTGATCAACCCCTGCGGTCAGTCTCTGAAGTCTTTAATCTCAAGTTGCAATTTCTAACCAATAGTTGAACATTGTTGTTCCCCCGGCCTCTACTTAGAGATTTGCGAACATCAGTCGAGCGCCGAATTACTTCGCAACCTCTAATTTGAAAAATGATACGGATGTTAGTAATAATAATAATAATGATAATATCAATAATAATAATAATAATAAATGGCAGGTCTAACACCATCACCACTACTCCGATGAGAATACACTATTTTTCCTTTCCTCTCCTTACACAATAATAATAATGATAATAATAATAATAATAATAATAATAATAATAATAATAATAAATAACAAGAAGTATGAAAACGAAAGCCAAGGATCAGTCAGTCAGTCAAGTGCCATACGTGATAAACGTGTGGTAGATCATGTCTCGAAAGAGCCATTTCTGAATGATTATCCCGCGGTAGGTTGCCATTACTTTCTGCGGTAAACTGGTTGCTAAACAAGGCTATGGAATCCAATTTATCCTGTTATTTAATCCATAACTGGAGGGAAGAGACGGATTAATACCTTTCTCAAGGTTATTTGCGCGTCAGTGAATGCAAAGAAATTCAACTGGAATTTGAACTCGGTTACCCGATTTCTCGTTTCAAGCCGTTATCCACTGCACAACAACGCACATCAAAGCCAAGGATAAAGCTCTTGAGTAGATGAAACAACGCCGGCAAGACAAAGCTCTGCATTACTAATTTCTAGAAAGTGACAATAAACCCAATGTTAATAATGTTAATATTAATTGTTTTTAAGAGCATCTGTATTAAAGTCTGATACTGAAAGCTTTATTCTAGGAACTTTTAGGTAAATATCATTTATGATAATGTAAATTCAAAATGAACTTTCTATGAGCAGGAAACAATAGGCCATCTAATCTCAGTACATTCAGTACTTGCTTCAGAGAATCTGTAATGTGATAGGTCCGGACTTAGCAGCTCGACCACAACCACTTCCTTACCGGCGGGATGTGGATCCCCTCTGTCTATTCTACAAATATTTTCATGGCTTCTTCTCCGATGAACTTAAGGCACTGGTTCCTTTTCCACAATAATTTACTCGTGCAACCAAACTGGCAACAAAATCCTACCAATTTACAGTTAGATCAGTCAAATGCAGCCGACAATTCTATTCCAGCAGCTTCTTTCCTCGGGCTTAGCGCCTGTGGAACTCCCTTCCATATACTTGCTTTCCTGACGTTTAAAACCTCCAGGAATTTAAATAGAATGTTAATTCCCATTTCTTATTCACTTGATTCCAGTTCTTTCTACATCAAACCGTGTATCTTATTCTTTTTCTTTATCTCTACCTCCGCAACTGTCTTCAAACCTGTGTTCCCATCCTTCTCTTGCCCTTTCTCTGACACCCCCTGTAACTGGTTCGACTTTCTCTTCACTCTCCTCCTGTCTAAACGTTTACTTTTATGTAGCCCCCTGCGCATCAGTAGCGGTACCGCCTTGCTTGGCGTGAAACTATAAAAAATAATGATTTAAAAATTCTCACGATAGATTGGGACAATATGTACACAGGACAATGTATAAACACTTTTGAAAATATGCAAACACTGGTATGAACATCATTCAGCACCAGTTACAGAAATAGTAGACGTCTCCATTCAATGGAATTACACCATCTACACAGATAAGAAAACTGAAACAAATAGTCAGGACATTATTGTCAAATCCAAAATGAAAAATTGTTACTAATTGCTATAGGTTGCCCAGCGGATTGGAACATAGCAACCAAAGAATTTGAAAAACTATCAAAGTATAAAAACCTAGAAATTGGATAGAAAAATGTGGAAATTGTAAACAAGAATAGTCCTCGATATGGCTTGTCCAGCGGATTGTAACATAGCAACCAAGGCATTCGAA
Source organism: Ascarosepion bandense (assembly GCA_037127315.1). Taxonomy (NCBI): domain Eukaryota; kingdom Metazoa; phylum Mollusca; class Cephalopoda; order Sepiida; family Sepiidae; genus Ascarosepion; species Ascarosepion bandense. The sequence continues at coordinate 3,260,357 of JBBBDQ010000514.1, read as the reverse complement.
AAACTGGCAAAATATAAAAACCTTAAAATTGAAATAGAAAAAATGTGGAAATTTAAAACAAGAATCGTGCCAGTGATAGTCGGTGCACTTGGAATGATAAAAAAGGAACAAAACATCACATTGAAAGAATCTCTGGAAATTCCAGCTTAAGCGATAAAGAAAACATTGTCTTCGTAATTACAGCCCACTCTCGAAGAAATATGTTCATGTCACACTAGTGATGTTATGAGGATAAAAAAACAAATCAAATATAAGCATAACAACACACCACTACCTGCCTCAAGTCTTTCTGCACACTTGGTAGGCAGTGTGACCATAGCAGAAATCGAATTTTGAAATAATAATAATAATAATAATAATAATAATAATAATAATAATAATAATGACAGCAACATGCGCATCTTCTGCGAGGGCAGTACAGTCTTTTTCTTTCTTCTCTTTACTGAATAATAAGAAGAAGAGAAAGTGTAAAAATAAATGACAGGTCTGACTCTATCACCGCTACTATGATGAAAGTACAGTCTTTCACATTTCCTCTCTTTAATTAATAATAATAATAATAATAATAATAATAAATGGCACGTCTGACACTATCACCACTACTACGATGAGAGTATAGTCTTTCACTTTTCCTCTCTTTACTTAATAATAATAATAATAATAATAATAATAATAATAATAATAATAATAATAATAATAATAATAATAAATAGCAGGTTTAACACAATCACCACTACGACGATGAAAGTACAGTCTTTCACTTTTCCTCTCTTTACTTAATAATAATAATAATAATAATAATAATAAATGGTATGTCTAATACTATCACCACTACTACAACGAGAGTATAGTCTTTCTCCTTTCCTCTCTTAACTTAATAATAATAATAAGAACATCAACAACAACAACAATAATAATGATAATAAATGTCAGGTGTAACACCATCACGACTGTTTTGCTGATAGTAAAATCTTTATCTTTTTCTTTCTGTACTTAACAATAATAATAATCTTTATTATAATAAGAGCCGTGTGTGTCTGTCCGTCACAAGGCCTTATTAGTAAGAAGCGAGGTAGGTCAATCTTTCTTTCTTACAGATGAGTTGAGCGGAGGATGTTGGCTGTTATTCACGACTGTGAATTAAGTCTTTTGATGTCTTGGGAGCTAGGAGGATGACTGCGTTTCAATTCACTGGAACTATATGTATGCATGTATGAATGTATGTTTGTATGTATGTCTTTCTTTTTCTCACTGAAATCAAGTAATATTCTTTTCCCAGAGATGTTAAGTATTCTTCAGCCAGTTAAGTACCATACGTGAAACACGCTTGGGTGATCATGTCTCGAAAAAGACATGACTGACTGGGCAGAAGATTATCCCGCAGTAGGTTGCCATTGCTTTCTGCGGTAGACTGGTTGCCAGCCAAGGCTAAAGAACCCAATCTTCCCTGTTATTTAACCCATAACTGGAAGGAAGAGACGTATTAATACCTTTCCCAAGGGTGTTTGCGCGTAAGTGAATGCAATGAATTCAACTGGAATTTGAACTCGGCTCCCCGATTTCTCGTTCCGAGCCGATATCTACTGCACCACAACGCACATCCTTACGTTGCCTTATGTCTTTCTTTCTAGCCAAATTCCTGTCTTATGAACATTTCTCTTAATAATAATTTAAAAGATAATTCAGAAGACGATATTTTATTTTATTTATTGTAATTAGATTTTTTTGAAGACATATTTCCCTTCATTATTTATTTCTCTTTTATATTTTCACTGAAATCTAGTATTGTTTTTATCCATTAAATATCTGAACTTAACAACTTTGACAAGGTATTTCAATAACAATCTTAAATCATGGGATATATTTTAAGTTGGCATTTTTTTCCATTTCATTGACACAGACTTTAAACACATTTATCTGGCTACCTCCACTCATTTTCGATTACTAACTTTTAAATTGAATTTTTAAAAATAAAAAAAAATTCTTGAAACTTTTTTTTAGTTTTAATTGAAAGCTAAATGATTAAATTTACTATTTCCACTAAGCAAAATACTTTGATGTATTTCAAACAAAGATTATTTTGATAAGAATCTAAAATTTTCAGATCTTTTTTAATTCTCAATTTTTCGGCCATTTTCAATTTTTCGGCCTTTTTTGAGCAATCGACACATTTGTTAACAAAAGTTATTTCTCGTTTTTAAAAAATCTTGCAAAATAAAATATACATCTGTGCCACATTATTTTTGTAAATTTAGCAAATTTAATGTTAAATTAATCTGATTTAGACAAGTATGACTTATTTATAGTGGGAAATTTAGAATAAAACTGTATCTTAAACACAGTGTTGCGCTTTTTAACTTTCCCCCCATTTTTGACATGTGATGACAGCTCAAAAGCTACAAGATGATGACCTGAATTGATAAAATTGCCCAATTTTTTTTTCCTGTAATAGGAAGAAGCAGTGAAACACATGAACTTTTAATGTACACACAGAAATTACCATACAAAAAAATTTAAATACACAAAAAATAAAAATAATTTTAAAAAAATACGATTGCTGTATGATATATTTTAACTTTACAATTTTCGATTAGTAAATATAGTCCTCACATAATAGCTAACGTCTACAAATCTTTGAAATATTTAAAAAATACTTTTGAAACTTTATAAACAATTATAATTACAAAAAAAGAAAGCAATTCCTTTTATTACTAATCGAAAAAAAATTTATTTAGACTATAATGTCCTTAATTTATATTTTTCAAAGCAATTAAATCTTATCTAATTAAATAATGTCATAGTTTCATTGCATTTCTTTTATTTTACTATTGCGGGCAGATTTTCAGAAATAGGGGCCAAATGATTGAAAAAAATATAAGTTGATTTACCTTCCCTAACAAGTCTGCGTTTAACTAATAAAACCAATTTTGCTAATCAAATTTACTTTTTTTGAAATTTCATGAATTTACGTGGATGGTAGGCAAAACAAATTTACCAAGATTTTTAAAAGTAATGGTTTTACGAATAATTCTATTTATTTGTGAATAAGTCCTCAAAGTTTCATTAAAATCTGACAATTATTTGATTTTTGCAAGAAATTTCAATTTAATGTGTTTGTCACCGAAAAAAAAAACAGAATTATTTAATATTACAGTTTCCATTGTAAACGCTCATAACGATTTGGCTACCTGCTAACGAAAATAAAAATAAGATTTTTATAAAAATTTCGAATGTTTTAGAAAGTATTAAAACATTTAATAAAATAATTTTTAAAAATACTCTGATCTTTTCTCTTAATAAAATTATGAAAATTTTGATGGAAAATGTACGTTTTCACAAAGATTGGGGCCTTTTTTCATACTATGCTGTTTTTCAGCGATTTAGTGGAGGCATCTACTTTTATCTTCTTTTTTTTTTTCGTCCTTTCTTTAATAAATGAAACTAAGTAGCGTCTCAGGTATGTCGTTCGACGCTGTCAAGCGGAAATAAACTCTTATTTGCAAATTATTTGCAGGGAATAACGTTCGTAATACCTAAGAAACTCAATGAGGGAAAGGCTGAATTAGAATAAGATTGACATAAACATTATATTCGGTAGATCTAATCTAAACTTATTTATAAATGGAATTTTTCTTTGTGTGTGTGTGTGTGTGTGTGTGTGTGTGTGTGTGTGTATCCGTTACCAATAGACTCCGAAACGGCTGAACAGATTTTCTTGAAAATTTACACAGTTGTACTATAAGCGTCTGTGAGTGTTCTTAACTAGGTGTTGTGTCCAGGTACCCCCGATAAATATCGAAAATCAATTATCGAAAAAATCGGGTTATAGAAGGAGTGGTCTGATTTTAATCAAATTTGATACACTCATAGACAAAGACATAAGAAACGATATTAAGAATTTTCAAGGTTGCAGTTCTTACAATAGTGCAGAAAATAGATAATATATATATATATAAATCAATAACAGGAAATCAAAATTTGACTTACATTCATTCATTTTTCTTTCAGTCTACGGTTTCGCTTTAATTGGAAACTTTAATTGGAAACTCTTTCGTGCCAACGTCCAAAGAGTCTGAGCTCCATGACCCTGGATTAGTTTTAAAGCTTTCATTACACCCGAGCAACGCCGGGCTATACTGCTAGTATTTTCTAATTAAACAATGTAATTGAAGTTTACAGGAATAGGTAATCAAGATTTAATAAATATGTTTTGCTTTTCCGTTGGGTTTGTTGTTAGTAATCAATATTTAACAGTAAACAAACTTATGGTTGATTCTGCCACATCTCAATCTTTATTTACACTCGTAAAATGTCTTTTTTCTAAAGATTCACCTTGAGACACGTAAAATTTTCCTCTTTTATTCAGTGGGAATCTTTTGAAGTGAAAACGTCTCATAAAATATAAATAAATCTGGGAAAAGAGATTCGAAATTTTAGAATTTGATAAAAAATTTCTTGAGCTTGTTCTTTTTTAAAATTTTATCTACAAACAAATAAGATTATTTCATCAAAGTCTTCGAATATATTTGTCTACATTTCTGATAGGAGGAATTGTATTTATTTACACTATTTACATTGTACGGATTGTTGTTCACATCTTTCTAGCTATATTCACAAAGTTTCAGTTGTAGGTTTCGGCCTTCTTCAGGTAGTTTAAAATTAGAACGTAATTCTTTATTTCCTTCACTGTCTTAACTTGCACAACAACTACTACTAATAATAATGATAATAAATGGCAATTCTAAAACCATCACCACGACGACGATGAGAGTATAGCCTATCTCTTTTCCTCTCTTTACTTAATAATAATAATAATAATAATAATAATAATAATAGGCAGGTTTAACAACTTCCCCACTACTACGATGAGACTACAGTTTTTCTCTTTTCCTCTCTCCTTAATAATAATAATAATAATAATAATAATAATAATAATAATAATAATAATAATAAATGCCAGGTTTACCAACTTCCTCACCACTACGATGAGAGTACAGTTTTCTCCTTTCCTCTCTTTACTTAATAATAATAATAATAATAATAATAATAATAATAATAATACCTCAATCATATAAATGGGACCTATAAGTCTGATGAAATAAACATCAAAAGAGGTATATTTCAAGGTGATTCTTTATCTCCCTTACTATTCTGCATATCATTAATAGCACTAACCAGTCAACTTAATAAGACAGAATGTGGTTATAAAATAGGACAAAAGAAAATAAGCCATCTATTTTACATGGATGACTTAAAGTTATATGCTAAGAATGATAATGAGCTGGAAGGTCTTCTGCAAACTGTAAAATGCTTCAGCGAAGACATTGGAATGAAATTTAATTTGAATAAATGTGCTAAAGCTACAGTTTTACGTGGATCAATACAAGAAACATCCTCAATTAGCTTAGATCCTGCTGTAACAATAAAAGAATTGAAACCAGAAGAAGCTTATAAATACCTAGGTGTAAATGAGAGCGAAAACATTCACCATAAAAAAATGAAAGAAATAGTGCGTAAAGAGTACTATAGAAGGCTACGAATGATATTAAAAACTGAATTAAATTCACAGAACAGAGTTATGGCCATTAATAGCCTTGCAATCCCAGTTGTCCAATATAGCTTTAACATCTTAAACTGGACTCTAAACGACATCAGGCGAATGGATGCTAAAACAAGAAAGCTTCTTTCTAAGCATAAGATGCATCATCCAAAGGCTGATGTAGACCGTCTATACATACCCCGTAAAGAAGGTGGAAGAGGTCTTATTCAGCTGGAATTGTCATACAAGACAACAACTATTGGCTTACTAACATACATAGAAACAACAAAAGATTGGATGATACAATTAGTACGACAACAAGAAAGAAAGAAAAAATATTCAATAATAAAAGAAGGCAATAAATACAAACAAGATTTACATTTAGTAGATTCTGTAGAAAAGCAAAACAGAAGCCAAGAACCAACTATTGCGGCAAAAAATATGAAAATAAAAGCCAAAGATAAAGCTCTTGAACAGATGAAACAGCGCTGGCAAGACAAACCTCTGCATGGCCAATATCCAGTACGTGCCAATAAATCCAATGTTGACAAAGTTAATACTCATCGATGGTTACGTGCATCTGGATTAAAGTCTGAAACTGAAGGCTTTATTCTTGCAGCACAAGACCTTTTCACGAGAAACTTTCAGGCAAATATTATGCATAATAATATGGATCCAAAATGCAGGTTTTGTGATAAACACCAAGAAACAATAGACCACCTAATCTCAGGCTGTTCTGTGCTTGCCCCAAATGAATATAAAAATCGCCACGATAGAGTTGGGCAATATTTACATTGGGCAATGTGCAAATATTATGGAAAATCTGTAAACAAACACTGGTATGAACATCACCCAGCACCGGTTACAGAAATAGAAGATGTAACCATTCTATGGGATTACACCATCTACACAGACAGAAAAATTGAAGCAAACAGGCCAGACATTATTGTTAAAAACCAGAAGGAGAAAACTTGTCTATTAATTGATATGGCTTGTCCAGCGGATTGTAACATAGCAATCAAGGAATTTGAAAAACTGTCAAAATATAAAGACCTGGAAATTGAAATAGGAAAAATGTGGAAATTGAAAACAAGAGTTGTGCCAGTGATAGTAGGTGCACTTGGAATGATAAAAAATGGAACAAAACAACACATTGAAAGAATCCCTGGAAACCCCAGCTTAAGAGATATACAAAAAATTGTCTTATTAAGTACAGCCCACACACTAAGGAAAACTTTATCTATGTAATGCTAGGGATGATGGGGAAGATAGAAAAACATGAAATGGAGTCATAATAACACGCCACTATCTGCCTTAGGTCTCCCCGCAGACTTGGTTGGTAGTGAGACCAAAGCAGAAATCGAAATATGATGAAAAATGATATAATAATAATAATGCTGAGGCTGAAATTAATGAGATAAAAAGAATTCCAACCAGAGTAGACGAATCAACAAAACATGAAATGGAACCGGAATCAGAAAACAAAAGTAGTTACATCACATAAGTCACACGTCATAATGAAGAAACTGAGATACACACACATCACTGTGAAGATAATGCTGAAAGTTTAGAAGTGATGGAAAGCTGTGGACTGAGTTGGTTACAAGACGGGAATAAAACGAGTTCAAAACACATTGAACAGAATTAATTTACGGAAAAGAAGAACAGTATACGAGAAACCAAGGAAGAAATCAAGAGCCATATGAGTCAGATACAAACGATTGCAATGGAGGAACGAGAACAAGTCCCAAAATTACGACAAACAAAGCATAACCTCGAAACTATTAAGCTCTACAACGCAGCATTCATGTTCATTTTGGATGAAGAAGACACTCATAAATCTCAATAAAGCAATATATGCATCAGCAATAGCAGTACCAAAAAACTGAACATCAAATTAAAAACAAGGCAGTCTCGTAGACATGAAGGTCCACCTTGAAAAAGAAAAATAGAAAATGATATCGAACAAATTAGAAGTGGATTATCAGTACTCAATGAACTGACAAGAAGAACAAATGTAAGAACTAGAAAAAGCAAAAGAGTCGAAAGAAAATACGATATTAAGAATGAAATTGAAGTTCTATCAACTAAGGAAAAAATAAAGCAAACAATACAACTGAAGGCTCAAAGAATAAGACGCTATGAGAAAAGATCAAGATTTTACAGACAAAACAAGATTTTTCAAAACGATGTAAAAGGTTTTACAGGGAAATAAGTAAAAAATGAATTGAAGTGACAGTCTTCCTTCAAAATGGAAGAGGTTATACAGTTCTGGGAAAAATATGGGCTTGTCCAAAAGAACATAACAAAGAAGCAGACTGAATTGCGCAAGAAATAGAACAAATGAAAAATAAACCAGAACAGACATGGGCTGGAATCACAGAAGAGGATGTGAAATGCGCACTGAAAAAAGCACACAATTGGAAATTTCCAGGAATAGATAGAATTCCTAACTTTTGGTTATATTAATTAAATACAACAAATAAAAACTAGCTAAAGAACTTCAAGAAATGGTTAACGATCCCACTAAAATTCCAGTATGGATGACCAAAGAAATAAACTTTCTTCTACCCAAGAATAGTTACACAAACCACCCGAAAAACTACAGACCAATCACATGTCTTCCCACAACATACAAACTCTTAACATCTATTTTAACAAAACGGACATATTTCTTCTTGGAAACAAATGACATACTACCGCTTTAACAAAAATGGTGCAAACGTGGCTGTTACGGATGTAAAAACCAATTACTTATTAATAGGATGACTTTGGAAAAACTGCTTCAATGCATAGAAAAATCTTAGTACTGCCTAGATAAATTATCGTAAGCTATTCGATAGTGGATTTTAAACAACTTTAAATATGTACACGGTATCACCAGACATTCATCAAGCAATGTATGTCCATATAGAAAACAACACTTATAGGTTTCATATAAATGAAACCTATAAGTCTGGTGAAATAAACATCAACAGAGGTATATTCCAAGGTGACTCTTTGTCTCCCTTACTATTTTACATATCAGTAATAGCATTAACCAGCGAACAAGACAAAATGTGGTTATAAACTAAGCTTCAAAGCTGATGCAGACCTTCTGTACATACGCCGTAAAGGAGGAGGAAGAGGTCATATTCAGCCAGAATTGTCATAAAATGTGGCTTACTCACATACATAGAAACAACAAAGGACGGGATGATACAAGTAGTCAAACAACATGAAAACAGAAAGCAAAATATTTAATAATGAAAGAAGGCAGTTAATACAAACAAGATTTACATTTAGTAGATTCTGTAGAAAAGCAAAACGAAAGCCAAGAACCAACTATTGCGGCAAAAAATATGAAAAAAGCAATGGATAAAGCTCTTGAACAGATGAAACAACGCTGGCAAGACAAACCTCTGCATAGCCAATATTCAGAGCGTGCTAATAAACCAAATGTTGATAAAGTTATTACTCATCGAAGCTTACGTGCATCTGGATTCAAGTCTGAAACCGAAGGGTTTAGTCTTTTCACTAGAAACTTTCAGGCAAATATTATACATAATAATGTGGATCAAAAATGCAGGTTCTGTGATAAATACTAAGAAACAATAGACCATCTAATCTCAGGATGTTCTGGACTTGCCTCAAATGAATATGAAAATCGTTACGATAGAATGGGGCAATATTTACACTGGACAATATGCAAATACTATGGAAATATGTAAATAAACTCCTGTATAAACATCCACCAACACCGGTTACAAAAATGGAAGATGTCACCATTTTAGGATTACACCGTCTACACAGACAGAAAAATTGAAGCAAATAGGCCGGACATTACTGTTAAAAACCAAAAAGAAAAAACTTGCCTATTAATTGATATGGCTTGTCCAATATTGTGTTAAGCTACACAAATTATCAGGAAAGTTTTGTGTATAAGCTCAAAACTGAAAACGTCTAGGCCTGAAGATGGCGTTTACGCTCACATCGATTTGAAACACTGGTTCCCTTACTATTACCGAAGTTAAGCAACGTCTAGCTTAGTTAGTACCTAAATAGGTGACCGCTTGGTGATACCAGGTGCTGTAAACTTGAATGGTTGGATGGGTGGTGAAAAAATTAATCTCTTCTTACCCCCATTTACCGTGTTAATTAGCATAGCTTGTGTCACTCAAACTGTTCTTATCCCCCCCACCAAAAAATAAAAAATAAAAATTACTTACAAAATATTTAGATTTCTGTATTAATTAACCCATAGAGAAGTTGATATTTTTTAATCGTTTTCCTACAAGCAAAGCAGTACTGCCAATTGTGCGCAGAAGGTTACATAGGAGAAGAGCAAAGAGAAAGAGGAACCGGTTACGAGTGCGTCAGAGAATAGGTAAGAGAAGGATGGGAATAGTGACATGAAGAGAGGTGCGTGAGAGTAGAGTAAAAATGGAAGAACAAGATACAGTGAGTATTGGGGAAAGGATAAGAAATGGATGGGAGTCAAGAGGATAAGAGATGGCAACTGACGTTGCATTTAAACTCTTGGAGATGGCAGCTATCAGGGAAGCAATTATCCGGAAGGGATTTTCCCAGGCTGGAAGTGCGAGAAAAGAAGCTGTGGAGTAGAGGTGCCGGCTGCATAAGTTTGTTTTTACTGTAAAAGGGTGGGACTTTGTTGCAGTCTGGTTGCTCAAATAATTTCTTGTAGAGGAGGCACCAAGGAGCTAAGCTCGTCGGAGCAGAAGCCATGAAAATATATGTCGAAGAGACAGAGGGAAGCTACATCTCATCGGTGAGAAAGTGGTTGAAGTCGAGCTGCCAGGTCGGGATCGATTAAATTGCAGATCCTCCTCTGTATCCTGTCGAGAATCCCGAGATGAATGGAAGAGACGCCCGACCAGATATGATAACAGTATTCAATGAATGGACATTGCTGGCCAATTTACTTATTAACACCATTATCATAAAGGTAGCGACAGCAAAGAACAAATTAATTTGTTGGATGCAAGATAAACGACGATTTATCAAGTTACTTTTTATCCGAAATGCATTGCGGTGCAATGGACATTTGCCCGAAACGAGAGATCGGAAAACCGAGTTCAAATTCGAGTTGAATTCCTTACATTCATTTACGCGTAAATACCCTTGTGAAAGGTATTACTCGGTATCTTCCCTCCAGCTATGGCTTAAATAACAAAAGAGATTGTCTTCTATAGGCTTGGTTGGCAACCAGTCTGCCGCAGAAAATAATGACAAATAGTGCCGAAAAATCTATCTAGTCAGTCATGTCTCTTTCGTGACATGATCGCCCAAGCGTGTATCACGTATGGTACTTAACTGACTGATCTGGATAAAAGGAATGAATAGCCAGATAGATTGGGTTATATAGCCTTGAATGATAACCAGTATACCACAAAAATCAATAGCAAGCTACTGCAGAAAAATCTTTTGCCCAGTCTGTCATGGCTTTTTTGAGACATGATCGCCCAAGCGTGTATCCAGTATGGCACTTAACTGATTGATCTGGACAAAAAAAACTGAATAGGAAGATAGATTGGGTTATATAGCCTTGATTGGTAACCAGTATACCACAAAAAGCAATAGCAAGCTACTGCGGGAAAATCTTTTGCCCAGTCTGTCATGTCTCTTTTGAGACATGATCGCCTAAATGAAGATGGAAGTATAAAAACTGTCATTGGTGGTGATAGTGCTTTTATTCTATTGCTAGTGTGTAATGAAGACATGTTTCAATGTATATATGAAATGAAAAATACTAATGCTGCGTTAAGACTACTTTACATAGACTCACCGGCATTAAAATGCCGGCTTGTTTATCAATAGAGAAATCTAGATGAGGTGCGAAAACAAAATGGCGGAGCTAGAGGAGTATAATGAAGCCGTAGGAAGCAAGAAATAAGTGTTCAAAATGTGGGAATATATGTGAACGAAGGAACTGAAGATGTTAAAAAACGATGAGAAATGAAGAGAATGAAAGAAAGAAAACGTAAATAAAAAACGGGGAAAAGATTGATAAATATAAAGAGAAAAAAATGAATGTGATAAAAGCAGTATGTGCGTTGTGGCGCAGTGGGTACCGGCTCGGAACGAGAAATCGGGGAACCGAGTTCGAATTCCATTTGAATTCCTTGCATTCACTTACGCACAAATACCCTTGGGAAAGATATTAATCCGTCTCTTTTCTCCAGTTATAGGTTAAATAATAGTACAGATTGGGTTCTATAACCTTGGCTGGCAACCAAGTCTAATTAAGGCTTCTACTGGTCATAAAGTGGGGGATAGGTTTTCTATTGTTATGAAGTAATAAACTGATCCCCCACTAATTACTAAATACTAATATAATACATCACTTCTCCCTCTAGCTATGAGTCAAATAATAGAACAGATTGGGTTCTATAGCCTTGCTCGGCAACCAGTCTACCGTAGAAAGCAATGGCAACCTACTGCGGGATAATCTTCTGCTCAGTCAGTCATGTCTCTTTCGAGACATGCTCGCCCAGGCGTGTATCACGTATGGCACTTAACTGTCTAATAAAAGTAGGGAAGAGTGTAAACTGTTAAAAAAATTAGGAAAACTATGTAAAAAATGAATTAGAATATATTTTTATATATAGAATAAAAATAAATGAAAAATATAGGTGCCATCTATTCAGAATGAAATATCCTTTATGAATTCGTTAATTATTAAAAAATTAGAGAAGTGGGTAAGACAAACATCCACCATGTCGGTTGGAACTTCAGAATATTTCGACTGCACCTCTGCAGAGGGGTAACTCCTTTCCATCAATGAGACGTCCTTGATATGACAATGATCTGCACCCATGTCACATCGGGTCCTGGGTATAACGATAAACTAAATCCAGCAGCAACGAAGAAACGAGCCTTCTACGACCCTACCGATGGATGCTCATCATCTGTCATTTTCGTTTCTGACTTCGGGAAAGTGCGACCCAGTTGTAGGCTCTGTTTGCAGACAGAAGCGCAGCTGAGGAAAATAAATATTATCGGATGCCGGGTTCCGGGAAACAGCTGCCGAGGTTGAATCCGTCATTGCACCAGGAAAGATGACCAGCAGTCGCTATCGAAGCCAGCACAATCAACGGTTGCGGGGATTTGGAATTTTTTAACATGGCCCAAGTTTTCATTCAGGACAACATACTTCAGCACCCACCAAACTGTTTTTTTTTTTTTTTTTTTTTTAGGGGGACAACGCTCTTCAGCTATGACATCCTCCCCGCGGCCGCTCCACATGCAATCTCGGTCTCCTTGGCTGCTCGTGGAATTGATCGCTTCGACCCAAGTTCTGTCTCGCCTCACGTTGTATTAATGAAAGATTGGCTTGGACTGAATGGTCTGTTGGAATAGATGACTTTGTCAATTCCGGTCGGAGTGAAGAAAAAATAAAATGGATAAAAGCAAAGTATTTATATGCAGTTCTTGGATTAAGAGTTGTTATTACAGTTATTGGTAGCCCAAGCAGGCCTATATTCTCCATGCAATAACTATCGACACTTTCCGATTAACGTAACACAGTGTTTGTTGTTTTGGTTTTTAATTCTGGAACAAGGTTTTAAGTCGGGGGTTTTGCTTCAGGGTGGTGAATCATATCCGATCAGGCAAAGTGGTGGTTTCGTTTCTCTCTATCGTGTTTCTGGTCTTCGGTCTGTGTCTCTTCCCGTCGTTTTTTTTTTCTCTAATTCTTGCCCGGCTGAACAATCTCTACTCGGTGCTCTGTTCTTTATATATACCCCTTGCTCAATGGTTGGGGTAGGGCATGATGTGCTCTGAGAATGCCAGCGTTCTCCAAACAACCAATCAGTGCTCTCCCTGTACATGTCTACATATGGTGGAGCCTCTCCTCCTTTCTTGGAGTTCTACCTGGGCTTTATCCTTCTCTTGGTCACCTGATCAAACCCGTCTCCTCTCTGGTTTCTGCGAATGACCTCTCACTATCACTTCCCGAGAGGCTTGGAATATCCTCTGCCTTCCCTGAAATTCTACCTGGGTCTTCTCTTTAGTCATCTGATCAGCACTGTCTCCCAGGGTGTAGGTGTGGTCTAGCCTTACCGGCCTAATTTTTATTATCGCTACAAAATTCATTCTTATTGTGCTTTTTAGTGTGATTGTTTTTGCATCTCGGATTTGTCATTTCAACTCTTTGGCCAACAAGTGACAGAAAATCCTGTTTGCTCTAAAAAGTTAATTTTATTAATTGACCGATTTCGCGACCAGAGATCGCGAATTTCTGTCACTCAATGGTTAAAAATATTATCTATTTCTTTCCAGGAGGTCCCGTCGGATTAATAACTTTCCCAAGGGTATAACAACGTTCTTCAAAATCCACAAAATTGTTCTTTTCAGAACAACTACTCTAGTAGATGTGCGTTGTGGTGCGTGGATGTGCGTTGTGGTGCAGTGGTTATAGACACGAAAACGACAAATCGATGTGCCGAGTTCGAATTCCAGTTGAATTCCTTGCATTCACTTAAGCACAAATACCTTTGAGAAAGGTATTAATCCGTCTCTTCCCTCCAGTTATAGGTTAAATAATAGTACAGATTGGGTTCTATAGCCTTGGCTGGCAACCAGTGTACTAGAGAAAGCAATGACAACCTACTGCGGGATAATCTTTTGCTAAGTTAGTCATGTCTCTTTCGAGACATGATCGCCAAAAACGTGTATCATTTAACTGATTGACCGACTGACTCCAGCACCCACAAAACTGTTTTTCAGCAAAACGTTTTTCAGCACGAACAAAACTGTTCTTCTAATCACAACGTTGTTTAACACCCACGAAACTGTTTTTTAAGGTCAACATTGATCAGGAAAATGTACTTTTAAGCACAACATTCTTCAAAACCCATGAAACCGTTCTTTTCAGGACAACATACTTCACCATCCATGGAACGGTTTCTCTCAGAACAACACCAATGAAACAGTTTTGTTCAGCACAACGTTTTTCAGCACCCATGAAACTGTTTTTTTTTTTAAACAACATACTTCAGCACCCACGAATAGCTTCTTTTCAACTCACCAAACTTGAACGCAAGAAGAAACAGTCGTTTTCAGGACAACGCTCTTCAGCACCTAGGAAAATGTTCTTTTGGGGACGACGGTTTTCAACACCCACGAAAGTTTTCTTTTCAGTACAACATTCTTCAGTATCCACGAAACTCTTTTTTTGAACGATCTGCAGCACCCATGAAACTTGTTTTTAGGACAACGTACTTCAGTGAATGTAATAAATCCGACTAGAATTCGAACTCAACTCTCCGACTGCTCAATCCGAGCCATTATCTATTACTCCGCAATGACTCCATATTTTTTTGCTATAAGAAAAAGTAAATTGTTTTACAATAGAAATACATTTAAAAATGCTTTCTTACACCCCTCCAACAGACACACACACGCATGCATATATATATATATATGTGTGTGTGTGTGTGTGTGTGTGTGTGTGTGTGTTTGTGTGTGTGTGTGTATGTGTGTGTGATCCAGATATCCCGTGACTCATTAGTGTCTTCAGGCTGGTTTGAATTCAGTGTTTTCCTTTTGCTAGACTGGTTGCCACCCAATGCTATTGTTATGGTGCCCCATCTGCATTGGAATGAACTCTTCCTCCTTCATAAATTCTAACCTGCAAAATTTCCTAGACGAGGCAGTGTAACTTGACAGTGTAACTTAACAGTGTAACTTGACGCAGTGTAACTTGACAGTTCGGACGGACACTTCTATCTGCTGACTAATAACACTCTTATTTAGTATATATGTTCTGTTATTCCAATACACTGGTTCAACTTACCTTCTTCTTTCCGTGTCCATCTTCCTGGCCCTAATAGAATACAACAGCTATAGAACCAATTCTGTTCTGCTAATGATCCAGAGTTAGGGGTGAGTGAGACGAGATGGATTCATATATTTCCCAATGGTATTAGCACGTAAATGAATGCAACGAATTCAACGAGAATTTGGACTCGTTTTTATGATTTCCCAATCCGAGCCGCTAAATCATTACTAACTTCAGAATTTTATTTCAAGTTAATAGGCAGTCTCACGTTAAATAGTTTTAAAAGTTACAAGGGAGAAGAAATTGTGGAGCTCCATAATCACCTACGTCCTGAGGAGACACTGCAGGAGAAATTACAGAATAATAATAATAATAATAATAATAATAATAATAATAATGAAAAAGATGTTCAGGAAATTGTTTGTTTTAGAATTTACTTTAAATAAATCGGTAATTTCACGTTGAACGATTTTGTAATAATGACATCGGTATAAGAAGGAAAAGCCCCCCCCCCAAAAAAAAAAATTGCGATGAAGTGAAAGAAAGAGAAAGAAAAAAGGATGTAGGAAAATGAGAACAGAAAGAAAAGAATGAAAATTGTTACGTCAAAAAGAAAAAAAGAAATCGATAAAAATTTGAATTGAAAGAAAAAATGTCAATAACTGACAAAATCTCAATAAAATATTTTAGGAAAATTTTGAAGAAAAAAATTTTGGAAAAGATTAAAAATATAAAAAAAAAACGAAAAGAAAATTTTGTTTTTAATTTTTAAAAATTTTAACCATTAAAAAAAAGTTCTTCACTTTTCTATCTTTTCATCATTCCTAACGCCATTTTTAGCGGCACGAAACAAAATGGCTTCACTTTCAATAATCATTTTTTAAAAAGGCATGCATAAAGCCATTGAAAATGACTTCTAATAGCTGATTAACAAAACCTCGGGCACCCAAAGGTGACTGTCCCAGAGGCCTTCAAAAGTGCAGTGTAACCAGATAAGAAGACCCATGAGAAAGATTTCTTTCACATGAAAATTGATGAACAAGTGAAGCAGAAAAAAGCACTTAGAAGACCCCCAGATATCCACACCAACCACAACCCTACCTCCAACCACTGATCTTTTAACGCCTACACCGTTTCTCTACCAACCACCCCAAGCTGCTGCTACTACGATACACTTCGATTAGTATCTGCTACACCACACCATGTATTGCTACGTTTGGATGCGTTGAGATTTTTCCTCCATTTTAAGATTGTCATCGGAAGTGAAATTTTGCAAGAATGCACGCGTGAGCAAGAACGCAGTAACAGCAGAAGCACTCGTGGTGATTACAATATTGACATAAGATAAAAACAAACAAGAAAATAATGCTAAAAATCTTATTAAACTATCGTCTTATTCATTAATTTTAAGTAAAAAAAAAAGAGAAGATAAACAATTCACTTTTCTTGATTTATCTCCTGTTCTACATCCTCTTTTCCACATTACGAGTAGTTAACTAACCTCTCTCTCTCTCTCTCTCTCTCTCTCTATATATATATATATATATATATATATATATATATATATAAAATAAAAAGTGTGAGAAGCCGTGAACGTTTTCTTTAAAATATATATTTATTGTTTGGTATTCATACAAGTTATGGAGTATTAATTTGTCATGGTTTGCGCTACACGTGTTTCGAGTCTAAAATTGACTCTCTTCAGGCGAACAAATTCGTTGTTTTACGTTTTGGTTTCTCTGAGTATCAGAGAGATGTGCGTTGTGGTACAGTGGATATCGGCTCGGAACGAGTAATCGGGGAGCCGAGTTCGAATTCCAGCTGAATCCATTGTATTCACTTACGCGCAAATACCCTTGGGAAAGGTATTAATCCGTCTCTTCCCCCCAGTTATGGGTTAAATAATAGGACAGATTGGGTTCTATAGCCTTGGTCGGCAACCAGTCTACCGCAGAAAGCATTGGCAACCTACTGCGGGATAATCTTCTGCCCAGTCAGTCATGTCTCTTTCGAATTCTTTAATTCAGATACTTCAATCCAAGAGAAAAAAGCAGGAAGGTAAATTCCAAAAAACTTTTTTTTGCGAACCCAGACGATGTCAATTTTTTTCTTTTTTTTCTTTTCTTATTTATTTGATTTTATTCTATCTTTTTCTTTTTCTTTTTCGTTTTCTTTTTCTTTTTCTTTCCCTTTATTTTTATTTTTATTTTATTTTATTTTATTATTTATTTTTTAATTTCTTTGCAATCTATTTAAAAAGGAAAAGTAGACTAATTTTTCTCCAGTTTCTGAAAGGTTTTTTCTGTTGCTGAGGTGATGTGTCGTCCACCGTGGGGATCTTCATATCGAAATGGCCATTCAACATCTTTGAATTAATCCTTTTTTAATATATATATATATATATATATATATATATATATATAAAAGGGCAGGTCTAACACCATCACCATGATTGTGATGGGGTTGCCATTCATTTCTTCGGTTTCAAATAATTAATTATCATCAAAATCATCATTAATAATAATTGAACGGCAGGTCTAGCGCAATCACCGCTGCTACTATGAGAGTACAGACTTTTTTCTTTCCTCTTTTTAATTCATTAAATAATAATAATAATGATAATAATAATAATTAGAAGAAGAAGAAATGGTAGGACTAACACTATCACCAAGACTATGATTAAAGTATATTCTTTCTCTTTCCTTCTCTTTATGTAATAATAATAATAATAACAATAATAATAATAATAAATGCCAAGTCTAACACCATCACCACTACTACGATGATAGTACCGTCTTTCTTCTTTCCTCTCTTTACTTAATAACAACAATAATAATAATAATAATAATAATATATTTTTTTAAACCAGCGTCTTTCTCTTTGGATGCCAATCGCGTCTCTGTCAGCTGTCGCTTGGCAACCCATTTAGGAGAAGTAAAACTCCGAACAACAACCCGCAACTCAAGGTGTTAATCGTGCCGAGGAGTGAATGGCTACTGCGTTATGAGGTCACAAACGATCCCCTACAGGCTTCGGGACTCTGTTTGTTACCCAACGCGCCGGGCAACTTTGGGTGAACTTTTGGACCCGTGCGTCACTCGTGGGAAAAATATGAGAAATACAAATAGAAATAAAAAGTCCAGTATGGCTCTTCCAGTGGATAAACAGGGAGCCCGTCTTTCAGGAGGGAACCTACCTGAAGTCGAAAAATCTGCCATAGGAACAAACTCATACACAACGAAAAAAAATCTTCAGGTCCCCATAACCAGGATAATCCTAATGATGACTGAAAATTCTTCAGCTAGATCTATAACCGTATATTTAAAGAAAGGAAAAATAAAATGGACTCGTCGTTATGACTGCATTTCATGACGTGTTACTCAAACCTTAAAAAAACATCACTCGCCAAACATATGACATTTCGCGAGAAAAAGTTGGACAAACGAATAGAAAGTACATTGACGAAAATAAATTAGCTAATGTACGAAGATACATCATGCGAAATAACCGATTGACAGAGGCTGAAATTGATGAGATAAAAAGAATTGAAACCAGAATAGACGAATTAACAAAATATGAAAAGGAACCGGAATCAGAAATAAAAAGTAGTAACATCAAACAAGCCACAGATCATGATGTAGAAACCGTGATACACACAAATCACTGTGAAGATAATGCTGTAAGTTTAGAAGTGCTGGAAAGGTGTGATCTGAATCAGTTACAAGACGACAATAAAACGAGTTCAGAACACATTTAACAGAACTATTTTACGGAAAACAAGAACAGTATACCATAAGCCAAGGAAAAAATCAAGAACCATATAAGTCAACTCCAAAATATTGCAATGGAGGAATGAGAGACAGCTCCCAAAATTACAACCAACAAAGCATAACCTCGAAACTATTAAGCTCTACAATGCAGCACTCAAATTAATTTTGGATGAAGAAGACACTTATATAAATCTCAATGAAGCAATATATGCATCAGCAATAGCAGCAACAAAAAAATCGAACATCAAATTAAAAACAAGGCAGTCTCGCAGACATGAAGATCCATCTTGGAAAAAAAATAGAAAAAGAAATCAAACAACGTAGAAGTGAACTATCAGTTCTCGATGAACTGACAAGAGGAATAAATGTAAGAACTAGAAAAGGGAGAAGAGTCGAAAGAAAATACAACATTAGAAATGAAAACGAACTCTTATCAACTAAAGAATAACAAAGCAAACAATACAACTGAAGGCTCAAAGAATAAGACGCTATGAGAAAAGATCAAGATTCTACAGAGAAAACAAGATTTTTTTCCAAACCGACGCAAAGAAATTTTACAGGAAAATAGGTAAAAAAAGAATTGAAGTGACAGTCCCCCCACCCCCAAGTGGAAGAAGTTATACAGTTCTGGGAAAAAATATGGGCTTGCCCTAATGAACATAACAAAGAAGTAGATTGGATTGCACAAGAGATAGAACGAATAAAAAATAAAGCAGAACAGACATGGGCTGGAATCACAGAAGAGGATGTATAATGTGCACTGAAAAAAGCACACAATTAGAAATTTCCAGGTATTGATAAAATTCCTTATTTAAATACAGCACATAAAAAAACTAGCTAAAGAACTTCAAGAAATGGTTAACGATCCCACTAAAATTCCTGCATGGATGATTAAAGGAATTATATTTCTTCTACCCAAGAATACTAACACAAACAACCCGAAAAACAAAAGACCAACAACATACAAACGATTAACATCTATTTTAACAAAACAGACATATTTCTTCCTGGAAAGAAATGACATATTACCGCTTGAACAAAAAGGGTGCGAACGTGGCTGTTACGAATGTAAAGACCAATTGCTTATTAACAGAATGATCCTGGAAAACTGCTACAATGCAAAGAAAAATCTTAGTACTGCCTGGATAAATTATCGTCAGGCATTCGATAGTGTACCACATTCCTGGATCTTGAAGACTTTAAATATATCCAAGATATCACTCATCATCATTAATTTCATCAAACAATGCATGTCGATATGGAAAACAACCCTTTACCTAATTCATATAAATGGAACCTATAAGTCTGGTAAAATAAACATCAAAAGAGGTATATTTCAAGGTGAATCTTTGTCTCCCTTACTATTCTGCATATCACTAACAGCACTAACCAGCCAACTTAAGAAGACAGAATGTGTTTATGAAATAGCCCAAAAGAAAATAAGCCATCTATTTTACATGGATGACTTAAAGTTGTATGCTAAGAATGATAACAAGCTGGAAGGTCTTCTGCAAACTGTAAAATGCTACAGCGAAGACATTGGAATGAAATTCAATTTTAATAAATGTGCTAAAGCTACAGTTTTACGTGAATCACTACAACAAACATCCTCAATTAGCTTAGACCCTGCTGTAACAATAAAAGAATTGAAACCAGAAGAAGCTTATAAATACCTAGGTGTAAATGAGAGCGAAAACATTCACCATAAAAAAATAAAAGAGATAGTGCATAAAGTGTACTATAGAAGGCTACCACTGATATTAAAAACTGAATTGAATTCTCAGAACAGAATTATGGCCATTAATTGCCTTGCAATATCAGTTGTCCAATATAGTTTCAACATCTTAAACTGGATTCTAAACGACATCAGGCGAATCGATTCTAAAACAAAAAAGCTTATTTCTAATCATAAGATGCTTCATCCAAAGGCTGATGTAGACCGTCTAGACATACCCCGTAAAGAAGTTGAAAGAGGTCTTATTCAGCTAGAATTGTCATACAAGACAACAACCATTGGCTTACTAACATACATAGAAACAACAAAGGGCTGGCTGATACAATTAGTCAAGCAACATGAAGAAAGAAGGAAAAATATTCAGTAATAAAAGAAGGCAGTTAATACAAACAAGATTTACATTTAGTAGATTCTGAAGGAAAGCAAAACAGAAGCCAAGAACCAACTATTGCGGCCAAAAGTATGAAAATGAAAGCCACATATAAAGCTCTTGAACAGATGAAACAACGCTGGTAAGAGAAACCTCTGCATGGCCAATAACGAGAACGTGCCAATAAATCCACTGTTGATAAAGTTAATACTCATCGATGGTTACGTGCATCTGGATTAAAGTCTGAGACTGAAGGCTTTATTCTTGCAGCGCTGTATCAGAGCCTTTTCACTAGAAACTTTCAGGCAAATATTATACGTAATAATATGGATTTATAATGCAGATTCTGTGATAAATACCAAGAAATAATAGACTATCTAATCTCAGGCTGTTCTGTACTTGCCCCAAATGAATATAAAAATCGTCACGATAGAGTGAGACATTATTTACATTGGACAATGTGCAAACACTATGGAAAATCTGTAAACAAACACTGGTATAAACATCACCCAGCACCGGTTACAGAAATAGAAAATGTCACCATTCTATGGGATTACACACAGACAGTAAAACTGAAGCAAATAGGCCGGACATTATTGTTAACATTCAGACAGAAAAAACTTTTCTATTACTCGATATGGCTTGTCCAGCGGATTGTAACATAGCAACCAAGGCATTCGAAAAACTGGCAAAATATAAAAACCTTAAAATTGAAATAGAAAAAATGTGGAAATTTAAAACAAGAATCGTGCCAGTGATAGTAGGTGCACTTGGAATGATAAAAAAGGAACAAAACATCACATTGAAAGAATCCCTGGAAACCCCAGTTTAAGAGATATATAAAAAATTATCTTGTTAAGTACAGCCCACATACTAAGGAGAAATTTGTCTATGTAACGCTAGGGATGATAGGGGAGATAGAAAAAACATGAAATGGAGCCATAACAACACACCACGACCTGCCTTAGGTCTTCCTGCAGACTTGGTAGGTAGTGCAACCATAGCAGAAATCGAAATATGAGGAAAAATGACAGCATATTAATAAAAATAAATGGCAGGTCTAACACCATCACCACTACTACGATGTGAGTACAGTTTTTTTCTTTTACCAATAATAATAATAGTAATAATAAGAATAATTGATAGGTCTAACACTATCACCACTAGTACAAGTAGAGTACAATCTTTTCCTTTCTTCTCATTACTTAATAATAATAATAATAATAATAATAATAATAATAATAATAATCCAAAAGTAACATTCAAGAAACGAAGAATTATAGAAACACAATTAATAAATCTAGATTTTGTCCCCCAAATCAGGAAATTGGAATTAGAAGAAGCCTGTTGGTACTTCGGAGTCATCAAAGGAATTGAAGAGCATAGACAATTGAAGGGTAATATAAGAAAAGAATACGTAAACGTGTGCCTCTTATGTTGAATTTCTATTTGAATTCACAATATCAGTGATAAACACTGTGTATATTCCTGTAGTGCAATATGTTTTCAACGTGCTTAACTGAACCATAACTGTCATTAATCCAACTGATATCAAAACGATAAAACTTTTCACTTTCTACTGTACGTATTATCCTACGATAGATTTGTATGTGCCCAGATCCGAAGTTGGCAGAGGCTTAGTTCAACTAGAACTGATTTACAAAACCACAATCGGTTTCCAAGAATACTTAAAACTGCAGAAGACTAGATGATTAACTGTCTATAAGAAGAAAGAAGAAACTTTCATATCTCGACCTGTTTATCTTCGTTTTCATTTTTATTTCGTCTTTCTTATTATTATTTCTTCATTTTCGTATCTCCTTATTCTTCTTTCTTTCTTTTTATCTCACTTTCTACTCTTTCTTCGTTCATTTTTTCTCGCCTTCTTCTTTCTTCATTTTTATGTCGCCATCTTCTTCTTTGTTCATTTTCATCTCGACTCATTCTTTCTTCATTTTTATATCGCCATTTTCTTCTTTGTTCATTTTCATCTCGACTCATTTTTTCTTCATTTTTATATCGCCATCTTCTTTGTTCATTTTCATCTCGACTCATTCTTTCTTCATTTTTATATCACCATCTTCTTTGTTCATTTTCATCTCGACTAATTCTTTCTTCATTTTTATATCGCCATCTTCTTCTTTGTTCATTTTCATCTCGACTCATTTTTTCTTCATTTTTATATCGCCATCTTCTTCTTTGTTTATTCTCATCTCGACTCATTCTTTCTTCATTTTTATATCGCCATCTTCTTCTTTGTTCATTTTCATCTCGACTCATTTTTTCTTCATTTTTATATCGCCATCTTCTTTGTTTATTCTCATCTCGACTCATTCTTTCTTCATTTTTATATCGCCATCTTCTTTGTTCATTTTCATCTCGACTCATTCTTTCTTCATTTTTATATCGCCATCTTCTTCTTTGTTCATTTTCATCTCGACTCATTCTTTCTTCATTTTTATATCGCCATTTTCTTCTTTGTTCATTTTCATCTCGACTCATTCTTTCTTCATTTTTATATCGCCATCTTCTTTTTTCATTTTCATCTCGACTCATTTTTTCTTCATTTTTATATCGCCATCTTCTTCTTTGTTCATTTTCATCTCGACTCATTCTTTCTTCATTTTTATATCGCCATCTTCTTCTTTGTTCATTTTCATAACGACTCATTCTTTCTTCATTTTTATATCACCATCTTCTTTGTTCATTTTCATCTCGACTCATTTTTTCTTCATTTTTATATCGCCATCTTCTGTGTTCATTTTCATCTCGACTCATTCTTTCTTCATTTTTATATCGCCATCTTCTTCTTTGTTCATTTTCATCTCGACTCATTCTTTCTTCATTTTTATATCGCCATCTTGTTCTTTGTTCATTTTCATCTCGACTCATTCTTTCTTCATTTTTATATCGCCATTTTCTTCTTTGTTCATTTTCATCTCGACTCATTCTTTCTTCATTTTTATATCGCCATCTTCTTCTTTGTTCATTTTCATCTCGACTCATTTTTTTCTTCATTTTTATATCGCCATCTTCTTCTTTGTTCATTTTCATAACGACTCATTCTTTCTTCATTTTTATATCGCCATCTTCTTCTTTATTCATTTTCAACTTTCTTCTTTCTTTATTTTTATATCACCTTATTCTTATTCTTTTTCCATTTTTATCTTGCGATCTTATTCTTTCTTCATTTTTATGTTGAGTTCATTTTTTTCTTCATTTTCATCTCACCTTTTTTCTTTTTCATCTTTCTTTTGCCATTTTTATCTCGCTTTCTTCTAGCATATTTTTTCATTTTCGTCTTGCTTTCTTCTTCTTGTTTCTTCATTTTTATCTCGCCTTCTTCCTCTCTATCCTTCCTTTTTGTTATCACCTTCTTTCTTTTCTTTTTTCATTTTTATCACACCTTCTTTCTTCATTTGTGTCTTGCCTTCTTTTTTAATTTTTATCTCAATTTCTTCTACTTTTTCATTTTTATTTCGTCTTCATCTTCTTTCTTTTTTATCAGGTCACATTCTTCTTCTGTCATTTTGATCTTGCCTTACTTTGAATTTCTTTCATCTTCTGTTTTGTTTTTCATTTTTATCACGTTTTCTATATTTTGTATTATTTTCATCTCACCACCATCTTTCTTTTATCTTTATCCTGCCTTCTACTTTTTTATTCCTTCATGTTTTTCATATCTTTTTCTTTTTTCTTTCTTATGTAACCTTCTACTTCTTTTTCCTTCATTTGTTATTGCCTTCTCCGTAGTCTTATTCTTTTTTCCTTCATTTTTATCCCGCTTCTTCTTAGATTTTATTTTATTTTTATCACGTCTTCTTTCTTTCTTTTTTTCTTTCTTTCTTTCTTTCTTTCTTTTTTCTCTTATCTTTTAATCTTCTTTCTTCATTATTATGTATCCTTAGTCTTCTTCGCCATTCTTTATTCTTATCACGTCTTCTTTCTTTCTTCATTTTTATCTCACTTTCTTTCATTTTTTTTTCTCCGTTTTTATCTCGCCTTTTTCTTCTTCGTCTTTCTTTATTTTATCGTCTTCGTTCTTTCTTTCTTCATTTTTATGACGCTTTCTTTTATTCTTCTTCCTCATTTTTATTTCGCCATCTTATTCTTTCTCCATTTTTAACTAGCATACTTCTTTTTTCATTTCTATCACGCCTTCTTCTTTTTTAACTTTTTATTTCGCGTTCTACTTTTTTCTTCATTTTTATTTCGTCTTCTCCTTCTTCTTCCCTCTTCATTTTTTTCTCGGTTTTTTCTTTCTCCAATTTTATCTCGTCTTCTTCTTTTTTTATATTTTTCTCGTCTTGCTTTTATTTTTATCACACCCTCATCTTTTTCTTCATTTTATCTTGCTTTTTTCTTTCTTTCTTTCTTCATTTGTGTCATACCTTCTCCTTTTATTCATTCTCTATATTTGATGTCTTCTTCTTCATTTTCATCTTGCCTTCCACTTTTTTCTTCATTTTTTATCTCGCTTCCTTCTTTCTTCATTTTTTATCTCGCTTCCTTCTTTCTTCATTTTTTTCAAGTATTCTTCATCATTCTTCGACATTTTCTTCCTTTCTTACTTTTTATCTCGTCTTCTTGTCCTTCTTTCTTCATTTTTATCTCACTTTTTCTTCTTTCTTTCATTCTTCCTTTTTATCTCGCTTTCGCCTTTCCTTATTCATCTATATCCCGTTTATTTCTTCTTCTTCTTCTTCTTTTTCTTCTTCTTTTCTTCTTCTTTTTCTTCTTCTTCTTCTTCTTCTTCTTATTATTATTATTATTAATCTGTCACGAAAATGTCAAATAATCATAAAGATCAAAAGGTAAAAACAGAAAATTCGTATAAAATTTCTCTCTCCATGAATATTCAAAGATTATCTCTTATTACAAACAAATGTCGACCCCAGATTCTTGTCTTAAACGATAATTCAGTTTATCTCTAGTTTTCTTTTTCATTTACTTTTTTCGGACTGTTGTCCTCAACTTTATGGCCATGTTTACGGCATTTCGGGCATTGTATGCTCCGGCCTTTTTCATGTTTTTTTTTTTTTTTTTTTTTTTTTTTTATAAGCGTTTCACCCCGAGCAAGGCATGTCACTGCCACTACTGTGCAGGGGGCTACGTAGAGTGGAGAAAGGCTGATTAAATATAGGAAATGACAGAGGGTAGGTGATAGGTGGGTGGATACCGAGAATGAGGGTTGGGTAGGTGAGAGTGTTGTGAGAATAGTTGGGAGTTAGTGTGATAGGAGGTGTCTATTGACCCTACATTTAAACACCTGGAGATTGTAACTGTCGGGAAAGCAGACTTGTGGAAGGGAGTTCCACAGGCGGGAAGCGCGAGAAAAGAAGCTGTTGGAGTAGAATTTACGGTTACATCTTATTTGTTTAACTGTAAAAGGGTGGGACCTAGTTGCTAATCTAGTATCTCGTGTAAATTCCTGCTTAGGCGGCACCAGTGATCTAAGCTCATCGGAGCAGAAGCCATGAAAATACTTGTAGAAGAGGTACAGGGAAGCTACATCACGCCGGTGTGAGAGCGGCTGCAGCCGGTCTGCCAAGTCAGTATCAACCACGTTACAGATCCTCCTTTGTATTTTGTCAAGAAGTCCAAGGAGAGCAGCAGGGGCACCCGACCAGATATGGCAGCAATATTCAATACACGGGCGGATGGTAGATTTGTATATGTGCAGAATAGTTTCAGGTGGGAAAAATTTCCGGGCCCTGCACAGGGAGCCCACTTTCATAGCAGCAGATTTGGCAATGGATTCAATATAGTCATTCCATTTGAGGTCCGCCGAGAGTGTAAAGCCAAGGAGGCGTAGTATTTTACTCTCTGGGAGGCTAGCCTGTCCCATGCTAATGGGAGGTAGATGCGATTGTCTATGGTGGTTAGTTGATAACAGCTTTGTTTTGGAGGCATTGAAATTTACCAACCATTTCCTACCCCAGGTCACTACGGATTGGAGGTCCCTTTCAAGTGCGGCAGCGAGGTTCACTTTGTTGTCCAGACCTGGTTTCTGATCGATGCGGGTGTAGATTGTTGTGTCGTCGGCATACATGCCAACTTGGGATCTAATGGTGTCGGGGAGATCATTAATGTACATCAGAAAGAGCGTGGGACCTAGGATAGAACCTTGAGGGACGCCCGCGTTCGTCTGGTAGTTTTGGGAGGTATGCCCATTTAATACCACCTTTAATGTGCGGTTAGAGAGGAAGGACTGGATGAGGTCAAACAGATGTCCAGTTATCCCATAACTCCGCAGTTTGCACAAGAGACCAGCATGCCAGACCCTGTCGAATGCTTTGGAGATATCCAAGGCAACGGTTCGGGATTCACCATTCTTGTCGAGTGCCTGGTATATGTACTCGGTAATGGTCGTTAGCATATCAGCAGTAGACCTGGTGAAGCGAAACCCATACTGTTTGTCAGAGAGAAGCCCGTTGGTCATAAGATGCTGAATCACCTCGGCGTTGATAATGGCTTCGAAAACTTTGCCAAAGATTGGAAGGAGACTAATAGGACGGTAATTGGCGGGGTCTGAGGGTTCGCCAGAATTCTTAAATATAGGTACTACGCAGGAGGATTTCCAACAGGCAGGAAAGCAGGAAGCAGATAGGCAGAGGTTATAGAGTTTAGAGAGGACAGAGGAGAGTTCTGGGGCACATTTCTTCAGTACTATGACTGGGATTCCGTCACCGCCGCTCGCTTTGTGTGGGTCAAGTTGCGCAATTATCTTGGCGACCAGCGTGGGTGAAATGTGGACGTTATTTAGTTGAGCCTTAGTTCTGGGTGGGAAGTCTGGTGTAGGTATTCCTAACGAGTCCAGTGTCGAATTGGTTGAGAATCTACGGGCAAAGCATTCAGCCTTGTCGGCTGGGGAGGTGAGAACTTCAAATTCATTGATTAGTGGGGGTATTGAAGTCTTGTTCCTGCTGAGCACGCTTTTGCAGAGACGCCAGTAATCTTTGGAGCCAAACTTAGAGGATGCTATGCGTTGCCTAATTCTGGTAGCAAACGCCCTCTTGGCTTCGTTCAGTACTTTTTTACACTTGTTCCGTGCTGAGGTGAAAAGGCGCCTGTTTTGGTTCGACGAGCAGCTTCGATAGAGCCGGAAGAAATGGTTCCGGTGGGCAATAGCGGCCGAGCAAGCGGGTGAGAACCAGGGGGACGAATTAGGTTTTAGTTGGAATTTTCTGGCAGGGATAAAAGCATCGATGCCAGCCTTAACCCAAGAGGAGACTTCGGAGGCACAGTCTTCGACAGGAAGATCAAAGACGTTGTTCCAGGGGACGTCGCAGAGGAAGTCCCTGAACGAGTCCCAGTCGGCTCTTTGGTAGCAGTATGATATTCTGCTGGTCTGGTTTTCTTGGGTAGAGTTAGTGCCGATTGATATGTTTACGGAGACTACGGCGTGGTCAGAGTTTCCAAGGGGGCATAGTTGCCTGGTAGTGCAGGAGTCTGGGATGGAGGTAAAACAAAGGTCGAGTAAAGAGTCCCTTCCGTTAGGGTTTTTAGAGAAACGCGTGGGGAAGTCCACCACTTGCGTTAGAGCTTGGGCTATTGAAAAGTGCATGGTGCGGATCCCAGCAAGGTCGGTGGCTGAGTTTTTAAGCCACTTGGTGTGGTGGGCGTTAAAATCGCCAAACACAAATATATGGGCAGATGGGTGAGAAGAAATGGCCCTGTCGATGTTAGTCGAGATGCAATCAAGTAACGTACAGTCAGAGGAGGAGGGGGAAGAGGAAGAAGAGATAGCTAACCGAGCTTAGAAGTGAGAGACGGAAGCACATGAAGGAATGATCAAGGGATTCAAGAGATGTGACTCTGGCTAGGGGGAGTTGTTCGCTGACATATACACCAAGCCCATGCATATGGACATTGGAGTCCTTCCTGAAGAGAGGAAGGTAACCAGGAACGAACAGCTCTGAAGAGGGGATAGTGTGCTAGGAATTTTGAACCAAGCTCTTCATTTCGATAAATGGGGAATATCATTCTCATTCTATGTGAGATGTCACTTCCGGTTGCCATGTAGTTATCTTCCTTTAACTTAACATAATTTTTAAGTTATTTGTTGACCGCTTCTGTAGCCTGGTATTGAACCCACAACACTTTGGTTCAAGTCACTAAAACTAACCAATGCCTAGGTCATGTGTCCGTGAAGACTCTAGTTTTCCATGTCACATTCGGCTTAGTAATTGGTACGTGAAGATCGGCTCTAAGTTTTAAGGAATTTTAAAAATACGAGTTAATACATTTAAGTGAAGTACATTACCTGCGTTTGATTCGAATGAAGAATTGTTTCGTACATGGATCAAAAGGACACACATAATGAAACAAAAAACTTTTAAAACCACATCCTAAACAGGGAACAAGGGATGAGCCTCTTAACCTGTTCAATAGACGTGGGTGGAGTGTGAACCGGGCGATAGTTTAGTCTAAGATGATTGAACAGGTTAAGAGGTTCATCCCTTGTTCCCTGTTTAGGATGTGGTTTCCGGCTTTCTCTTTTCCAATCTTCTCACTTCGTTTTTTTTTCAATTGGAGTAGATAGACTAAACTATCGCCCGGTTCACACTCCACCCACGTCTATTGAACAGATGTAGAGGCTCATCTCTTGTTCCCTGTTTAGGATGTGGTTTCCGGCTTTCTCTTTTCCAATCTTCTCGCTTTGTTTTTTTTTTGTTTTTTTTTCAATTGGAGTAGATAGATCAATCTATCGTCCGGTTCACACTCCACCCACGTCTATTGAACAGGTTAAGAGGCTCATCTCTTGTTTCCTGTTTAGGATGTGGTTTCCGGCTTTCTTTTTACCAGTCTTTTCACTATTACGTAGCCCCCTGCACATCAGTGGCGTTATCGCCTTGCTCGGGGTGATACGATTAAAAAAAAACAAAAAAACAAATGTTTTTTTTTGGTCAGGTGTAGGGGATGGATTAGGCCGTGAAATGTTCAGTATAGATTTGTGAAGCGCAGAACGACAAAAATCTGAAATTCGAACATTTTTTACAACCCGTTTTAGGTTTAAATGAATTGAAACTACGTTCTGGTGAGACGGTAAATACTTGCTTGACCAATTTGAAAAGGGTGGCAGTACACCTGACCGCACGATGCTTGCACGTTTGTTCGTGGACTACCTGCCTCTGTACGACGACAAATTCCGTAAGAATCCAGGAAGGACTCATTGCTGCTTTATGCTTATGAAGGATGAATCGGAAGAAGAGAAACTTGTGGTAACAATTAAACGACCCAACAAAAATAAACATGTTCTCCCAACTATTGGTGCTTCTGTAAGGATCAAGTGCTACAAATTTAATGGTCCCAACTAACTGGTGAGGGACTACATGCAAAAGAGCCAAGCGACTCGAGTGCGTTACACCTGTTGCTACAGGAATCACAAACTAGGACATCTGTCAGGAGATTGGAAACGGGTAATATGGTGATGCGTCAGCGCCAGCTTTCGTCCCTTCCAGGATGTAAATGCAGTGATATAGTTGGGATGCTTGTCCTACCTGACCACTTCAGTATCTCTTCCCCGCAAGATCTGAAGAAGACATGCAGAGTGATGGGATGAAACGTACCGTTCCTGTGGATACAGTTTGTTCGAGTTTGATTACTGTTATTGTGCCCTCCTGCGAGGAATGGACTCTTCCTCTTGTTATATATAATTACCTGCGTAACTTCCGGAGAAGAAGTTAACAAAAGCGGTTAACTGCCTTGCGTACTGTCGAACTCTCTGCGCAGAGTATAAACCCAGTCGGGGATCCGCCGAAGGGCAGAGTCTCGACTGGGGAACATTAGACGGAAATTTTTGGTCGGTTTATATAGCCCGGATAACCCACATTAAAAAAGCCTTGTGCCACATTTTGCCTTAGTGGGAAGGCGTCTGAATATTACAGTTAACGGAGGCAGCTAATGAGAGCAGTTAACATCTGTTGACGACAGCTACTAGTCAAGCAATAAGCAGCGTAATAATACCTTCGAACTTACTTATTTCTAGTTACTTATGATTAACATTTCTTTTGAATATCTTGCTATACTAATGCATATTTTTGAACCTACCTTCTGTTTCCGTGTCTTACTTTCGGCACAAACCGGTCACTACAACTTTGCGGCGAATATCGCCACAACTCTACAACAAATTGGCCACAACCTTTACAACCACAATATAGATGTTCTGGTTATGGATAGTATATTGTTAGGATTCGATCTGCTGTTGATTAAGAGGTTGGATGCTGTTCACATTACAACAATGAGATAAGTCAGATTTGTTAATCTCCATATCAGTGCAGCCATGACTATAAATCAGTCTGACTTTACCATGAAATTTGACTATTAGTACCGGGATGACCTCAAAGAAAGAGTCGAATTGGCATCTAAAAAACCGAGTACCTGAATATCCTGTGCCTAAGCACATAAGGATCGAATATTAGCGTGAGTTACAGGCATGGATAGATGACAGGTAGCTGATATTCTACACTGAAAAAGAACTTGGTGCCCTATTAAGGACCGTGGTTTAAAAGAATAAAAGGAAAGACGGCCCAGTGTTAGATTAAGTCATTTAAGTGTTATACGTGACACAGGTTTGGGCAATCATGTCTCTTTCGATCCATGACTGACTAGGCATATCAACCTCTGTGGGTTATTTAATGCTAAAAGGGTACAGTTTCAATGCATATTTTTATGTTCAATTATTGTGAGAAGGTTGAATTAGTCAGATTTTGATAAAAAATGTTTTTTTAATTTTAGAAAACTGTAGATGTCTTCTAGTTTTGTATTAAAAAATGCATTGCTGGTAATAATTTTCCTTCAAAAATGCATATTTTTCTATAAAAGTCAATTTCTATGGATATATTTCTATAAAAGTCTACTTTTATACTTTCATAGTGTTTTGACCCCAGTTTGGGAGTTAACTATTTGCCCATAGCTGACACCCTAACAGGTGTTACTACTCTGGGTCAGGGTAGATCTGAAAACAACAACAATTAAGAGATGGTTCCATGCTCCTCACAACCTTCCAATCAGAGGCCTTGCTGCCGGATGCAGTTTACCGTTATACCCAGGGTCTTATGAATATGTAAAATAGATTCTGGTTAGAGAAATGTTTTTAGAATGAGACATTGAACCAACTTTCTTAGCAGCAGACCAAGCAATTGATCCAATATGATCTCCTCACTTTATTTTCTGTAGAAAGTGTAAACTCCCAGACAGCGCATTAAGTCACTCTTCTGGAGGTTAGCACCAGCCATGCTTATGAAAGACAAATAAAGGTTCTTTAAACCGAGATGATTCGAATCAATTAATAAGATCTGCTGGCACGCATGGGGTTACATAACAGGTTAGGGAAGAGAGAGGAGAACGGGTCACAGTAGGTGCTGGAGAATGGGTAAGAGAAAGTACGGGTACATTGGTGTGAAGACAACTGCGTGAAAGGAAAGTGTAATGTTAGAAAAAGGATGGGATTCAAAGAGATAAAAGATAAGAGATAAGAGGGCAGAGTCTCGACTGGGGAACATTAGACGGAAATTTTTGGTCGGTTTATATAGCCCCGATAACCCACATTAAAAAAGCCTTGTGCCACATTTTGCCTTAGTGGGAAGGCGTCTGAATATTACAGTTAAAGGAGGCAGCTAACGAGAGCAGTTAACATCTGTTGACGACAGCTACTAGTCAAGCAATAAGCAGCGTAATAATACCTTCGAACTTACTTATTTCTAGCTGACGTTGCATTTAACATCTTGGGGATTGTAGCTATCAGGGAAGTAAGAACACGGAAGGGAGTTCCGCAGGTGGGATGTGCGCGAAAAGAAGCTATTAGAGTAGAAGTTGTGGTTACACTTGAGTCTTTTCACAGTAGAATGTGTGGGGCCTTGCTGCTAGTCTAGTAGCTAGAGTAAATTCGCGCAGAGGTGGGGGCACCAAGGAGTTAAGCTCGTCGGAGCAGAATCTGTGAGAAAAGACAGAGGAAGCCACATCTTGTCAGCGAGAGATAGACTGGGGTCGAACCGCCAGGTCGGGATCGACTACATTGCAGCTTCTTTGGATTTTGTCGAGAACTCCAAGGGGTGCCCAACCAGATATGACGGCAGTATTCAATATTCGTGAGGAACTAATTATACAGAGAGAGAGAGAGAGAGAGAGAGAGAGAGAGAGAGATCTAAAAGTATGCCTAGTATCTCGGCTAGTTTATATTGAAGAATATCGTTTCCTAATATACTGGGTTTCATTTGGTTTATTTCTTTTGGTTGTTTTTTTCGGATGATGTTCTGTTTGATATTAAATTCTTGATTGCACATTTACAGTTTTGTGACATTTGGGTCCCTTTTTGTTCATTGATTGTTTAGATGTGTTCTTATCGCCAAGATGGTGTTTCAGTTTTTTTCTGGTATGCGACTCCACCAATTACTACAACCCCACCGGCTTTCTTGACAAATCTTCCATAAATCCACTGCTAGGAAGGTTGGGTCACTGTGTTGAGCCAGGATGTTTTTTCCGCCTGAATCCATCCTGCATATATACAAATCAACCATCCGTCCGTGCATGGAGTACTGCTGTCATATATGATCAGGAGCACCAGCTGTTCATCTCAGTGTTATTGACAGGCTCCAAAGGAGAATCAGTAATGAGATAGGTTGGCGGCTCGACTCCAGCCACTTTCCTACCGACGGGATGTGGCTTCCCTCTGTCTGCTCTATAAATACTTTCATGGCTTCTGCTCCAACGAACTTAAGTCACTGGTGCCCCTGTAACATGTGTTTACACGTGTAACCAGACTGACAAGTGGGTCTCACCCATTCACAGTTAGATCAACCAAATGCAGACGACAATTCTACTCCTGCAGCTTCTTTTCTCGCACTAACCGCCTGTGGAACTCGCTTTCATATTCTTGCTTTCGTGACCGGCACGACCTCCAGGAATTTAAATGCAATGTCAATACTCATCTCTTAACCACTTGACTCTAGTTCTTTCTACAACATCATGTATATCTTTTCCTTTCTCTCCACCTTTGCAACTGTCATCACGCTTAACTGGTTCGTCTTTCTCTTTACTCTCCTTCTATCTAATTTTGTTTTTACTCTTATGTAGCCTCCTGCACATCAGTGGCGTTACCGCCTTGCTTGGGGTGATAAGATTTTTAAAAAAATGTTCTTGTTTTGATATAGTCAGTTAATTGCCATACGCGATACACGCTTTGGCGATCATGTTTCTTTCAAAGCCAAAAGAGTTTCCCGCAGTAGATTGTCATTACTTTTTGCGGTAGACTGATTGCCAACTAAGGCTATAGAACCCAAGCTGCCCTGCTATTCAACCCATAGTGGAAGGGAAAAGAGAAAGATAAATGCCTTCCCAAGAACTCCGATTTGTCATTCCAAGTTTTTAAATACCATTTTAAACTGAAATTAAATTTTCACGGGAGTTTTCAAGCAATAAAATTATATGTTATTCTACATTTACAATTGTCTACATGGTAAATGATACTCAGCTTTTGTGCATATACTACTGGAAATATTAAAAAAAATCCTTCCAAATACTTTAAAATATCTGCGTGGGAGGGGAGTTTCTCATGTTATCTCAAGAAGAGGTGATGGGTACTATCGCAGAACCCTCAGCTAGGGGAAGCCCAAGACTAATTGTGATAAAAATGTAGGATTAAAAATAAATCTACTAATTCTTTGGAAATTATTTTACTATTTAATTATTTATGTTGCCATGAAAATATCTGTAGAAAAGACAGATAGAAGTCACGTCACATCGGAAAAAATTGACTGAATTCGAGATGCCAATTCAAATCCTATAACATTGCAGATCCTTCTTTACATTTTGTTGAGAACATCGAGATGAATAGCAGGAGCACCCGACCATTGCACTTAGACTTCAACATCCTATCAAAAACTAAAAAAACATAAAAGTGATAAAAACATCCAAAACCACTTAAAGGAGAAGATTATTAGCGAAATTTATGACACACCGACATCAACAATATAGATGTTGTGTTGAAATCATTTTATATATACATATATACAACTATGTAGCCAAGCCTAGGTTGTCTTTACACTTGACTATATTTTTAGACATATATTGCCTTTATACACAACTATATGGACAGGCATAATTTGTCTATATAATCGAATATATAGTTAGACATATTTTTTCTTTATACTGACTATATAGACAGGAATGGGTTGTCTTTATACTCGACTATATTGGCAGGAATAGGTTGCCTTTATACTCGACTATACAGGCAGGTATGGTTTGTCTTTATACTCGACGATACATGCAAGAATAGTTTGTCTTTATACTCGACTATATAGGCAAGAATGGGTTGTTTTTATATTAGACTATATAGGCAGGAATGGGTTGTCTTTATACTAGACTATACAGTTAAGCATATGTTGTCTTCATAGTCGACTATATAAGCAGAAATAGGTTGTCTTTATACTCGACTATGTAGGCTGGCATATATTGTCTCAATTCTGGACTATATAGGCAGAAATAAGGTGTTTTTATACTCGACTATATAGTTACTCATATATTATCTTTACACTCGACTATATAGGCAGGAATATGTTGTCCTTATATTAGATTATATAGGCAGAAATAGGTTGTCTTTACACTCAACTATACAGGCAGAAATGGGTTGTCTTTATAGCCGACTATACAGGCAGGAATAGGTTGTCATTATACTCGACTATATACGCAGGAATAGGTTGTCTTTATATCGACTATACAGGCAGATATAGATCGTCTTTATCGTCGACTATAAAGGCAGGAATAGGTTGTTTTTTTTCCTCGACTATATAGGCAGGAATAGATTGTCTTTATACTCGTTTATATAGGCTGGCATATGTTGTACTTATTCTGGACTATATAGGCTGGAATAGGTTGTCTTTATACTCAACTATATAATTGGGCATATGTTGTCTTTATACTCGAAAATATAGGCAAGAATTGGTTGTCCTTATACTCAATTATATAGGCAGGAATAGCTTGTCTTTATACTCCGACTATATGGGCAGGAATAGGTTGTTTTTATACTCGACTATATAGGCAGGAATAAGTTGTCTTTATACTCGACTATACAGGCAGATATAGGTCGTCTTTATAGTCGACTATAAAGGCAGGAATAGGTTGATTTTTCCTCGACTATATATGCAAGAATGGGTTGTCTTTATACTCGAGTATATAGGCTGGCATATGTTGTCTTTATTCTGGACTATATAGGCTGGAATAGTGTGTTTTCATACTCGACTATATAATTGGACATATGTTGTCTTTATACTCAAAAATATAGGCATGAATTTGTTGTCCTTATACTCAATTATATAGGCAGAAATAGGTTGTCTTTATACTCGACTATATAGGCAGGAATAGGTTGTCTTTATACTCGACTATACAGTTAAGCATATGTTGTCTTTAAACTTAACTATATAAGCAGAAATAGGTTGTATTTATACTCGACTATATAGGCTGGCATATATTGTCTTTATTCTGGACTATATAGGCCGGAATAAGTTGTCTTTATACTCAACTATATAGTTAAGCATATATTTTCTTTATACTCGGTTATATAGGCAGGAATATGTTGTCCTTATACTCGACAATATAGGCATGAATTGGTTGTCCTTATAATCAATTATATAGGCAGGAATAGGTTGTCTTTATACTCGACTATATAGGCAAGAATGGGTTGTCTTTATACTCAACTATATAGGCAGAAATGGGTTGTCTTTATACTCAACTATATAGTCAGAAATGTGTTGTCTTTATACTCGACTATATAGGCAGGAATAGGTTGTCTTTATACTCGAATATAGGCAGGTATAGGTCGTCTTTATATTCGACTATAAAGGCAGGAATGGGTTGTCTTTTTCCTCGACTATATAGGCAAGAATGGGTTGTCTTTATACCCGACTATATAGGCAGGAATAGGTTGTTTTTATACACGAAAATATAGGCAGGAATGTGTTGTCTTTATTCTCGACTATATAGGCAGGTGAAGGTTGACTTTATACTCGACGATATAGGCAGGAATAGGTTGACTTTATACTCGACTATATAGGCAGGTATAGGTTGTCTTTATACTCGACTATATAGGCAGGAATGGATTGTCTTTATACTCGACTATGCAGGCAGGAATAGTTTATCTTTATACACGATGATATATGCAGGAATGGGTTGTCTTTATACTAGACTATATAGGCAGGAATAGGTTGCATATATCTTACCTTTATGGTCAATGAATTCCGTTATGTCTTTTCTAACAGCGCTTACCAAATTCACCCGTAAGCGTATCTATCTGAAGACTGTTGTGTCCATCATGCCACAAAAGTGTTGATCTTTTACCAGACTAAAAGCATCTTCGTACATATATACTCATAATTACGTCTAAATGCTTCAGTCTGATAAACTGGACTGTAGAGAATGAAAAAATATATTGACCTTGTGTCAAGCGAAACGACACCTGCAAAACATTTTGAGTAGTAAGGAAGTGATTAGTTCAACAACCTGCAACGTTGAAGGGTCTTGGAGTTCGAGACAATTCAAATTTATGGCTCATTCAATGTCTGTTGCGAAGATTCGGAAACGTCCTCCATTTTCTCTTAAACGACACTCCTTTTACAAATTTTATTCACTATCATATTATTTATGCAAGGAGTTCAGTCCGCAATCATAAGATCCAGAGTGAAGGAGAACCAGAAAGCCTTGGTGATTTACCCGAAACATTTCCTTCAATATTTTATCGGTAATCGATTTTTGCTGAGATTTTTTGTTGGGGAGCTTGGAGCGGCGGTTTTATACTGAAATGAAAAGGATGTTGAAGATCGAACGACATTGTGTCATTAATAATTTCATTGCTTTTTTTTTTTAACGAGCCTAATTACTGAACGTAGCAAATGAGAAAAAATTAATGATTGTAGCTTCGATGAAGACACTTCAATTTTGGATTGACATCAATTGGAATGTTTTGTAGATCAACGCCGTATTGGTGAGCGAATGACACATTGTTGACATTAATATGTAAATGTTCTATAGATTCCTTGTTTTATTAAAGGGATTTCAACTTTGATTTTGAATAGCCAAAAGCTATGGACTCAGATATTTGATAACCTAGGAAATTAAAAGAGTAATATGTTATAAATCTTTAATAACATTCTTGGAACACTATGCTTTGTCTATTTTTCTTAACCAAGTCACCGTTCGTAGACAGAGCCCTGACTGAGTCGTACTCTTCCCGAAAACAGCTTGACAATTGCAAGCTATGTTGGAATGCTAAATATTTACCCAATGTCTCCCCACTGAGACGGGATGTGATACAATTTTAGGCTTAGCGCGGAAAGCTGGAGCGCATAGATTCTGTCCAAGGGTCAAAATTTACCCAGCACCTGCAACCCCAGGTTCGGGCACTTTGTCTTTGTTTTTTTTCTCAGTCGAATCTCCGTCCGTAGACAGAACAACGACTGAATTGTAGCCTGCCTAATGACAGAGAGCTTTTGCTAAATTTTCAATCTCTTGATCTATACATAACTTTAATTGGAGTAGATAGACTAAACTATCGCCCGGTTCACACTCCACCCACGTCTATTGAACAGGTGAAGAGGCTCATCCCTTGTTCCCTGTTTAGGATGTGGTTTCCGGCTTTCACTTTTCCATTCTTTTTACCCTTACGTAGCCCCCTGCGCATCAGTGGCGTTACCGCCTTGCTCGGGGTGATATGATTTTTAAAAAAAATAATAACTTATCATCAGAGATTTCATCCTTGAAATTCCCTGATGCCCATTATAAAATGTATTTAATATCCGCATTATGATTGGTATTACTACTCTTTATGCAAACATTAGTACTTAATCATAGAGCGAATGGACGTTCAAGTTTGGGTTGCGTTCTGTCTGTCTTACTTTCCTTTTTTATGACTTGTTCTACTTTAACTTTTGTTTCTTCCAGGTTAAAATACCGGCACTCTGAAGATGTTTTCGTCAAAAGTCCTCTTCTTACATATGCGGTCTCCACTCAGAACGTAGACGGTCATGTTCCTTTACAACTTTCTGTCACTTGTAGCTTTTAATAAATTTTGTGTTGTTGTTTCTCCTGAAACTTGCTGTGCTTTTATTTGCTCAAACCTCTCTATTATGTCACACGCTGCTTTCCTTTCTTTCTTTTTTCTTGCTATCCGCGCTGTGAGTATCAGATTCTGCAAGCCCTCCGTCCTTCCTGATTACGTGTCCAGAAATTTAAACTGTCGCTTCCTGATTTGAAGTATAAGTTTCCTTTTTGTCTTCATTCTCTCCAAACCTCGTCGTTCGGTCCATGGTAACATCAGCATCATTCTGTAGAACCACATTTCTGTTGCTTCGAATCTCCTCTTCTGGTTTGAGGATATTGTCCAAGATTTACTGCCATATCGGAGGATTAATATCACATAACAATTCAGTACCTTTCTTTGTTTCTGTTACTTCAAACATCTTTACCCTTACGTAGCCCCCTGCGCATCAGTGGTGTTATCGCCTTGCTTGGGGTGATATGATTAAAAAGAAAAAAAACAATTGTGGCCTTTAACTTTATTTATTTTCTTTATTTTTTTCAATTGGAGTAAATAGACTAAACTATTGCCCGGTTCAAACTCCACCCACGTCTATTGAACAGGTGAAGAGTCTCATCCCTTGTTCCCTGTTTAGGATGTGGTTTCCGGCTTTTCCATTCTTTTTACCCTTACGTAGCCCCCTGCGCATCAGTGGCGTTACCGCCTTGCTCGGGGTGATATGATTAAAAAAATATAAAAACTTATCATCAGAGATTTCATCCTTGAAATTCCCTGATGCCCATTATAAAATGTATTTAATATCCGCATTATGATAGTTATTACTACTCTTTATGCAAACATTAGTACTTAATCATAGAGCGAGTGGGCGTTCAAGTTTGGGCTGTAGTTCTGTCTTTCTTGCTTTCCTTTTTTATGGCTTGTTCTTCTTTAACAGTTGTTTCTTCCATGTTAACTCTTAATTCGCCTTCTACATTGCATAATATATTTTTTTAATTTCTACTTTACTTTTTGATATTGCAATAACAGTATCTTCAAGCGGTTTATTAATTTTTGTATAAATTTTTATAGACCATCCGCATGTTCTAATTTTTTGCACTGTTGTTGTTCCATCCTAAAATCGTAATTTAATAAGATGGCACCCCAGCGTTGTAATCTAATCACTATATTCATAGGAATTAATGATCTCCCTGATACCATATGATCCCAAGTAGGTATGTACGCCGATGACACCACAGTTTATTCTCGCCTCGATCAAAGATCTGGTGTGGGCGACAAAGCTAACCTTGCAGCCGAGCTTGGAAAGGACCTCCAATCCGTAGTGGACTGGGGTAAGAAATGGCTCGTAAATTTTAATGCTTCTAAAACGAAGCTACTATCAATTAATCATCTAAGACAATCGCACCTACCTCCTATTAGCATGGACCAGGCTTGCCTCCCAGAGAGTAAAACACTACGCCTCCTTGGTCTCACACTTTCAGCGGACTTCAAGTGAAATGACTATATCGAATCCATTGCTAAATCCGCTGCTATGAAAGTCGGTTCTCTGTGCAGGGCCCGGAGAATCTATCCTGCACATTTATAAATCTACCATCCGCCCGTGCATTGAATACTGTTACCATATCTGGTCAGGTGCCCCTGTTATTCTCCTTGGGCTTCTCGACAAGGTATAGCGGAGTGTCTGTAATGTGATCGATACCGACTTAGCAGACTGCCTGCAGTCTCTCTCTCACCGGCGCGATGTGGCTTCCCAGTGTGTCTTCTATAAATACTTTCACGGCTTCTGAACTTAGATCACTGGTGCCCCCTAGGTTCGAATTTGCACGAGATACTAGATTAGCAACTAGATCCCACCCTTTTACAGTGAAACTGATAAAATGCAACCGCAAATTCTACTCCAACAGTTTCTTTACTCGTACTTCCCGACTGTGGAATTCCCTTCCACATGACTGCTTCCCCGACGGCTACAATCTCCAAGAGTTTAAATGTAAGGTTTAAACGTAAGAACACCTCCTAACACACTAACTCGCTTCCATTCTTTCAAACACTCTTCCCACCCACCCAACTATCTATCACCCCCCTCCTGACATTTCCTATATCTAACCACTCTTTCTATTTACCTTCCCCCATGTAGCCCCAAGCGCAATAGTGGCAGTGGAATGCCTTGCTTGGGGTGAAATGATTAAAAAAAAATTCCTTTTTTCAAATCAAAAATTGATAATAGAAGTTTGTGGTCGCTCTCTAAAAAAAACTTCTGTGTATATATTTGTGAGTTTTTTTTTTACTACGTTGTTACTTAAGCCTCTTTTCGATCTGGCTGTTGATTTATTTAGTGCCTGTAGTAGCGAAAGTGAAGCATATGTGACTGCTCTTATGTTACCTTCATTATCTTTATGTATAACTACCAATCCTATACCATAGTCACTAGCATCTCAAGTCAATACGAATTCTGTTTTCGGATTGTAGTGCGCTAAGTCTGACGTTAGTATTTTCTTGATTTCTTCAAACGCCTTTTGACAATCCCGTTTCCCTTTTTCTTTTTAAACAAATTGTTTAGCGGTGCTCTCAAATTCTGCATATTAGGTCTTAAAAATACTTGTAGGCTAGTAACGTTTGTTGGAGAAAACATATTCTTAATTGCAATTTCCCTAGACGGATCTAGTTGACGACCATTTTTGTCAGTAATTTGTCCTTTTAATTTTAGGTAAAACAATTCTCAATTTTCCACACTGAGTCTGAACCCGTACCCCCGTATTTAGTGAAAATTCTTTTTACATGCCCGATATGTTGTTCGTTAGATACACCTTTACTCAATATATTATCCAGATAAGCAACTGCGAATTCACAGTCCAGAAGCATAGTGTCCATAGCAAGTTGAAATATTGCTGGCCACAGTTTTATCACAAAAGAAGTCGCTTGAAATTATACACTCTCTTGTACGTGTTTATCTTTATTAACTTCGAATATTCTTCTTCAACTTGTATTTAAAAATATGCTTCCGAACTGGTATTTAAAAATATGCTTCCGAACTTGCATTTAAAAATATGCTTCCGAACAGGTATTTAAAATATGCTTCTGAACTTGTATTTAAAAATATGCTTCCGAACTGGTATTTAAAATATGCTTCCGAACTTGTATTTAAAAATATGCTTCCGAACTGGTATTAAAATATGCTTCCGAACTTGTATTTAAAAATATGCTTCCGAACTGGTATGTAAAATATGCTTCCGTAACTGTATTTAAAAATATGCTTCCGAACTGCTATTTAAAATATGCTTCCGAACCTGTATCTAAAAATATGCTTCCGAACTTGGATTTAAAATATACTTCCAAACTAGTATTTAAAAATATGCTCCCGACTTTTAATGTGAAAATATGCTTCTGAACTTGTATTTAAAAAATATGCTTCCGAAATTGTATTTGAAAATATGCTTCCAAACTTGTACTTGAAAATATGCTTCCGAACTTGTATTTAAAAATATGTTACCGAATTTGTATTTAAAAATATGCTTCCAAACTTGTATTTGAAAATAGGCTCCGGAACTTGTATTTAAAAATATACTTCCAAAATTGTATTTAATAATATGCATCCGAACATCTATTTGAAGATATGCTTCCACACTTGTATTTGAAAATATGTTTCCGAATATCTATTTGAAAATATGTTTTCGAACATCTATTTGAAAAAATGCTTCCGAACTTATATTTGAAAATAAACTTCCAAACATGTATTTTAAAAATGCTTCTAAACTTGTATTAGAAAATATGTTTCCGAACTTGAATTTAACAAAATGCTTCCAAACTTGTGTTTAAAAATATGCTTCAGAACTTGTATTTGAAAATATGCTTCCAAACTTATATTTGAAAATATGCTTCCGAACTTGTATTTAAAAATATGCTTCCAAACTAGTATTTAAAAATATGCTCCCGACTTTTAATTTGAAAATATGCTTCTGAACTTGTGTTTAAAAAATATGCTTCCGAACTTGTATTTGAAAATATGCTTCCAAACTTGTACTTGAAAATATGCTTCCGAACTTGTACTTAAAAATATCTTACCGAATTTGTATTTAAAAATATCCTTTCAAACTTGTATTTGAAAATAGGCTCCGGAACTTGTATTTAAAAATATACTTCCGAACTTGTAGTTAATAATATGCTTCCAAACACCTATTTGAAGATATGCTTCCACACTTGTATTTGAAAATATGTTTCCGAATATCCATTTGAAAATATGTTTTCGAACCTGTATTTGAAAAAAATGCTTCCGAAATTGTATTTGAAAATAAGCTTCCAAACATGTATTTAAAAAATGCTTCCAAACTTGTATTAGAGAATATATTTCCGAACTTGAATTTAACAAAATTTCTTCCAAACTTGTGCTTAAAAATATGCTTCAGAACCTGTATTTGAAAATATGCTTCCAAACTTGGATTTAAAAATATGCTTCCAAACTCGTATTTAAAAATATACTCCCGACTTTTAAATTGAAAAGATGCTTCTGAACTTGTATTTAAAAATATGCTTCCAAACTTGTACTTGAAAATATGCTTCCGAACTTGTATTTAAAAATACATTTCCGAATATGTATTTAAAAATATGCTTCCAAACTTGTACTTGAAAATAGGCTCCGGAACTTGTATTTAAAAATATACTTCCGAACTTGTAGTTCATAATATGCTTCCGAACTTGTATTTAAAAATATGCTTCCAAACTTGTATTAGAAAATATGCTACCGAACATAGATTTAAAAATATGCTTCCTAACCAGTATTTGAATATGCGCTTCCGAACATGTATTTGAAAATATGCTTCTGAACTTGTATTTTAAAATTTGCTTCCTAACTTTTCTTAGAAAATATGCTTCCAAACTTGTATTTGAAAATATGCTTCTGATCTTGTACTTAAAAATTTGCTTCCGAACTTGTATTAGAAAATATGCTTCTGAACTTGTATTAGAAAATATTCTTCCGAACTTGTTTTTAACAAAATGCTTCCAAACTTGTACTTAAAAATATGCTTCAGAACGTGTATTTGAAAATATACTTCCGAAAGATCCAGTTTCAAAAATATAAAAATTCCTTCTTTTAATTTCACCACAATTTCGTTTGAACTTGACAGTTATGCGATTCCAAGAAAAATGTTTTTACCCTGTAGAAAAACACGAATGTTATAATTATTGTTCGTTACATACACTGCTGGTTTTGCTCATTTCGAATGGTCAATTTTTTCAATTACACCCATTTTTTTAAAGTCTGTCTAAT
The DNA here is from genome assembly GCA_037127315.1 of Ascarosepion bandense. Classification (NCBI taxonomy): domain Eukaryota; kingdom Metazoa; phylum Mollusca; class Cephalopoda; order Sepiida; family Sepiidae; genus Ascarosepion; species Ascarosepion bandense. The sequence goes on along the minus strand of JBBBDQ010000514.1, from coordinate 3,215,871 downwards.
TCTTCGTTTTCTTGATCCAAAACTGTGAACGGTCCACTACATTTCGTTTTAAATACTGGCGTCAGCACTTTTTTTCATATAGAAATTTGTAATAACGAATGAACATCCGGAAAACATTTCTCAATGCTTCCTTTAATTTTCACTTAAATTTTTTGTTAAAACTGGTCACTTGTCAACTTATATTTTTATAATAAATATTTACAAGTAAATCGCGTAACTAGAATATAAAACATATGTAAAAATGAGTGAAAAATTTACCTAAGACGCTTGCGTAAATGGATGTCAGAATAGGAAGTGGTAGTAGCGAAAGGACAAACATTGAAAGAATAGTGAATTATGGAGAAGCAATGACAGAATAGGAAATGTGGGTAGTAAAAAGATAAACATTGAAAGAATAGTGAATTATGGAGAGACAATAACAAAATAGAAAGTGGGGGTAGTAAAAAGATAAACATTGAAAGAATAGTGAATTATGGAGAGACAATAACAAAATAGAAAGTGGGGGTAGTAAAAAGATAAACATTGAAAGAATAGTGAATTATGGAGAGACAATAACAAAATAGAAAGTGGGGGTAGTAAAAAGATAAACATTGAAAGAATAGTGAATTATGGAGAGACAATAACAAAATAGAAAGTGGGGGTAGTAAAAAGATAAACATTGAAAGAATAGTGAATTATGGAGAGACAATAACAAAATAGAAAGTGGGGGTAGTAAAAAGATAAACATTGAAAGAATAGTGAATTATGGAGAGACAATAACAAAATAGAAAGTGGGGGTAGTAAAAAGATAAACATTGAAAGAATAGTGAATTATGGAGAGACAATAACAAAATAGAAAGTGGGGGTAGTAAAAAGATAAACATTGAAAGAATAGTGAATTATGGAGAGACAATAACAAAATAGAAAGTGGGGGTAGTAAAAAGATAAACATTGAAAGAATAGTGAATTATGGAGAGACAATAACAAAATAGAAAGTGGGGGTAGTAAAAAGATAAACATTGAAAGAATAGTGAATTATGGAGAGACAATAACAAAATAGAAAGTGGGGGTAGTAAAAAGATAAACATTGAAAGAATAGTGAATTATGGAGAGACAATAACAAAATAGAAAGTGGGGGTAGTAAAAAGATAAACATTGAAAGAATAGTGAATTATGGAGAGACAATAACAAAATAGAAAGTGGGGGTAGTAAAAAGATAAACATTGAAAGAATAGTGAATTATGGAGAGACAATAACAAAATAGAAAGTGGGGGTAGTAAAAAGATAAACATTGAAAGAATAGTGAATTATGGAGAGACAATAACAAAATAGAAAGTGGGGGTAGTAAAAAGATAAACATTGAAAGAATATTAAGTTATGGAGATATATTATCTGTATATGAAGAAAATATTTGAAAAATTCAAAACCTTAGCTTAAAAACAGAGTTTAATATAAAAATATAACAATGAATAGTTTACCATTATTACTAACTACCTGATGAGACATTGTTCTTTCCATGTCGAAACAAAATGTGCAATATATACATATATATATATATATATATATATATATATATATGTATGTGTATGTTGTGTGTGTGTGTGTGTGTGTGTGTGTGTGTGTCTGTGTCTGTGTCTGTGTGTGCATAATTTTCATATTCCTGAACATTTACAAAACTGAAAAATTCAAGGATGTTCGAAAAATTTAATAAAAAATTAATTAAATCTTTCTTGTCGGCCGTGTTCAATGAAATATGTTTGAAAGTAATCCAAACATACATTTATCTATATATATACATCTATATTCAATCGGAGTGCTCAAATTTCACAAAATTCGTTGCATTCACTTACGCAGAATACCCTTTGGGAAGGTATTAATTCGACACTTCTTCCTCCAGTTATGGGTTAAATAGCAGGACAGTCTTAGTTGGCAACCAGTTTACCGCAGAATGTAATGGTAACCTACTCCGGTAAAATTCTCTTCCGAATCAATCATGTCTCGAAAGAAACATGATCGCCCAAGTATGTGTTACGTAGCGCATTTAAATGACTGATATCTATCTATCTATCTATCTATCTATCTATCTATGAATGGATTTTAGAGAATAAATAATTCACTGGACTGAAAGAAAATTTACATAAATGTGACATCATTTTCCATTGTCAACATGGATTTTTGCGAGATATTTTCTTATATATACACTTCAATACTATTTCAATCAACAGAATTCTTACAAACTAAATCCACCCTAATTAAATCAATACATATATATATATATATATATATATATATATATATAATTAACATTTTAGTTTTTCCCGAGACTTGAAACCGGCCGTGACTCGAGTTTCATGCACGTAAGTGCAATCTTCAGACCGCCGGAATACCAGCTTAAGCTACATCGGAATATTTTTAACCTGGACAAGGTTAGGGTGTTAAAACACATGGGTGTTGGCAATATTCAACCCGATAGAGAGTGATAACGAAAATTTTAGCTCTTCTACCTTGTGTGGTATTAAGTACATTTTTATTTTGGCGTACCATTAGTGTTTTTTACTACTTGTTCAGTATGTGTAATATATATATATATATATATATATATATATATATATTGCATCGAGGCCTGCAGATAATTTTCTAAACATATACTGTTAAATATAACAAACAATGAATGTCAATTATGTTTAGTCATGAGCCATTCAAAACATCGTATTTGGGCTTTAATTTCAGGTAAAAATAAAGACAAAAATTGTCCAACATTTAGATATTTTTTTATTATGCTAGTTCTAAGCTTTGGGTGACTGTTATTGTTGCATACGAATGTTTTATGTCAACACAAGATAAAATCATCTTCGATGGTAGATGTTTTTATGTTAACGTCCCTGTAACCTTTCTGAAGATGAGTCATGTGAGCCGAAAGCTTAGAACCAGCATAAAAGAATATCCAAATGTTGGACAATTTTTGTCTTTATTTTCACTTGAAATTAAAGCCAAAATACGTTGTTTAGAACGGCTCATGATTAAATAGATATTCATTGTTTGTTATATATATATATATATATATATATATATATAGAGAGAGAGAGAGAGAGAGAGAGAGAGAGAAATGAAGAATTCAATAAGTATAAGCTGTCGCGTTTCTTGACGAAAGTTTTTCCAGGAAATATGACACTTGATGGGTATCTCTTAATCAAACGAACGTCCACTGTCCGTCTCCAAAAAACGTTCGACCAGAGTCCAGTCTCTGTCTAACAATAAAAGCTAAGGTACCAATTGTCCTTAGAAAGACGAGGGTTTTCAACCCGTCGGGCATACGCAACATGTCTGGTCGCTTTCTAGAATTATTTCAACATTAAGAACGCATGGAATTTCCGTTTTGGTTCCAAAGTCTCACAAATGGTTTGAATAACAACGCAAAACACATTACAAAAAATATCTTCTCGCCCAGAAGTAGAGTGTAGCACGTGTTTTACAGATAGCAAAGAAAATAACCTTAGCGAAGAGAAAGGAAAAGTAGAAAAAAAGGAAGAGAGGAAGAAAGAAAGAAGAGGTGTCAGGGTTTTTTTCTTCCTCTCTTTCTTTCCTTCCTCCATTCCTTTTCTATTCGCTAAACTTTTCCTTTTCTTTTTGAAAGCTAACTTCCGGTTTCTTTACGCACACACACTCAATTAAATTTTTCAATTTTTAAATAATATTAAAAATTGCCGATAAAGTGAATTTAATTCGCTGAAATTATCATACGATCATAAATTTAGAATTTTATATATATAAATATATATAGATAGTTCTTATTAGTGTTATAATAATGCCATATGAGTAGGTACCTCCACTCATTTTCAATATCTAAATTTTAAATTGAATTCTTAAAAATAAAAAAAAATTCTTGAAACTTTTATTTTAGTTTTAATTGAAAGCTAAATAATTCAATTTACTATTCCCAGCAGGCAGAATACTCTAGTGTATTTAAAACAGAAACTATATTAATTGGAATCTAAAATTTTTCAAGATTATTTTTTCAATCTTTTAAATTTTTCGGCCATTTTTAAGCGATCGACACATTTGTAAGCAAAAGTTAATTCTCAGTTTTAAAAATCTTGCAAAATTAAAATATACATCTATGACATATTATTTTTAGAAAATTAGCAAATGTAATGTTAGATTAATCTGATTACTTATTTATATCATTAAATTTACAATAAAACTGTTTCTTAATCACAGAGTTGAAGTTTTTGACCTGTCCGCCTTATGTCAAATATGTTAACAGGTTGCCAGGTTAGAGATAAGATAAGTTTACTGCGATTACAAGTGACACAATTGTATAAATCTTTTTTCAGGTAAGGGGAGGAAACTCTGAATAACATGACCTTTTAATCTACGCATAAAAATCTTCAAATACAACAAATACAAAAATTAAAAATTATTTTAAAAATAGGGAAGCAGAACGATTTTTATTAAACTTTTTAATTTTTGATTTGTATATATAATCTTCGCTTAATAAGTTTTTAAACGAATGTTTGAAGTATTTAAAAATATTTTTGTAACTTTATAATAATTATAACAAAAAAAATTGAAAAAAATGATTTACATTTTCTAATGAGTTTTGCATTTAACTAAAAAAAAAAAACATTTATCGCAACAAAATTTAATTTCATAAAATTTCATGAATTTACGTAGGGTTGGGTAACAGATGTAAAAAATATTTTTACCAAGATTTTTTAAAAATAATAATTTAAAAAACAATTGTATTCATTTGTGAATAAGTCCTAAAAGTTTGATTAAAATCCGACAATTATTTAATTTTTGCAAGAATTTCCATATTAATGTGTTTGTCACTGGAAAAAAAAAACTGAGTTATGTAATATTATGTTTTCTATTTGTAAACTCTCGTAACGATTTGGTTACCCACTAACTAAAATCAAATCAAGATTTTTACCAAATTTTCGAACGTGTAAGAAGGGATTAAAAATTAAAAAAATATAATTAAAACATACTTTGATCTTTCCTCTTAATAATAATATAAACATTTTGATGGAAAAAGTTCGCTTTTATTAAGTTTGAAGCCTTTTTTATTCATATTATGCTGTCTTTTTTAGCGATTTAGGGTTGTACCTACATATGTGACTGCAACTTCCGGTTTCTGTGCCAAGTACATCATCATCAGGCATCTTGATGATGACTGCCTGATGATGGAGCCTTTCGCACCGAAACATGAAAGCTTTTGAGTTGCAGTCCCATATGCCATTATTATAACACTCATAAAACTATATCTCTATAAAAGCTCTACTTCTGTTTTGAGCACTTATAAAACGTAATAATTACGAAACTGTGGAACATATATCTATATATATATATTAAATTTGTTTTTTTTATTTAAAATTAAAATAGTTTACATTGCGACACGTACATTTCTATGTTTCTAGATTTTGCCTCGTCATCAGCCAACGTCAGCTTTCTGTCGTGAAAATGATTTTCATTTAAATATAAACAACAATACGTTTGTTGTGTATGGATGTGAGAAGACAGAAAAATTTATGTTTGTTCAATTTAACTAACCAGATTCCTTATGTAGCCTTATTGATGAATAACGCTCAGGCAACACCCACCACTACAGATGATGCCCAAATTAAGATATCTGTAACTGATGTGCCTGTTTTACAAAAAAAAAAAAAAAAAAAAGAAACAAAAAAACAAAAAAACAAATGATTTAAATTCTCCAAGGGCTCCTGCTTTTAACTAGTAGAAACATAAAATAATCTAATGTTTTATTTTATTTTAGATGCTAATGTTTTAAATTGACTATATCACCGGCTCTTCTTTTCTGATAATGTCGTGTATGGACGGCTCTTCTTTTCTGATAATGTCGTAGATAAGACACGACTTTCAGTTATCAAAGATCTACCCTGAATGGTAAAATAAAAAATGCAATAAAACTAAAACATTATTTAATTAGAAAAGCTTTTAATTGCTTTTATGAATAATGAATATTACATAAGATATGAATCTCTCACGTGATGGCTCCTAGACGTTTTGTGTTAGCGGAATAAAAGATTAGTTTTAAAAGAATTTAGCATCTTTTTAACAGTGAATTTGGAAATTATTACACCGCGTAGAGACTGGCAGAAACAACTTAATTTATAAAAATTCACCACCCATGAGCACCAAGTTAAGCTCGGATACAGAAATTTCTACGATGTTTGTGTACCACATTATCCATCATATTCACCAGACATTATACCCTCGGATTTTCATGTATGCAGACTCTTAAAATAGTAAAAAGTTTAATTCTCTACATGACATAAAAATACGCCTTAATGACTCCTTTGCAGCAAAACTACGGAAATTTCGGAAAGATGAAATATTTAAGTTGAAGGAACAATAGAGACAGGTTGTGCAACAAAATGATTCATATTTAGTTGAAAAAATATTTAATGGCATATTTTTTGTGTTTTAATTTCCCTTAAAAATAGATATGAACCTTCCTGACATCCTACTGTATACGTAACACCTAAAATTTAACATGAATGATAAATAGATGCCGAAAACAATTTTCTACATACAATGTGCAATACCTTGCCCTCGTCACCCGCCAACCAAGGAAGAAAACAGTTTCAGTGGCTAAGGCACCCCTGGCACCACCTACAGGGACAGGGTATTATTATTTGTGTAGAAGTGTCCGTCTTTTGTGATTTTTTTTTTACTACTGCAAGTCAGATATTCAACATTGTGTTAAAAGCATTTGTAAAGTCAATTCCGGATGTGCGTTGTGGTACAGTGGATATCGGCTCGGAACGAGAAACCGGGGAGCTGAGTTCGAATTCCAGTTGAATCCATTGTATTCACTTACGCGCAAATACCCTTGGGAAAGGTATTAATCCGTATCTTCCTTCCAGTTATGGGTTAAATAGCAGGACAGATTGGGTTGTATAGCCTTGGTTGGCAACCAGTCTACCGCAGAAAGCAATGGCAACCTACCGCGGGATAATCTTCTGCTCAGTCAGTCATGTCTCGAAAGAGACATGATCGCCCAAGCGTGTATCACGTATGGCACTTAACTGACTGAAAGTCAATTCTACGGGGGAGCGTAATCTGATGAGAACTCAATGTTAGAAATTAACAGAATATTATAATGAAAATAAATTGGAATAATTTATACCTCGTAGCAATGGAGTAAAGTGGAAGGTAAACTTATGTGTCGGAAGATGCATTATCGTCAAAATATTTATGTTGTTAAAAGCAAAAACCGGGAAAATTTGAATGAAAAAATTAATTTATAATACTTTCTAGAACCTTCTGAGTTTTGTTTAAAATTTTATTTTTCTAATGGAAATTCGTAGATAAGTATGGGGAATTCGAGTAGTGAAAAACACATTAATTATAAATTTTTGCAAAAATCAAATAATTGTAGGATTTTATTGAAACTTTCAGGTTGTTGTATCGTGGAATGAAGAGATACACAGTGAAATGTCGATAAACTACTTTATTACCAGAGTGGTACAACCAAGAAGTATATACAATATTTACAGTCTCTCGAAGTAGTAGATGTTACTTCACGAAGTCCGTGATAATGACAACTCACCGTGCTAAACGCTCATTGTCTTTTATACATCCGGGCAACCGGATGTCACATAGTACGAGCCATGACACAACACAAGTCTTATTAAAAAAAATTAATTAAATTATTTTTTTAATTTTTTGAAAATATTGATAATTTTTTTACATATGTTACCCACCAGCCACGTACTCAAAATGTGAAATTTCGAGAAATTCTATTTTATAGTACTTAATGCTTAGTAATAAGAACTTCCTCCGAGATTTTAAATCCGAGATTTTAAATCATGTTTTAGGATAATACACAACTTTCAATTATCAAAGGTCTGCACTGAATCGTAAAATAAAAGAATGTAATAAAACTAAGACATTATTTAATTAGAAAAATTTTTAATTGCTTTTATGAATAATAAATATTATATATAATATAAATCTCTCACGTGATGACTCCTAGACGTTTTGCGTTTGCGGAATAAAAGATTAGTTTTAAAAGAATTTAGCATCTTTTTAACGGTGAAAAACAAAACACTGATTTGGAAATGAGTGCAAAAATCAAATAGTTGTCGGATTTTTAATGAAAGTTTCAGGATTTATTCACAAATAAATAAAATTATTTTAATAATGTTAGAAAATCTTAGTAGAAATATTTTTGTCTGTTATCTCAGTTCACACTTCACCCACGTCTATTGAACAGGTGAAGAGGCTCATCCCTTGTTTCTTGTTTAGGATGCGGTTTCCGGCTTTCTTTTTTCCAATCTTTTTACTCTTACGTATCCCCCTGCGCATCAGTGGCGTTATCTCCTTGCTTGGGGTGATATGATTAAAAAAAAAAAATCTCCCACTTACATAATTAAATAAACCACAGAGGGTGATATACCGTTAAACAAAACTAAAAAAACAAATTCGTTAAATCCCATCCACCTATTATCTTTTCCCTGTTTTTCTCTCATTATAATGACCAGTGGCTCCGCCTTGCTTGGGGTGAAAATGTTTAGAAGAAAACAAAAAAAAAATTCTAATTAGAATACTTGATAAGCATTTACATCTTTTAAACCTTTCTATTAATTTGTAACTGACAATATTATTACCATTACAATACAAATTCTATTTAAAAATCATGAATGGAAAACAATTAATTATTGCTCCATAAATAATTCAAACATTAATTTAATGTTTATTCTCATGGTCGCTACATGTAATGGAAGTTTTCTAACGTGGTAAACCGACCGGGATTTTCCTGATGCTTTTCCAAAATGTGGATATTGGGTTCAAGCTCCTAGAATTGGAAAATTGAGTAAAGAAAAAAAAAACGGAAAGGAAGTAGGCAAAAAAAGCAAGGTCCCAATGTTGACATTAATCAGCCAGAGAAATTTACTTACCGATTTCACCTCGTATATATATATATATATATATATATATATATATATATATATATATATACTAGCAGTATAGCCCGGCTTTGCTCGTGTGCAATGAAAGCTTTAAAACTAATCCATGGTCCTGGATCTCAGACTCTTTGGACGTTGGCACGAAAGACTAAAAAGCAATAGTTGTTTCCAGTTAAAGCGAAACCGTAGACTGAAAGAAAAATGAATGGATGTAATCAAATTTTGATTTCCTGGTATCGACATCAAATAAGACTTTTCGTCGTAAACTGAATTTTGAAGGCTAAATAAGTCCTCTGAGTAAATAGTATCATGGCTGAGACTAAGAACTACGATTATACCTACTTAGAGCCAAACCCGAAGCAAAAAATAAAATAAAAGGGTTGAAAAGAATACAGACATACAGGCAGATAAACAGACACACACACACACACACAAACATCTTGCTTTATATATATATATATATATATATATATATATATATATAGATTATTGATTTTCTGCACTATTGTAAGAACTGCAAACTTGAAACTTCTGAATATCGTTTCTTATGTCTTTGTCTATGAGTGTATTAAATTTGTTTAAAATCGGACCACTCCTTCTATAACCCGATTTTTCGATTATCGATTTTCGATATTTATCGGGGGTACCTCGACACAAAACCTAGCTAAGAACACTCGCAGACGCTTATGGTACGACTGTCTGAATTTTCAAGAAAATCGGTTCAGCCGTTTCGGAGTCTATAGGTAACAGACACAAATACACATACACACACACAAAGTTCCATTTATAAATAAGTTTTATATATATATATATATATATATATATGCATGTATGTTTATATATGTTTTATATTTGGGAAGCAGTCTCTCTTTCATGCATGTTTTATAAAAAATGACAGGGGTGATGGTTAAGGTTTTTTATGTAATTTTTCATGTGATCTTTTCATGTCTTTTTTTGAGGATATAGATTATATAAAAATTATACAAATGTTTTGTTTATACAAGCACTTTCGGCTATATTTTTAGCCATTTTCGAGGATTAATGTTATTTTGCGTGTAACAGAATGTATGTGGTGTTATGTATGTTGTTGAGTAGTGGTATGTGTTATGTACTGATTACAGTGCGCGTTTTGTTAGCGCGTGCGTAGTTGACATTATTGAATGTTGGGATTTTCTTCTTTATCAATAAAGCCTCCATTATTCTAGTCTGTTTTCTTTCTTTTTTTTTTTTTTTGCATGTGAATGATGCTATAATAATTGTGTTGTCAACAAGGTCTCCGTGTACGTTTATACACACAAACACACACACGCACACGCGCGTGCACGCGCGCTCGCGCGCGCGCGCGCGCGTGTGTGTGTGTGTGAATATATACTCAGTTATGATCTGAGATTAAGGACAGGATGGTTAAATAAAAAGAAGACAAGAGGAAAATTGTATTTAACTCGCCTCCGCGTTTCTTTCTGTGATGGACTTTATCAAGGCAAAAAGACGAAATGAGCTTAATTCCAAATTACGTATCTATAAACAGTGTTGGTAACAATAAAAAAAGTTCACAAATCATTCTTGTCTTCTTTTTATTTAACCATATATACATGTGTGTGTGCGTGTGTGTGTGTGTGTGTGTGCGCGTGTATAAATATAAATATATATATATATATATATATATATATATATATATATACAGTTTGTTATATATATTATTTATATATTATATATGGTCACAAACTCACACCTATCTATATGAACACACACACACACACACACACACACACACACACACACACACACATATATATATATATATATATATATATATATACAAGGCATTATGTATATCTTTCAATTAAATCGATAAAATTTTAAAAAACGACACAATTTTATGATATAAAACAAAGAGTTCTTTTGTGAATTCAAATCTAAATGCTATGTAAATTCATATTTATCCTTAGCGTGACGAAACGCATTCTATCTATCTATCTATCTATCTATCTATCTATCTATCTATCTATCTATCTATCTATCTAACAGTTAAAGAAATTGCAGTGTTTAAATATGAATTATATGTATATAGTGAGAAAAAGAGAGGGGGGATGAAATGGTGTATAAAAATTACTTAACGCATGTACACGGGAAGACCAAAAAAGCCGCGTGTTAAATAAATCGTACCACCATTTGCGAACGCTATTCTCGCCTTCACATCACTGAAGTGCTTCGCTTTGACGAACACTAACTTTCTCTTGTAAATGGTAAATGTATCCCGAAGATGGCATTACTAACAGATAAAATAAAAACACACATTATTCTCTAACAAATACAATAAATTGCACTAAACCTACAAAAATAGGGACAATAGGAATCCATAAAAATCACCCCCTCCTTTTCTTTTTTTTTCTTTCTTTCATTTCATGTAATATACAGAATTTGTAGTGAAAATCGGCCGGACATTAATGGAATGTTCTCGATGCTTCTATCGAATAAAAACGCGGGAAAACTATTTGACTCAAACATATAACGCATGTTATCCTAACAAGAGACTTTTTCAGAAATGCTTTTATTTATGCTGTCAAAATTCCCTATCCCTCTGGCTTCTGAGGTATGTAGTAATCTGGTTATTTTTTTATTATTATTTTTTTTTTTTTTGTTGGGTCTGGAGTTTATCAAGAGATTTACCTTGGGCACTTGGGCAGTCTTCGAAATATGTATTTAGATCTTTTGTTCCGATTGGGAAACGGAACTGAAACGGAAGTTACAAACTGGATGCTGTTAAATCTTTTTTATCTTTTTTTTATTTATTTATTTTGGACTTATTGCGTTTGTCTGTTGTTCCTCTATGGTTAAATAATAACATATTGTCTGAGTTTAGTGGGTAAAGTTTTTTTATTTTTATTTTTCGATATGATTTTCTGCATATCCTTTTAAACTTTGTTATTTTTAAGACATTATTCGAAGGAACAAAGGTGAAGAAGAGGAATAAGCTTATAGCAATACGTAAAAAAGATCTTTTAAGAAAGAAAAGATCATTTAATAAACTATAAGCAAGACAGAGAGAATGATTCAAAGGAAAAAAAAGCGTTAAGCTTGGAGATGATGAAAAACGAAAGAAAGAAAAAAATTAGAAAGAAAAAGTAAGAAAAAAAACAACAAACTTAGAGATGATGAAAATAATTTTGAAAAATAGAAAAATAAATAGAAAGAAAAAAGAAACACAGAATGAAATAAAAAAGAAAGAAAGAAAAAAAAAAGAAATAAACAAAAACATTAACCGTAGAGATCCTAAAAATAATTTTTAAAATTAGAAAAAAGGGAAAAAGAAAGAGTGAAACAAAAAAGAGCAAGAAAGAATGAAAATAAAAAAGAAGAAAGAAGAACAACGAACTTAAAGATGAAAAAAGAATTTTGAAAATTAGAAAAAGAGAAAGAAAAAAGAAAGAGTGAAATAAAAAAGAAAGAAAGAATGAAATAAAAACGGAAGAAAAAAATGAAAGAAAAAGAAAGAAAAACAATAAACTTAGAGATTATGAAAATCATTTTGAAAAACAGAGAAATAAATAGAGAAAAAGAAAGAAAGAAATAAGATATGAAGGAAAAATGAAAGAAAGAAAAGACATAAAGAAAAATAAAAAATAATAAACTTGAACGCAACTTATTTTAAAAAATGGGAAAAATTAAAAATTTAGGATGGCTAGAATGAAAAAAGCAGTCGTAGAAAAAGAAAAAAGAAAAAGATAATGCGTCAGGAAACATCAAAGAAACGAAAAGGAAAGAGAAAAAGAGAAACAAAAGTTTTGAAAGAAAATTAATATATATATATATATATATATATATATATATATATATATATATATATATATTAATAAATATACACATTATCCTACGTTTGAAGCATTACTTGGAATTTCATGCTTTATGCAATCATCAGGTGTATATTATGTATCTGTGCGTATACACATATATATATAGTTATTTACCTCCTTACCGATTCCATCCCAAACCTCATTCCTACCCGTCATTCTGTCCTGCCTGCTCGGCAGCCATTGCCCACAGGAACCACTTCTTACGGCCATTTCAGAGACACGCGTCAGACCATAATAGGCACCTATTTGCCTGTGCGCGTAATGAGTGTAAGATTATCTTGAATTAGGCTAAGCTGTTGGTTCTTAGTGAATGAAGTGGAAGATTATCTTGAATTAGGCTAAGCTGTTGTTCCTTAGTGAATGAAGCAGAAGATTATCTTGAATTAGGCTAATCTGTTGTTTCTTAATGAATGAAGTGGAAGATTATCTTGAATTAGGCTAATCTGTCGTTTCTTAGTGAATGAAGCAAAAGATTATCTTGAATTAGGTCAAGCTGTTGTTTCTTAATGAATGAAGCAGAATATTATCTTGAATTAGGCTAAGCTGTTGTTTCTTAGTGAATAAAGCAGAAGATTATCTTGGATTAAGAAAAAGCTGTTGTTTCTTAGTGAATGAAGCAGAAGATTATCTTGTATTAGGCTAAGCTGTTTTTTTATTCAGTGAAACAGAAGATTATCTTGAATTTTTCTAAGCTGTTATTTCTTAGTTAATGAAGCAGAAGATTATCTTGAATTAGGCTAAGCAGTTGTTTCTTAGTGAATAAAGCAGAAGATTATCTTGGATTAAGAAAAAGCTGTTGTTTCTTAGTGAATAAAGCAGAAGATTATCTTGGATTAAGAAAAAGCTGTTGTTTCTTAGTGAATGAAGCAGAAGATTATCTTGAATTAGGCTAAGCTGTTGTTTCTTAGTGAATAAAGCAGAAGATTATCTTGGATTAAGAAAAAGCTGTTGTTTCTTAGTGAATGAAGCAGAAGATTATCTTGTATTAGGCTAAGCTGTTTTTTATTCAGTGAAACAGAAGATTATCTTGAATTTTTCTAAGCTGTTATTTCTTAGTTAATGAAGCAGAGGATTATCTTGAATTGGGCTAAGCTGTTGTTTCTTAGTGAATGAAGCAGAATATTATCTTGAATTAGGTTAAGCTGTTGTTTCTTCGTGAATGAAGCAGAAGATTATCTGTAATTAGACTAATCTGTTGTTTTTTAATGAATGAAGCAGCACATAGCTGCTCGCAAGTTTGGCTCCAAAGATTATTGGTGACTCTGCATACGTGTGCTGAACAACAAACCTTCCAACCCTCACTTAATCAATAAATTTGAAGTCCTCACGGCATTTGTGGACCAGGCCTATTTCTTTGCTTGCAGATTTTCTTCAAACTCCACATTTTATTCGTCTGGAGCATCTGCATCCGACTTCCCCGTATAATAGAGGTTCAGCTTAATGATGTTCACATAACCCTCTCTCTTGTATGTAAGATAATTTCAAAACTTGATCCCCATAATGCGAGCGGAGGCGACGGAATCCCGGTCATTGTCTTGAAGGAATGTGCCCCTGAACTCGCCTCTGTCCCCTATAAAGTCTACTGCCTATCTGATTCCTGTTTTCCTGCCTGCTGGAAGTCCTCTTCTATGGTTCCTGTATTTAAGAACTTAGGGGAACCATCGGACCCATCTAATTATCGCCCCATCAGCCTTCTACCAATTTTCAGAAAAGTGTTCGAGACTATTCTCAACGCTGAAATGATTCAACATCTTACTGCCCATGAACTATTCTCAGACAGACAGTATGGCTTCCGCTTTGCCAGGTCTACTGCCGATATGCTAACGACCATTACTGAGTACATATACCAGGCCCTCGATAAGTCCGCGGAAGCTCGAGCTGTTGCCCTGAATATATCCAAAGCATTTAATAAGGTCTGGCACACCGGCCTTCTTCGCACGCTACGATGTTATGGTATCACCGGACGATTGCTTCGTTTAATCCAATCTTTCCTATTAAATTGCATACTGAAGGTCGTCTTGAACGGGCCTCCACATCTCGACGCTCTTTCTGATCTTCATAAATGATCTCACTGGCGTGATTAAATCGCAAGTAGGCATCTACGCTGATGATACCACCATTTACACTCGCCTCAATAAGAAATTTGGTAAGGCGAACAAACATAACCGCGCTGTTGATATTTAGAAGGACCTCCACCCTGTGGTGAACTGGGGTAAGAAATGGTTTGTAAATATCAATGCTTCTATCTGTCAAACATCACAGGCAGTCTCTCCTGTCCCCCACCGATAAGCATGGACTTAAGCGAGTCTTCCTGAAAGCAATGCACTGCTACTCCTTGCCCTCACCCTCTCAAGTTCACAAACTCTAATCGTTTTCTCTAATGTTGATAGGGATTTGCCTTCTAACCTGCTGTCTAAGAGTGTGGAATGTCAACGTCTTCATTATGTCGTTATTTTCTCATTTAGTTGAAATTCATAAGATCTTTCTCTTAAAACAATTTTACCAGAAAACATGTTTCTCAAATTCGCAAACTCTCATCGTTCTTTCTAGTGTTGATAGGTTTTGCTTTCTAACCTGTTGTCTAAAGTAGTGTGGAATATCAACATCTTCATTATGTCGTTACTTTCTCATTTAGTAGAAATTCATAAGATCTTTCTCTTTAAACAATTTTACAAGAAAACTTGTTTCTCAAGTTCACAAACTCTTATCGTTCTCTCTAGTGTTGATAGGGTTTTGCTTTCTAACTTGTTATCTAAAGTAGTGTGGAATGTCAACATCTTCATTATGTCGTTATTTTCTCTTTGTGTTATGTGTTTTATCCATTTTAGCTATTGCTGCTGTTGATTGCTCTTGTTTTGTAGTTTCTGTTATTTGGAACATTTCTTTTTTCTTGATTCTGTAGTGCCAATAAACAAGGTTAAAATAAAGATTGTCTATGTCAAGACTCACATGATTCATACGCTCAAAGCCTTTTTTGATCATTGATCTTAAACAGTGATTGCATAGAGTTGAGAAAGAGAGTTTAGAAAGCGACATGACTGACTGGGAAGAAAATGTTACCTGCAGTAGGTTGCAAATACTTCCTGTGGTAGAATGGTTGCCAACCATGTCTATAGAACCCAAGCCGCCCTGCTATTTAACCCATACCTGGAGGGAGAAGAGATAATTTATAACTACTTATGCATGCAATTCTTTTTCTTATCATCCAGTCGGATTCTTTTTCATATTTGATCAAGAATATTTGATCATAATTGGTCATATTGTAACAGAGACATAGATAGATAGATAGATAGATAGATAGATAGATAGATAGATAATGAACATGTTGAAATAGATACTTAAAATAGACAGAGCGATAATGAACGTATTGAGATAGATAGATAGATAGATAGATAGATAGATAGATAGATAGATAGATAGATAGATAGATAGATACTGTTATCACGAGAGTACGCATGGTTTAGATGCAGAGTAATTTCAAAACTCGACCCCCATAAGGCGTGTGGAGACGATGGAATCCCGGTGATAGTCCTTAAGAAGTGTGCTCCTGAACTTTCCCCTGTCCTCTCTAAACTATTTAACTACTGCCTTTCTGCTTCCTGCTTTCCTGCATGCTGGAAGTTATCTTCAGTCGTTTTTGTATTTAAGAATTGTGCTGAACCCTCGGACCCATCCAACTATCGCCCTATCAGTCTTCTACCCATATTCGGGAAAGTATTCGAGGCTATAATCAATGCTGAAATAGTTCATCATCTCACCGCCCACAAACTGTTCTCCGACAGGAAATATTGATTCCGCTTTGCCAGGTCCAAGGCCGTCCTGCTAACAACCGTAACGGAGTACATGCTACAGGCCCTTGATGTGTCTGACGAGGCTCGCGCGGTTGCTCTGGACATCTCCAATTTCGACAGGGTTTGGCACTCTGGCCTCCTATGCAAACTACGCGGTTATGGTATTACCGGTCGCCTGCTTGACCTAATCCAATCTTTCTTAAATAACCGCAAAATGAAGGTCGTTCTGAATGGGCGTGTCTCTTCGTCCTACAGCACGAATGCTGGTGTCCCACAGGGCTCTATCCAGGGCCTGACGCTCTTCCTTATTTTCATCAACGACCTCCCAGATGAGATCAAGTCCCAAGTAGGCATCTACGCAGATGACACTACAATATACTCCCGCACCAGTAAGAAAGCTGTCGTGGCGGACAGACATAATCTCGCTGCTGATCTTGAACGGGATCTGCACTCTGTGGTGAACTGGGGCAAGAAGTGGCTTGTCAACTTCAGTTCATCTAAGACCAAGCTGTTGTTTGTCAACCATTACAGGCAACCTCTCCTGCCTCCCATAAGCATGGACCAAGCGATTCTCCCTGAGAGTAATACACTACGCCTCCTCGGACTTACCCTGTCCTCAGACCTCAAATGGAACCACTATATTGAATCCATAGCAAAATCTATTGCTAAGAAGGTTGGGTCAGTATGTCGATCCAGGATGTTTTTTCCACTTGAATCCATCCTGCATATATACAAGTCAACCATCCGTCCGTGCATGGAGTACTGCTGCCATTTATTGTCAGGTGCTCCTGCCGTTCTCCTCAGTGTTCTTGACAGGCTCCAAAGGAGAGTCTGTAATGTGATAGGTACTGATCTGGCGACTCGACTGCAGCCACTTCCCCATCGTCGAAATGTGGCCTCCCTTTGTCTGTTCAATAAATACTTTCATGGCTTCTGCTCGGACGAACTTAAGTCACTGATGCCTCCTCAACAGGGGTTTACTCGTGCAACCAGACTGGCAACTGGGTCCCACCCATTCACAGTCAGGTTAGCCAAATGCTGACGACAATTCTACTCCTGCAGCTTCCTCTTTCGCACTTCCCGCCTGTGGAACTCGCTCCCGTATTCTTGCTTTCCTGACGGCTACAACCACCAGAAATTTAAATGCAAAGTCAATACTCATCTACTAACCACTGGACTCTAGCTCTCTCCCCACCCCCGTATAACCTTTCTCTCTACCTATGTATCTGTCATCGCACCTGCTTTCTCAGCTTTCTATTGTTCCTTTCTAACTAGTTTGTACTCCTCACTCTTTTCTAATTAATCTTTTTACATTTATGTAGCCCCCTGCACATCAGTGGCGTTTCCGCCTTGCTCGGGGTGAAATGATTAAAAAAAACAACAATATAAGAATGTTATAACGAGACAAGCTTGTTGGCGATTACACCACGTCGAAATGCCCAGATATTTTAATATATTTTCCCTGATTATTTTTCTGTCATGTCTGCTTTTGTTCCAATAATTTATTTTTTTAATTTGTATTTTTTTAAAATTTTTGTCCGACACATCTTAGAGATGACAATGCTGGTGAGTGATGCTGCGAAAATTTGTAATAATTACAGTTTTTATAATCATTTCTAAAGCAACAATGAAACACATATTGCTTATTTTGGCCTGGAAGGAGAGTCGTTATTTCGACAATTAATCCTTGTCTTTATTTTCAATAAAATTAAACTGAAAACAAAATTTGAAAGAAAACAAGAAAAAAAAACTTCTGAAATAAAAGCTAAGCTATTAATTCTTCAAAACGCTTTAAGAAAAATTTTAATTACGTTCATCAAAATATTGATTGATTTTTATTTTGATCTTTAAGAATATTGTCTATTTTTATTTTTTTTTTGCAACGTGATAAGTTGTTTGTTTATGCCAGTATTTATTTGAAATTAATTTTGTGTGTTTTGTAATGTCATGTAGAAGACATCCATTTTTTTATATTTTTAAAGATATTTTCCGCTTATTTAACGTTTTAGTTAGTTTAATTTTTAAGTCCTTTACCTGATGTCAAATATTCAAGAAAGATGGTAAGAATAACAGCCGCTTACATAACAATATATCATTGTTCTCTCAATATGTACGAGTTGCGATGTGTAAATTGTCGCCATTTTATGGTTTTAATTCGGGGCATGTGCGTTATTCTTGGTTTTGTCAACTTTATAGTATAGTAGGTTCAGCTGGGTACCATCTGTTAGAATAAACACCACCATAACAAAATTCAAGCCACCAGAAATTTGGAAACGGGATGCTGTATTGCTAGATATGATTACATATGATTATCTATTTATCTATGCCATTCTCATCATATCTATCTATCTATCTATCTATCTATCTATCTATCTATCTATCTATCTATCTATTCCAATGGTATCTATCTATTCCAATGGTATCTATGTATCATATACATTATTACATCTATCTATCTATCTATCTATCTATCTATCTATCTATCTATCTATCTATCTATCTATTCCAATGGTATCTATCTATCTATCTATCTATCTATCTATCTATCTATCTATCTATCTATCTATCTATCTATCGTTTTTGCATGACTATCTTGACGGAACCGCTATTGTTTCACTAATAAATGCCAACCCAAATCTCATTCAATCAGAAATGAAGTTATTTATCATTGTAATTTCTCCGAGGCGTTTATTTCTTTGAATTAATAAGGAAACCATACTTATTCATTAAGAATCTTGCGGAACACCTGATCATTAATGGTGGTCAACGCTTAAATAATATTCATCGAAAATTGAATCATATTTAATAATCTTTTTGCTGCAACCACATTCATATGATAAATATTACCTGAAAAAGAGTGGATGTACTTGTCAGGTATATCCAACCATAGATAAAAGTCGACAAACTGACAAGGATGTAGTTAACAGATATATCCTGCCGTAGATGATGTCAACAATGTGCAACGAGAAAGAGTAGCGACAACTGGAAAAAGTAAAAATTTTTGAGAGTTTACAAACTATATAGAGTCTAGAATTATTGGCCGAGGAGACAGAGAATGACTAACGATTTACGACTTCAACTTCGTATGTGCGAACTCTCTCCGACTCTTCCCTGTTCCACACAAATGTCATCATCGAAGAATAAAGATATAAGACTCTGTTTTTATACATATCATACATGTTTATCTTTGTTTGTCCAGATCCAACGTAATATAACACACTCAAAAATACGCACACAGACATATATATATATATATATATATATATATTGCGCTCATAACTATCTTTTTTTTAATAATAATCGCCCGTGCTCTGAATACTGCAGCCATATCTGATCGGGTGCCCCTGCTATCCACCTAAGGGTCCCTGACAAAATCCAACTGAGAATCTGTAATGTGAGCGATTCCTACTTGGCAGCTCAGATATAGTCACTTTCTCACCGGCGTAATGTGGCTTCCATTTGTCTCTTCTATAAATACTTTCACGGCGTCTACTCCATGACCTTCGCTCACTGGCGCCTCCAATGTATGAATTTACTCGAGCCACAAGATTAGCAACTAGGTCCAACCATTTTACTGTGAAACCAATAAAATGTAAATGCAAATTCTACTCCAGCAGCTTCTTTTCTCTCACTTCCCGCCTGTGGAATTCCCCTCCGTTTACTTGCTTCTCCGACAGCTACAATTTCCATGAATTTAAATGTAAAGTTAATAGTCATCTCCTATCTCACTAAAATGCATGCTCTCTCTCATGACCCTTTCTCTGTTATCTCCACTCTCATCTGTATTCTCATCCTTCTCTTACCCATTTCCTGACATCCCCTATAACCTGTCACTCTTTCTCGTGACTTCCCTCCTATGTAGCCCACTGCACAACAATGGTAGTAAAAAAGAGTACACGTGGCGATTATATTTATTTATTTCAACTGTAAAAGAGTAGGACCTAGACGCCAATCTAATAGCACGTTTAAGTACATGTACTAGGGCACCAAAAGAAAAAGAGCTTGTTAAAAAAGTTGCTAGAAAAGTATTTGTAGAAAAGAAAGAGGGAAGCCACGTCACGTCGGTGAGAAAGTAAGTGAAGCTGAGAAGTCAAGATCGATTACATTACAGATACATTACAGATTTTTGGATTTTGTCAAGAACCTTGAGATAAATATAAGGAGCAACAGAACAGATATGACAAAAGTATTAAATGCGTAGACGAATTTGTTGAAATCTATCTATCTATCTATCTATCTATCTATCTATCTATCTATCTATCTATCTATCTATCTATCTATTAGAATTCCGTATTGTTTCGCTAATAAATGTCAACCTAAGTCTCATTCAATCACAAATAAAGTTATTATCTCGATTGTAAATTCTCCGAGGCATATATTTCTCTGGATTAATAAGGAAACCATACTTATGTATGAAGAATTTCATGAAACACCTGATCATTAATAGTTGTCAGCGCTCAAATAATTTTCGTCCATATTCGATTGACATTTAATTGTCTTTACGCTGTATCTCCCATATATATATATATATATATATATATATATATATATATATATATATTGTGTGTGGCTGAGTGAATAGAACGTTCGCTTTCTGATCATGAAGCTTGGGTTCGAATCTCACCATGGTCCATTTGTCAGGAAGGTGACTTCTTGATATTATTAGAGCGTCCTGGCTTTGTTCAGACTATTGTTTAAGCTAGATAACTCTCAAAAACTGTAACTAAGGTCCACTCAGCACAGTTGCACTATAAGCCACAGTTGGGCTGTGTCGATGTTGACTAAATACAAGTGTGCCTGGGCAGGCGTCGACTATGGTGATTAGCTAGCTGCCCTTGTAGACGGGTATTCTCGAATACGAGGAAGGAGCTATTAATATATATGAAGATAAACCCAACAAAAACAATGGAAAAAGAAACATAATCTAATTCAACCAACTCAACAAGAACACTTGAAAAAATATTTTTTGATATAATGGAAAAACATTTCACCAAACTCAGCAAACTATCAAAAATCATCAACAAAAACACAGTCAGAATCAGTTATAACTATATGAAAAACATGGAAAAAATACTAAACAAACACAAAAAAACACCCAACAAAACTAGTAACAGCAACAGAAACCAACAACACAATATGAACAAATGCAACTGCCGAAAGAAAGACAACTGACGAATTAATAATAAATGTCTAACCAACAACATCATATACAAAGCTACCGTTACAAATAACACTCACACAAACAAAAACATTTACATAAGAGCAACTGAAACAACCTTCAAATATTCAACAATCACAAAACATCACTCAACACAGAAAAATACAAACACAACATAACGCTATCAAAATACATATGTAAGCTGAAAGAAAATAACATTAACACTAAATTAAATCGAAAATAGTAAAAGGAGCATCATCGCACAACAACAACAACAGAAACTGCAAATTATGCTCAAAGGAGAAACTAGTAATAATCAGCTTTAAAAATCGATGTAAAATATTAAACCAAATTACGAAATAATATAAAAATGTTTGACATGCGAAGAAATATCAATGTCGCTAGGCAAATAACAAAATCAAATAAACAAAACAACAAAAAAAAACTAACTTATATATTTATGAATGAAAAAATGATTATAAATACACAAATACTCAGTCGCAACAAAAAACAGAAAATCATATAACAACAACAAAGGGACAAAATAATTAATCACACATAAAGCCCACAAACACAAATACACACAAGAACACAAACACTCAACCATGACTAAGAAAGAAATCCTTTAAGCGGTCATATATACTCACACGGTAAGAAAAAGATCAAACCAATAACAAAACAAAACAGGTGAATAGAAAAAAAGTGCAACCTAAATGACACGAACAAACCAAATAAAAAGCAATCAAACGGACACCTATTCAATATAGAGCAATTAAGCTCGCATAGAAATAAAAAGCAAACCAGTCAATCACAAATAAGACCAGGCCAACAAAACAAAATATCAAATTAGATCAAGCTCTATATAAGTAAGAAAATTATTGGGTCATGACAGCAAGTTAATAAGCCAAGCAATGACGAATAAAGATACCATTATGGTGTCTTCACGAAACATTAAAGTCGGCATGAATCTACTCAGTTCAAGTGGCAAACTGTTTGCATTAATCCTATTAACGCTCTGTCTCTTCTCCGATAGCGAGCAATTTCTCTTAAAATGAACTGCTTGCCAAAACTACTGAAACCCAACTAAAAACACCAATCTTCGCGCTAACCATTATCATAACTGAACACTATATATATATATATATATATATATATATACATATATTACATTTGTAAACGAGTTATTACCCGACCTAGGTTTCTACCATGACTGGTGTCTTTAGGCGATTCACAATAACTGATTTTACCGTTTACCTTTTTCTTTTTGAGAACGCTCACGTAACGGTGGTTTCTTTTTTAACGCTCACGTGGCAGGGAATTTTTGAACGCGCAATTTTTAAAATTACAATAAATTATAACGTTCACATCCGTGGTTGCGTGAATCTAATAGGTATTTTTAAAACAATTGACCTCATAGTCTCTAATAACCCTACAAGCACTAAACTAAATTCTCTACAAAAAAACAAAAACAATGTAGTGTATAAATTTACATGCCCATTTAGAGATTGTATCTTTGGTATTAATAATAAACCCACTACATATATTGGTTTTACTACAACCACGTAGACTTACATGTCACCTTTTTGATCAGAGTACAATTAAACAAGATTTCTCAGAAAAACATAAACATGTAGGTAATGTCAGACAGATTTTAGTCAAAAATACAATAATCCTTACTCGTACACACAGTAAAAATAACCTTCAGATATTGGATGCCATCTACATTAAATCCAAACAACCCACACTTCATAAAATCACTTTTAAATCTGGCCATAACATATTACATTGCATTTGAATTAATGGTTCTGTTGTCATTTCGCGCTATCACGCGGTGTAACGTCATAGAACCGCATTGCAAATTTGCGAACTGCGTTTGTTATTTTTGGTAACTATTGCCGTTGCATAGCGGAGTTTTATGTCAACACAAAATAAAATCGTCGGTGATGGTGGATGTTATTGTGTTACCGTCTTAATAACCTCTCTGAAGATGGCTCATGATGGCCGAAAGCTTAAAACCAAATTAATAAAAAATTATCCAAATGTTGGAGAATTTTTGTCTTTATTTTCAACTGAAATTAAAGCCAAAATTCGACGTTTAGAACGGTTCATGATTAAACTTAATAGACATTCATTGTCTCTTATATTTAACAGTATATGTTTAGAAAATTATTTGCTGCCTCGATACACTATATATATATATATATATATATATATATATATATATATATGAACCATCCACTGGCAGACCTGTTTCGCTGTGTCACAGTCATTCAGTGCGGCTAGATTAACCGTTGGCCTCAAGCGGTGACTGGAACCCGATTGATTACTCGACCAGTAAGGAATAACATAAAATTTCCACTTAGCTGCCCTTACTACGGACTTTGCTGACTTGCATTTACTCCTCGATATTTCGGCAGAATGTAAGAAATCAGGCCGTGTTCTGATAAAAAGTAATGTAAAGATTTCATATAGCGCCAAATCTTTTAGACATTAGACACACAAACAATTCCGAATAAACATTATTAGCTGAGCCACACATACTAGAATAATCGTATATAATTTATATGCATAAAACAATTCAGGCGGATTTTCACTTGGGCTTGGAATTCATTAAATTCTTGAAATTTCGGGTAAAGGCATCGTATCTCCTTGAATCCTTGAGCTGAATCCATAGTATTCACTTACGCGCAAATACCCTTGGGAAAGGTATTAATCCATCTCTTCCTTCCAGTTATGGGTTAAATAGCAGGACAG
This sequence comes from Ascarosepion bandense, assembly GCA_037127315.1. NCBI lineage: Eukaryota > Metazoa > Mollusca > Cephalopoda > Sepiida > Sepiidae > Ascarosepion > Ascarosepion bandense. Next base: position 3,191,399 of record JBBBDQ010000514.1, on the reverse strand, counting down.
ATTGGGTTCTAGAGCCTTGATCGGCAACCAGTCTACCGCAGAGAGCAATGGCAACCTACTGCGGGATAATCTTCTGCCCAGTCAGTCATGTCTCGAAAGAGACATGATCGCCCAAGCGTGTATCACGTATGGCACCTAAACTGACTAATCTCCTTGAATTCGATGAAGTCACAAATTGTTCTAACTTTGATTTAACAAGTAGAATGCACGTGAAACATGATTGATCAATGAAAAATGAAACCACACACGAGTGAAAATAAAAGAACTTCTGACGAAGCTTTCATAAAAGTGAAACATGTTAGATTGATAAACGTTTCCTATTTGTTCTTTTTTATTATCCTGTCAGATTATGATCGATAATTGATCTAGTATATTAACTGATCATATTGAGATGGGTGATGAATATAGATAGTAAAACAGATGGAGAGAAAAATAATGAAAATACTGAGATCGATAAATACCCAAAGAGCATAGATAGATAGATAATGAATGTATTGAGATAGATAGATAGATAGATAGATAGATAGATAGATAGATAGATAGATAGATAGATATTATTTTGAAATATGTAGATAGATAGATAGATAGATAGATAGATAGATAGATAGATAGATAATAAACTCACTAAGATAGCTAGCTTGCTAGATAGATAAATAGATAGATAGTATTTTGGGATAGATAGATAGATAGATAGATAGATAGATAGATAGATAGATAGATAATCAACGCATTGAGATAATGGCCTTCTACGTCTCCCTATCTCTGATGGCTCTTAGCAGGCTTTCTCCTATGACCCCACCCAATTTATCGGGGAGCCGAGTTCGAATCCCAGCTGAATTCATTGCATTCACTTACGCGCAAATACCCTTAGAAAAGGTATTAATCCGTCTACTCCTTCCAGTTATGGGTTAAATAACAGGACAGATTGGGTTCTATAGCCTTGGTCGGCAACCAGTCTACCGCAGAAAGCAATGGCAATCTACTGCGGGATAATCTTCTGCCGAGTCAGTTATGTCTCTTTCGAGACATGATCGCCCAAGCGTGTATCACGTATGGCACTTAACTGACTGAGATAGATAATATATTTAGATAGATAGATAGATAGATAGATAGATGTATTGAAATAAGTATATAGATAATATATTTACATAGATAGATAGATAGATAGATAGATAGATAGATGTATTGAAATAAGTATATAGATAATATATTTTGATAGATAGATAGATAGATAGATAGATAGATAGATAGATAGATGAATTGAAATAAATATATAGATAATATACTTAGATAGATAGATAGATAGATAGATAGATAGATAGAAATAAGTATATATATATTTTGATAGACAGATAGATAGTTAGATAGATAGATAGATGTATTGAAATAAGTATATAGATAATATATTTTGATAGACAGATAGATAGATAGATAGATAGATAGATAGATAGATAGATAGATAGATGTATTGAAATAAATATATAGATAATATATTTTGATTGACAGACAGACAGACAGACAGACAGACAGATAGATAGATAGATAGATAGATAGATAGATAGATAGATAGATAGATAGATAGACTGAAATAAGTATATAGATAATATATTTAGATAGATAGATAGATAGATAGATAGATAGATAGATAGATAGATAGATGTATTGAAATAATATATAGATAATATATTTTGATAGATAGATAGATAGATAGATAGATAGATAGATAGATGTATGTATTGAAATAAGTATATAGATAATATATTTTGATAGACCGATACTGTTCTTACGAAAGTACGCATACTTAAGGTGAATATAAGAGGAAAATCATTTTTAATTCATTGGTTTTGGCCTATTAATTAATTAATTAATTAACGTATTTAATCATTCCTTCTTATGATATGTCCTACGGATATTTTTCCACTCTTTGGTCGTTCAGTTCCTACCTTCGTTCATTTCGTAATCTGTCAGTCTCTTATATCTTGGATTCGTTTCTCATGACTGGCATGAAGATTTCTTATATGTTTGTCTTTGTTTCCTTTTTATACCATTATTTATTTGTGCATTTAGTTTTATTTAGTTAGTTTTTCTTTTTGCTGAATTTTTAAAACGAGTATTAATTCTCGACTACGGTATTCTCTTTTTGGTTGGCCGGACTTCCTCTAAAATGATGGCCGCTCAGCAGAAACCCCGCCATTGACCGTCGTTAACGGCTGGAAATGTAGTGATGCTGCAAACATCCGATGTTTGCCATCGGAATAAACCTCTTAGTGCGCTGTTTCCCTTTCTATAGATATAAAAGAAAGAATACGCATACATAGGAATAAACTTTATTTCAGTGTTTTTTTTTTTTTATATCGCTATTTGGGTAGCTTATGTGCGTTGTGGTGCAGTGGATATCGACTCGGAACAAGAAATCGCCGTACCGAGTTCAAAATTCAGTTGAATTCCTTGCATTTTACTTACGCACAAATACACTTGGCAAATGTATTAGTCCGTCTCTTCCCTCCAGCTATGGGTTAAATAACAGGACAGTTTGGGTTCTATAGCCTTGGCTGGCAACCAGTCTACCGCAGAAAGCAATGGCAACCTATTGCGGGATAATCTTCTGCACAGTCAGTCATGTCTCTTTCGAGACATGATCGCCCAAGCGTGTATCACGTATGGCCCTTAACTGACTGATTTAGTGTAACACTTTGCTTGGTGTTTTTTCTTGATTTTTTTCAGCGTTTGGTTGAATGTGCAATGAGCATAACCTTATTTCCTCTACAGTTGAGCGTAGATTTTATCGCTTCTTATTTTTAATATTATTTAGGATTGAAGAACTTAATTCATTTAAATAACAAGTAGAAAATTGCAATAAAACTGATAAAGCCTTTTTAGCTAATGTGACATTCATTTTGCTTTGAAATCATAAATGTATCAGTTGGTACCGTCAAACGTTTTATTTTGAGTCTTCGATGACTAGAAATGGTTAAATTGTTTTTAACAAGTTAAATTAAAATACAAAAAATCTTTTTTAAAATAAGGTTATTAAAACAAAGTCTTTAAAATAAAATAATTGTAGAATAGTGACAAGAATTATTCTAAAAAAATTAATACTTATTCATTTATTCACACATAACGTTGTACCATTACTACTTCCACACACACAAATCAGGGATATTTACCTTGTCCCCCTCACTAAGATATAAATGTGAAACAAGGTCGGGATTTAATGTAGGGAGCCCGAACGCATGCCAAAGCAAAGACCAAAAATGCCCAGTCCCTGCAACCGTAAGTCGAGTTGGCCTCGGTGGCGACCACCTATCCCCACTTTGGTGCAATGAGATGGGGCAAACTCGCAACATTGTTACCCGAGACCGGGCTCCTCTCAGCATAATTCTTTTAGATCTATGTCTGTCCTCGGATAGATAGAACCCGAGGACAGAGACGCAATTGATGATGATCCCTACTAGCAATAAAAAAATAAAAAAACGTGGCAGATAAATAGTTACGTATGCCGTGGCGATACTTTGCTATAAACTCAAGAGGATCGCGCGACACACTTTCGAGCCGGGGCAGGGAGGTTGGGAATCATTGCTGCAAAGTACAATATTAACTTTAATTGACCAATATCTTTTGCCCGAGATGTTTTCCAGAGTCGCAACTTTTGCCAGTGATGTTTCCCAAATCCCCATCTTTTGCCAGAAATGTTTCCTATATCTCCATCTTTTGCCCGAGATGTTTTTCAGAGTCCCATCTTTTACCAGAGATATTTCGCATATACACGTCTTTTGCCAGAGATGTTTTCCAGAGTCTCATTTTTGACAGAGATGTTTCCTATATCTTCATCTTTTGCCAGAGATGCTTCCCTTATCCCCATCTTTTGCCAGAAATATTTCCCTTATCCCCATATTTTGCTATGAATGTTTTCCAGAGTCCCGTCTTTTACCAGAAATATTTCCCAAATCCCCATCTCTTGCCAGAGATATTTCCTATATCTTCATTTTTTTTGTCTGAGATGTTTCCTATATCGCCATCTTTTGCCAGAGATGTTTTTCAGTGTTCCATCTTTTACCAGACATATTACGTATATCCTCATCTTTTGCCAAAGATGTTTTCCAGAGTCTCATCTTTTGCCAGAGATGTTTCCCTTATCCTAATTTTTGTCAGCGATGTTTTTACAATCTCATCTTTTGCCAGAAATATTTCCCATATACTCATATTTTGCCAGAAATTATTTTCGGAATCCTATCTAAAAAATATAAAACAAAGTATTTAAAATAACAAAATGAAAGATTAGTGAAAAGAGCTATTTGAAATTAAAAAATTAATACTTACTCGTTCATTCAACGCTGTAACATTACCACATAGGCAGACACATATATTTTTTTATTTGCCGTAACAATATTTCTCGGCGCACTTAAGAGAATCGAGTGGCACATTAGTGCTTCGCGGCCCGACGGTTGAGAATCACTGTCTTAGATATTAACTTATTGATTAGTTCGAGTAGATATATCTATAATTCAACTGCAATAAACAATGTAAAGGAAGATGATATAGCGCCAGTGTTACCTTAAAAATCAGCATTAGAAAACTTGGAAATATATCTATGTTCAGTCAGAAAAAACGCCAATCTACACAGATAGAATGAGTGTAGATTTTCTTTTTACGGTTTATTAGCCTTTCAGTGCTATTTAAAGCGGAACCATATTCTACTATGTGCCATGTCCTTCAAGACGTAGACGATTATGGCCTTCCGCGTCTTCCTATCCCTGATGGCCCTTAGCATGCTTTCTCCTGTTATTCCAACCAAACCCCGCTCTGCCATCCACTTGCTCAGGCCCGTCAAGTATGTTACAGGTTGCTTTTCCCTGTCTCTATTTCCCTCTATCTGACCTGTGAGTATCAAATTCTTCAGGCCCTTCTTCCTCATTACATGTCCCAGGAACTTCAGCTGTCTTTTTTCTGTATTAGGTTCTGTTTTGCTTTCATCTTCTCCAAAACTTCATCGTTGCTCCCATATTCGGTCGATGGTATCCTCAGCATCCTTCTGTACAACCACATTTGAGTTGCTTCCAGTCTTTCTTTTATCTTTGATGTGATATACGTTCCTAGGAACTTTAGACCAAACCCTTTATTTCGATCGCCGGAGTATAACAATCTCATTCCATATGCGATGCCACTTCTGGATGTCATGTAGTTATCCCCCTTTAACTCAACTCTTTAAGCCAGTGTTTTCCTCTTCTATGACGGTTTCCAGAGTACAATGTTCGGAAAGCTCAATGGAGTTTTGAGTTTTATAGTTTGTTTCATCATTATTTTTTTTTTATTGGTATTTCATCAAATCAGTCAGTTTAAGTTTAAATTTTTATTTCTGGATTCAAAATTAAAAAAAAAAATCAATACATGATAAAAAGGAATTATATACCTCCCAGATAACTTTGAAAGATTTATAAACATTTTTGATTATGAATTAACTGACAACCAAAAGGAAATACTTAACCTCGGACCTAAGATATATACCAAAAATATAATGGGCCACATAAAAATGTTGAAATTGAGACACTATACCAAAATATAATTAAACCCCACGAACAGCAGCTAATTGCTACAGAACAAGAACTCCAAGATCTACTTAAGGCAGAATTTAGAAAAGACAGACATGATAAAAAAATACATTCTTCTAAACTTATGAAGACTTTACTGAAGATTGTCGCAGAATAATTACGTAACCGTCCAGAAACAGTAACTAAGAAAGCTAATAAAGCTAAAATCTTTGTTATTTTAAACAAGTCTGACTACAACCCAAAAAAACAGAACAGTTGCTTGATGATGTTCGTTGTGGTGCAGTTAAATATCGACTCGGAACGACAAATCGGAGAACCGAGTTCGAATTCCAGTTGAATTCCTTGCATTCACTTACGAACAAATACCCTTGGGAAAGGTATTAATCCGTCTCTTCCCTCCAGTTATTGGTTAAATAATAAGACAGATTGAGTTCTATAGCCTTGGCCGGCAACCTTTCTACCGCAGAAAGCACTAACAATCTACTGTGGATAATCTTCTCCCAAGTCAGTTATGTCTCTTTTGAGACATGATCACCCAAAGCGTGTTTCACGTATGGCATTTAACTGACTTGATGATTGCATCAAATTTAAAGAACTTACCAATAACTTTACCACTCAGCTAAAAGCAAAGATTAAGAAATTAATCACAACTAACAATGCGGAGTAAGACAATCTAAAATTTACCAAAATAATCGGGGACTATAAACCAGGATACACTTATGGTTCTATCAAAACACACAAGCCTAACTTTCCACTTCGCCCTATTTTATTACAAATACTTACTCCTATATACCAACTAACTAAAACGCTTAACCAATTAATTACACCATACAGACCTATCAAATACAGCATTAAATCATCTCTTGAACTCATACAAATATTAAAAACAGAAAAACCTAATAATGAAACCATAGCATCACTTGATGTTCAAAATCTATTCGCTAACGTTTCCGTTAGAGAAACCATTGACATTATTATTAAAAAAATATATAATAATAATTCTCTGCCCCCACTGTAAGTTAAACCTAAAATAATAAAAAAAAAAAACTAGTTTTAGCCTGTACCACCGAAGTCCCATTCTATGATCAGAGAAATATTATATACGCATAACGGGACAGTGTTTCAATGGGCTCAGTTCTGGGTTTAACCTTCAGCAACTTCTACATGGCCAACTAGAAAATAATATATTTAGTACCACTACAAAACCCTCCATCTACGTACGATATGTCGATGTTATTCTTATATTAGTTAAAAATATAGAAGAAATAATAAATAAATAAAAAACTTTCAAAAGAACGCTGTCCTCAAGTTAACATACGAAATTAACAAAGATAACAAAATCCCTTTCCTTTACATTTTAATAGACACAAGCACATTTACTACCTTCTCATATAAAAAAACAACCAGCAAAAACTCTTGCACTCTCAACTATAATAGTGAATGCCCAAACTACTATAAAATAGCACTTATAGACAACTTAATTGACTAATCACAATGCAACTCCTCCACAAAAAAGATATTTTATTCTGAACTAAAAAATATTAAGCAGACTCTCATTAATAATGGCTTCTCAAACCACATTGTAGATGAAGAAATAAGACGATATATCAAAAACTACAATACACATCAAACAAAATATGGTACTTCCACAAATAACCCTAAACATATCAAACTCTTCTATTGCAACCAGATGCACGATAACTACAAACAGGATGAAAAAATAATAAAAAAATTCATTCTTACTAATATATCTCCCGTTGACCCTAATAAAAAATTAAAATTAGTAATATATTATAAATAGTACAATATTACTAATTTAATAATCCGTATTACGTAAAACCAACATTGTATATCAATTCAAACGTCCCTTGAGAGAATGTATCTCCGACAAAAAACAAATATATATGTTGGATTTACAACAACAACATTAACTAGACGTCTTACATTACATTTGTCTGATCATTCATCCATTTCTCGACACCTACAACATCATTCCAGTCTACATTCACAGTATAAAAAAACAATGATCGATAATTATCCTACACCAAGAAAACAACAAAAGCAAACTACAGATTCTCGAGGCAATATTCATTAAAACATTTAAGCAGTCAATTAATAGAATCAGCTATGAATACTGTAGTAATGTTCTAAAATGTTTAAAAAGAACGGTTTTTTAATGCTTTAACACGTGCATGTCCATGACATTACAACATATAAAAAAATCCATTTTGGATAATTTTCATGTTTTAATTAACGCTAGCAATTTGTCAACCGTTATATTTGAAACAGAAAAAAAATTACAGTAATTTTTAGCAACAGAGTTTTGCGGTTATTTTGCAACCATACTCACACCCCTGAAGATGTTCTCAGAAAGAGATTGAAAGTACTTGGGTACCTTGAGAAATGAATGATAATAACATCTGTCATCGTTACAGCTCAAATCTTACATCTTTCAATTGTAATAAGTGAAAGATTATCCGTGAGTATGAACGGATTTCATAAAAAATAAGCAAACACTATGATAGCAATTTATTTAATATGACATATATATATTTCTTTTCTGAACATTACTGAACATACTGTTAAATATAAGAGACAATAGATGTCGATTATGTTTAATCATGAGCCGTTCTAAACGTCGTATTTTGGCTTTAATTTCAGTTGAAAACAAAAACAAAAATTCTCCAACATTTGGATAAGTTTTTATTAATTTGTTTCTAAGCTTTCGGCTCACATGAGCCATCTTCAGAGAGGTCACCAAGACGATAACACAATAACATCCACCATCACCGACGATTTTATTTTGTGTTGACATAAAACTCCGCTAGGCAACGACAATAGTTACCAAAAATAACAAACGCAGTTCGCAAATTTGCAATGCAGTTCTATGACGTCACACCGCGTGATAGCGCGAAATGACAACAGAACCATGTATTCAAATTCAATGTAATATGTTATGGCCAGATTTAAAAGTGATTTTATTTTCAACTGAAATTAAAGCCAAAATATGACGTTTAGAACGGCTCATGAATAGACATTCATTGTCTCTTATATTTAACAGTATTTGTTTAGAAAATTATTTGCTGCCTCGATACACTATATATATATATATATATGTATGTGTGTGTGTGTGTGTGTGTGTGTGTGTTCACGCGTGTATATATATATATATATATATATATATATATATATATACCACAGAAAAAAGTTTGGGAATATCATGCATTTCGTTCAAACATGTTCAATGAAGAGATAAAGTTTAAGTACCTACACTATAAGTTGAATTTGATTAATTATAAGCATTTAACTATATAAAAAATACCATACTACATCATATTTTATTTTTGTCAATTAGTCATTTAAGTGCCGTACGTGATACACACTTGGGAGATCATGTCTCGAAAGAGACATGACCTACTGGTTATCCCGTAGTAGGTTGCCATTACATTCTGCGATAGGCCGGTTGCCGACCCAGGCTATAGAACCCAATCTGTCCTAATATTTAACCCATAACTGGAGGGAAGAGACTGATTAATACATTTCCCAAGGATATTTGTGCGCAAGGGAATGCAAGGAATTCAACTGGAGTTCGATCTCACCTTCCAGTTTTATTTCTTATACCTGCCTTAAATATCGCTTTACAAATTATTAACATTCTTTTTTATTGAAAAAGCCAACTCTGACTCTTTAAGCATTCTCATCGAACTCTCATATCCAATATGCATACTAATTCAATTGGGGAGATGAGATTGATGCTGCTAAGTAATATTGTCCAATCATTTTTTTTTTCTCTTTTGCTTTTACTCGAGGTAATTGTGATATAATTTACGAGAGGGTTTTGGATCATTGTTGCGTTGAAAGGTGATGTTTCTCGCATTATGGTGTAAACTAGATGGTATAACATGTCTTTTCAAAATCAAATAATATTCTTCTTTTTTACAATTCCCATGACATAAATAAAAAATTCAGTGAGAACATCATAGCACCGTTATGATGCTCTCTTTCATCAGCCCTGACGAGTGAGAAAATGATGACGGTGTCCTCACGAAACTTTGAAGTCGACATGAATCTGTTCAGTTAAAGAGACAAACTCTTTGTACTTGGCAACGCTCTATATCCGCACCGATATCAAGCAATTTACGATTAAAATATTACTTAACAAAATATATTTTATCAGTAAAACCACTGAAAAAACAACAATCTTGGCGCTAAGCATTATCATAATTAATCAATTTATATATATATATATATATATATATATATATATATATATATGTGTGTGTGTGTGTGTGTGTGTGGGTGGGGGTGCAAAATTATGAATGGCGGATCGTAAAGCAAGTCGTTTGCACGGTGGTGCACTCATAGTACGAGTTTCTAATATATATATATACTTTTTGTCTCTCTTAATCACCTGTTGATTTAGTTGGCATATCCAATATTAACGCATATGATATTTCGGTTTTGAGAACCTTTAATATTTTTTTAATTTTTGTGGATTTTCTAGATCATTATCCTAGTTTCAGTAAAGAACAATAAAGAAGAATAATTAAGTAAAAATAAGAATCTATAAAATAAATGAATATATAAAGAAAGAAAGAAAAAAAGAAAAAGTGACGATGGAAGAAACGCCTACAAATATTAGAAGCCTTAACCACAAAATACAAACAACAAAGTACGGACAAAATTTCATTTAAAAACGTAATAGTAATGAAAGGAAAAGAAAAGATGAATGAAAGAAAGATATTAATAAAGAATATAAGTTGAAAAGAAAGCAAAAACAAAGAACAAAAGAATGAGAGAACGACACACAGAGAAAAGACAATGTGAAAGAATATAGGAATGAATGCAACAAATTGAAGGGGAAGAAATTAAAAATAAGCAGATCATATCTTTGTTAGCCATTGCCTGTGTTTTCTGTGTTTGAGGTTAATCATATTTTTAACGAGTCAAGGTAATATATTACAAGAGGAAACAGTTATCATTCAATTACTGAGAAGATTATTCTACTACCATTTGAAATTTATAAATCATTCGCTTAAAACAATTTTTCAGGAAAATAAGTTCCTCAATTCCATTAGCTGTTATCACTCTTTCCAGTACTGATGGGAGTTTTCTTCCTAACCTTTTATTTAAGTACTGTTGAATATCAACATCCTCATTGTGTCATTATTTCGAGATATATCTGCTATCCATTTTGGTTGTTGTTGCTGTTGGTAGTCCTCAAGTGATGTGGTTTCTGTCATTTGGTACAATTCTTTACTTGTTAATCTGTAACGCCAGAGAACCTTTGTTTTGTTTTCAGTTTGGTATTTAAGTTTTGCATTAGCTATCCTTTTTTATCTACATTTAAATATCTCGACTCCTCCTCAACAAGCAGCCTCATACCAATTTTCCGATATATCTCTAGAGGTTCATTTTTTAGCCGATTCGCTCGAGTGCACTAATGAAACCTTAAAGATAACCAGGTGTGCCTCAATTTAACAAAAGAATAATTTATGATTTATTTTTATACTTAAAAATGTTTTTGTTTTTAAAAAAAATCTAGAAAAACCGAACAAATGGCTTCCAAATCTAAATCAAGCATTTGCCATTTGGTATTTCAAACTAAATTTACACTATTTATATTAAAAAATCTGAAGAAAGTTTGGCTGATTTTTTTTATTATAATTTCAGTTAAGGCCTTGTTAATTATTAAAACTCTTCCAGAGATTCCATAGCTTTTTTTTATTCGTTTGTTTTTCACGGCTTATCAACCTTTTTGAAATGATTTAAAGCCGAAACAAATTATTGGATTGCAAGAATTTATCGGAGTTAAAATTTCTGATACAATTTTTACTCTTTAAATCTTGGAAAAGAAAATGTGGGATACATACCTTTCTCGAGGTTATTTGGACGTAAATGAATATAATGAACCCAACTGGAATTCAAACTCCGTTCTCTCATTTCAAACCTTTGCTGCTTACATCACGTGCACATACAAGCTTACAGCACTTGATATGCCACAACAGTCACCCATCGAAGTAATGTCCATGTTCAACATTGCTTAACTTCGGTGATCGTACAAAATATGACCTTAAGAGCTTCTATTGCTGGAAAATTTGTATAGCAAATCTATTTCCAAAATCTTTCACATTTTCCCTGATCACCTATACGTCGTCTCTTGGCGTTGTTTTTCCCTTCCGACTGCATTTCTCTTTACGTTTTGGATTGATGGATCCAGTTTGTTTCTTGATGGCACGAATGACAGTTGAAAGGCTCACACCAACAATATCCGCGATCTCTCTGTAAGGTTTTCCAGTTCGTGCAACGTTACAGTTTTCGTACGCTTCCTGGGAGTAACGCCCATCGCAGACAATGGCCGTAGGATAACTAATCGACAGTCGAGATAATAGTATCTGGGTGTGATAAAAATCTGATGCAATCACAGATGACGCAATACTTTTCAAGGCCAAACAAATTTCATCTTATAACCTGAAAGTAGATCCATATTACTGCAAACCACAGTAAATTACCTAATCTGAGGGAAAAACAGAAATCAATTACACCCTGTCACTTTAGTGGGTTTAAAACTAACCGTATGGTGAAAAAATAAACTAAGGCAGTTATTTCAGATAACTTGCAAAAGGGTGTAACTATGGCAGTCAGTTGAGTGCCATACGTGATACACACTTTGTGCAATTATGTCTCGAAAGAGACATGACTGACTGAGCAGAAGATTATCATGCAGTAGGTTGCCATTGCCTTCTACGGTGGACTGGTTGCCGACCAAAGCTATAGAACCCAATCTGTCCTATTATTTGACTCATAGCCAGAGGAAGAAGAGATGTATTATGCTATTACGTAGTAATTAGTGGGGGATCAGTTTATTACATTATAACAGTAAAAAACCGAACCACCACTTTATGACCAGTAGAAGCCTTAATCATGATTCCAACTATTATATTCAGTTAAGTGCCATACGTGATACACGTTTTGGGCAATCATGTCTCTTTCGAGACATAAGTGACTGGGCAGAAAATTATCCTGCAGTAGTTTGCCATTGCTTTCTGCAGTAGACTGGTTCCCAGCCAAGTCTACTGAATAGCCTATCTGTCTTATTATTTAACTCATAACTTGTGGGAAGAAATGGATTAATACATTTCCAGGTATATTTGTGCGTAAGTGAATGCAAGGAATTCAACTTGAATTCGACTCGTTCTGAGCTACCATCGGGGAATCGAGTTCGAATTCCAGTTAAATTCCTGACCTTCACTTACACGCAAATACCCTTGATGAGAGCTGCATTGTGGAAAGGGAGTAGAACATGATACAAGGGTTGTCAGAGAAAGGATACGAGTCAAGGAAATAAGAGATGACAATTGACATTGCATTTAAATTCTTGAAGGTTGTAGCTCTTAGGGAAGCAATTATACGGAAGGGAATTCTACTGGAGGGAAGTGTGATAAAGAAGCCGAGAAAAGAAGTTGCGATTACATTTGAGCGATTTCACTGTAAAAGGGTCGGACCTAGTCGCTAGTCTAGAAGCTCGATTAAATTTATGCAGAGAGCGCACCAGGGCACTAAGCTCATCGGAACAGGAGCCGTGAATTTATTTGTAGAAGAGACAGGGGGAAGCCACATTACGTCGGTGAAAAAGTGACTGAAATTGAGCTACCAGGTCGGGATAAATTAGATTGCAGATTCACCGTTGGATTTTGTCAAGAACTCAGGGATGAATAGCAGGGGCACCCAACTAGATGTGACAATACTATTCAATGCACGGGTGGGTCCTAGATTTATATATGTGCCAGATGGTTTCAGACGAGAAAAACTTCCTTGCCCTGTAGAGGGAACCGATCTTCATAGCAGCAGATTTAGCCATGGATTCAATATAATCATTCCACTTGAGGTCGGCTGAGAGTGTGAGGCCAAGGAGGCACAGTGTTTTGCTTTCAGAGAGACTAGCCTGATCAATGCTGATGTAGGGGTAGGAGCGATTTTCTATGGTGGTTAAAAGATAGCTTCGTTTTAGAAGCATTAAAATTGTCGAGATATCTTCCCGCGGTCCACCGCAGATTGGAGTTGCTTTTCAAGATCAACAGCGAGGTTTGTTTTGTCAGCCTCGATGTGTTTAAATACACTTGTATTATTATTCGTTTTTGTTCATCCCAACAACCATTAAAGGGAATGATCTTCTTTGGCAAAGCAAAAGAAGCACAGGTTTCACACAGTCAGTTAAGTGCCATACGTGGTATACGCTTGGGTGATCATGTCTGGAAAGATAATGACTGATTGGGCAGATTAACCCGCAGTAGGTTGCTATTACTTTCTGCGGTAGACTGGTTGCTGACCAAGGCTATAGAACCCAATTTGTTCTGTTATTTTACCCATAACTGGAGGGAAAATCTAATTTTATACTTTCATATTGTTCAAACCTTGAATATTTCTCCTTAATAAGATTTCTCGAGAGATCAAGCCGGTAGATGGAATGAATGAAATATACTATTTAATAAATAAACGAAACGTCTACTCAAATATGAGTATCCGCTAAAAGTAAGGCTTAAAACGATAAAACATCTATCAGATTAATAAATAAATCAAGTCCATCATTGATTATATTTGTATACGAAACTGAGAAGACATGATAATTTCGAGAATCTATGACAAGAAGGAGTTCGCACTGTTCAGATCTTGCTTGACAGGGGTTGACTTTATTTTGCTTTACCTCAATGGGTCATTTAATGCCTAAAAGGCTTTTAGGATAGTTCGTATGAATGAAATATATATTCTTTGAAAGAAAGCAGTTTGTAGACCAGGGTTTGGGTTTCTTGTGTTTTACGACTTATCACCCTCTTCTACTAACCACTGGACTCTAGCTCTCTCCCCTCTCCTGTATAACCTTCCCTTTCTCTCCACCTATGTATCTGTCATCGCACCTGCTTTCTCAGCTTTCTATTGTTCCTTTCTAACTAGTTTGTACTCCTCACTCTTTTCTAATTAATCTTTTTACATTTATGTAACCCCCTGCACATCAGTGGCGTTTCCGCCCTGCTCGGGGTGAATGCCAACAAGAATTTTAGAGTAAATTCATATGAATAAAACATGTATTCCTTCTAAGAAATCAATTTGTAGATCAGGGTTTGGCTTTATTTTATGTTTTTAGGATGAGAGGGAGAAATAAATTAAAGTACCTTATTACCGCATCAGATGCGACTACCGGGGACCAGATAAGGATGTTTATGTTCGTCTTATATATTCCGCATGAGTGAATGTAACGAACTCGACTGGAATTTGAACTCGGCTCCCCGATTCGGAATTCAGAGCCGATATCTATCACAGCACAACGCACATCTTCGGCAGGATGATAATTTCGACTGTTCAGATCTTCCTTGACAGGGTTTGACTTTATTTTGGTTTACGATGGGCTACTTAATGCCTAAAATGTTTTTAGAATAGGTTTGTATGAATAGAATATGTGTTCTTTCTAAGAAATTAATCTCGCTGCGGGATCTACACTCTGTGGTGAACTGGGGCAAGAAGTGGCTTGTCAACTTCAATTCATCTAAGACCAAGCTGTTGTCTGTCAACCATTACAGGCAACCTCTCCTGCCTCCCATAAGCATGGACCAAGTGATTCTCCCTGACAGTAATACACTACGCCTCCTTGGACTTACCCTGTCCTCAGACCTCAAATGGAACCACTATATTGAATCCATAGCAAAATCTACTGCTAAGAAGATTGGGTCACTATGTCGATCCAGGATTTTTTTTCCACCTGAATCCATCCTGCATATATACAAGTCAACCATCCGTCCGTGCATGGAGTACTGCTGCCATTTATGGTCAGGTGCCCCTGCCGTTCTCCTCAGTGTTCTTGACAAGCTCCAAAGGAGAGTCTGTAATGTGATAGGTACTGATCTGGCGACTCGACTGCAGCCACTTCCCCATCGTCGAAATGTAGCCTCCCTTTGTCTGTTCAATAAATACTTTCATGGCTTCTGCTCGAACGAACTTAAGTCACTGATGCCTCCTCAACAGGTGTGTACTCGTGCAACCAGACTGGCAACTGGGTCTCACCCATTCACAGTCAGGTTAGCCAAATGCAGACGACAATTCTACTCCTGCAGCTTCTTCTCTCGCACTTCCCGCCTGTGGAACTCGCTCCCGTATTCTTGCTTTCCTGACGGCTACAACCTCCAGAAATTTAAATGCAAATCAATACTCATCTACTAACCACTGGACTCTAGCTCTCTCCCCTCCCCTGTATAACCTTCCCTTTCTCTCCACCTACGTATCTGTCATCGCACCTGCTTTCTCAGCTTTCTATTGTTCCTTTCTAACTAGTTTGTACTCCTCACTCTTTTCTAATTAATCTTTTTACATTTATGTAACCCCCTGCAAATCAGTGGCGTTTTCGCCTTGCTCGGGGTGAAATGATTTTGAAAAAAAATCAGTTTTTAGATCAGGTTTTATTGACGTATTTTTGTAAAGAGGTTTTTTGCCGAGAGTCAATTATGTTGCCGGTAATATTATTTGCCTGTAGCTGAGACAATAACAGATGCTACCACCCTGGAGTCAGGGTGGACCTGGGAACAACAACAATTAAGAGGTTATTCCAGGCTTTTCAAAACATCTCGATCTGAGCTCTTACTGCCGTATATAGTTTATCGTCATACCCAGAGTGGCTAACTATCTTCGCCCCTCGGCGATGTTTATTGTTTTTAAAATTGCTTATTATAATTTTAATAATGCATAAACATCGGATGAAAATATATTCATACGTTTCTTTCGTTTTTTGTCAGATTGGAAATCTGATTTAACAGTTTTAACTTTCCCAGCTAAGACCAGACATGCTACCCACATTGAAGGGAACCATCCTCATTCCCTTTCTCACAGACGTCGCAATCCTCTCTCCAAACGAAATGCATTCCTTAGTTCCAACAGTTTTAACTTTCCCAGCTAAGACCAGACATGCTACCCACATTGAAGGGAACCATCCTCATTCCCTTTCTCACAGACGTCGCAATCCTCTCTCCAAACGAAATGCATTCCTTAGTTCCAACAGTTTTAACTTTCCCAGCTAAGACCAGACATGCTACCCACATTAAAGGGAACCATCCTCATTCCCGTTCTCGCAGACGTCGCAATCCTCTCTCCAAACGAAATGCATTCCTTAGTTCCAAGTTTTAACTTTCCCAGCTAAGACCAGACATGCTACCCACATTGAAGGGAACCATCCTCATTCCCTTTCTCACAGACGTCGCAATCCTCTCTCCAAACGAAATGCATTCCTTAGTTCCAACAGTTTTAACTTTCCCAGCTAAGACCAGACATGCTACCCACATTGAAGGGAACCATCCTCATTCCCTTTCTCACAGACGTCGCAATCCTCTCTCCAAAAGAAATGCATTCCTTAGTTCCATGTTTTAACTTTCCCAGCTAAGACCAGGCATGCTACCCACATTGAAGGGAACCATCCTCATTCCCTTTCTCACAGACGTCGCAATCCTCTCCCCAAACGAAATGCATTCCTTAGTTCCACCAGTTTTAACTTTCCCAGCTAAGACCAGACATGCTACCCACATTGAAGGGAACCATCCTCATTCAAGTTCTCACAGACGTCGCAATCCTCTCCCCAAACAAAATGCATTCCTTAGTTCCACCAGTTTTAACTTTCCCAGCTAAGACCAGACATGCTACCCACATTGAAGGGAACCATCCTCATTCCCTTTCTCACAGACGTCGCAATCCTCTCACCAAACGAAATGCATTCCTTAGTTCCAACAGTTTTAACTTTCCCAGCTAAGACCAGACATGCTACCCACATTGAAGGGAACCATCCTCATTCCCTTTCTCACAGACGTCGCAATCCTCTCTCCAAACGAAATGCATTCCTTAGTTCCAACAGTTTTAACTTTCCCAGCTAAGACCAGACATGCTACCCACATTGAAGGGAACCATCCTCATTCCCTTTCTCACAGACGTCGCAATCCTCTCTCCAA
This sequence comes from Ascarosepion bandense, assembly GCA_037127315.1. Classification (NCBI taxonomy): domain Eukaryota; kingdom Metazoa; phylum Mollusca; class Cephalopoda; order Sepiida; family Sepiidae; genus Ascarosepion; species Ascarosepion bandense. The sequence continues at coordinate 3,173,869 of JBBBDQ010000514.1, read as the reverse complement.
AAGAAATGCATTCCTTAGTTCCAACAGTTTTAACTTTCCCAGCTAAGACCAGACATGCTACCCACATTGAAGGGAACCATCCTCATTCCCTTTCTCACAGACGTCGCAATCCTCTCCCCAAACGAAATGCATTCCTTAGTTCCACCAGTTTTAACTTTCCCAGCTAAGACCAGACATGCTACCCACATTGAAGGGAACCATCCTCATTCAAGTTCTCACAGACGTCGCAATCCTCTCCCCAAACGAAATGCATTCCTTAGTTCCACCAGTTTTAACTTTCCCAGCTAAGACCAGACATGCTACCCACATTGAAGGGAACCATCCTCATTCCCGTTCTCACAGACGTCGCAATCCTCTCGTCATTTTATCGTTATTTTCATAGAAAGTACTCAAACGAACTACATTCCTTAGTTCCACCAGTTCTAACCTTCACGACTAAGGCTTGCTATGCCACGCACATTGTAGCGAACCATCCTCATTCCCTTCATATTCAACTGATGAGATGTCGTTCTACTTGAGCAGCTTCTTCCTACAAAATGCTTTTTGTGGAATCGACTACCAAGAGGATGCTTCTCCGATCACGACCATCTTAACCTAGGGTTAACCGCTATCTTTCCACATAAACTGTGCTTTTTACTCACTATCCCTTTAATTCGAGGGGCTCTCTGTCCTTGTATAGAGTGAACATTGTTGTACAAAAAGAGAGAAGTACTTATTAAAAGAACTGGTGGAATAATATTTTCGCTGATATGACGGGGAAATGAATGTGTTTAGCAAGAATAGATGTCGGTATGCTGTTGCGAAATTTGAACTGATTCCTCGAAGGAGAGGATTTTCTTTCATGTGGGAAGAAAATCAATGCATTTTGAGGGGATCAGTAGGGAATGGCACGCACACCGTTGCTACGTAGGTAGGTACGGGGAAGCGTATTATAATGTTATTGTAGTTTTGTTTTAAGGGAAGGTTTGGGTTGAAGAGGGACTGCAAAAAGAATTGTGCTTCTTTTTCATCTCGAATTGTTTGGGAGTTAGGGGGTTCATGTGAGGTGCTTTTAGTGTTTGTCTAAGTTTGTAAACAATATTTCGTTTTGTATAGTTTGAGTTGCGAAAAAAAATGGGTTTTCTTTCCACCGCACTGAAGGTTTTTTTTTTTTTTTTTTTGTGGTTCCAATCAAGTCTTGAGTCTTCCATCAAGTTAGACAGTCTTTTGCTGTAAACAGTGCTTCTGGCCAATCCTACGCGAAACGCGTTAACTGAGACATTGTGTAAAGATTTCTTACAGGAACGTGGTGGCTGGGTAGGTGGGGGGGTTCTGTTCCAGAGATGTTTGGGAAGATAAGAGTTGTTTTTATTTTTATTTATTTTTTGTTGCTTTTTTTTATAATTTTTTTTATTATTTTAGTTATTTAGGAGGCATTGCTTTCTCTTATTATTTCAAATATTCAACACGTCTCGATCTTTCATTTCTCTTTGTGTGGCTGTATTTGTGCGCGTGTGTCCTTCCTTCCTTCCTTCCTTCCTTCCTTCCTTCCTTCCTTCCTTCTTCAATTTCTGGTTTCTCCTTTTTCTCTTTTTTCTTTCATTATTTTTATTTATTTTTCTTCTCTTTGCTTCTACACCTGCGACGTTTCTTTTTTTCTCTAAACAAATAAAAAAACAGCAGAAAGTACCCTTTGAAAATACCACCTGCATAATATCTGCATAATATAATAAATAATACTGAGGAAGGTCCTGAAGTCATTTAATCTCAAAGAAAAACCACCAAGTAAGTCTAGGTTGAACATTGCATGGATAAAAATGTAGGTACTCACAAAACAAAGTCGATTGATAATTTTAAAAAAAATTATATAAAAAATAGTTTTGGCTAAAAAATCAAAATGTTTTTAAGAATTTTGAAATTCAGGCATATCACCCATACTCGGCCAGGAGACCAGATTATTTAGGTAAGTAAATGCAAAGAAAAAATCTATATAACGTGTTTCGTCCTTTAAACTGACATCATCAGACTAAAATAATGTTGACTTCCTGCCACATCACGTTGAAACACCGGCTCTCGTACGAAGTTAAGCACTGTCGAGCCTGGTCAGCATTTAGACGGATGACTGATTAGGAATACCAGGCGCTGTAAGCTTGGATGCTCGAGTGGTGTGATGGATATTTATAATCGCAGAGCTGTATTCTAAGTCCAGTTGGGTTCTTTATATTCCTTTACGCACAAATACCCCTTACGAAATGTACAAATCCAAATGTTCCTGCTTTTAGCAAATTATATTAGCAGCATATGTATCACTAAACTATTATCTTCCACAAAAATTCAAACAATCTAAAATTACTTTCTGGCTTTAAATAACCTGCAAATAGTCTATAAGCTGTATAAAAAGAATCAAGGAATCTATCAATAAAACACATCAGGATGTACTGTTTGAAAACAGCACTTGCATAATATAGTAAGTAATACTGAGGAAGGTCCTCATGTCACTTAATCTCCAAGTCTAGGTTGAACATTGCTTGGGTAGAAATATAGGTACTCACAAGCAAGGTCGGTTGATAATAAAAAAAGATTTGTTATTAGGATTATGGTTTGTTATTCAGGATTATCGTCAAATTTAAGTCATGAGACCAGATCTAGTAAAGGAGAAGGCAATATTTTAGGAAAATCTAAACTTATTTATAAATGGAACTTTGTCTCCGTGTGTGTGTGTGTGTGTGTGTGTGTGTGTGTGTGTGTCTGTGTCTGTGTCTGTGTGTCTGTGTCTGTGTCCGTTACCTATAGACTCCGAAACGGCTGAACCGATTTTCTTGAAAATTTATGCTGTTGTACTATAAGCGTCTGTGCGTATTCTTAGCTAGGTTTTGTGTCGAGGTACCCCCGATAAATATCGAAAAGCGATAATCGAAAAAATCGGGTTATAAAAGGAGTGCTCCGATTTTAGTCAAATTTGATACACTCATAGACAAAGACATAAGAAACGATATTCAGAAGTTTCAAGGTTGCAGTTCTTATAATAGTGCAGAAAATCTATAATATATATATATATAAAAAGGCAAGATGTTTGTGTGTGTCTGGCTGTTTATCTGCCTGTATGTCTATTTTTTTCAACACTTTTATTTTAGTTTTGGCTTCGGGTTAGGCTCTAGGTAGGCATAATTTTAGTCTTAGTCTCAGTCATGATACCATTTACTCAGAAGACTTATTTAGCCTTCAAAGTTCAGTTTACGACGAAAAAAAATTATTTGATATCGATACCAGGAAATCAAAATTTGACTTACATCCATTCAGTTTTCTTTCAGTCTACAATTTCGCTTTAACTGGAAACAACTATTACTTTTTAGTCTTTCGTGCAAACGTCCAAAGAGTCTCAGCTCCAGGATCATGCATTAGTTTTAAAGTTTTCATTACACCCGAGCAACTCCTGTCTATACTGCTAGTAATATAGTAAATAATACTGAGGAAGGTTCTCATGTCACTGACCTCCAAGAAAAGCTATCAGATAAAACTAGGTTGAACATTGCATGGGTAGAAATATAGGTACTCACAAACAAAGTCGGTTGATAATTAAAAAAAAAAGATTTGTTATTATATAAAAAATATTTTCCTTATAAAATCCTCCAACTAAAAAAATTTGAAATTCAGGATTATCGTCAAATTTAGGCCATGAGAACAAATCTAGTAAGTGAGAAGGCTATATTTTTCAGAAAATATCAAGAAGACAAGAAGATGACGACTGACGTTCCATTAAAATTTTTTGAAGAGAAGAGAGATTCAGCGGAGAGAGATTTGAGGAGAGGGATTCAGCGGTGAAATGTGCGAGAGAAGAAACTTAGAAAGGAACATTCGGTTGCATCTGGCAATTTCAACAATAGACAAGACTTACTTTCCAATCTAGTATTACGCTTAGACTCATATGAATGAGGCATCAAGAGAGAGTCCACATTAAGGCGATAAAAACATTATGGAATTTTGTTAATAATTCTGTTTTGCTCTATTCACATTATTTGGACTATTGACCTTATCGTTGTTGTCAAGATGTTTAAAGATGAGAACAATAGTCCGAATCATGTCAATAGTGTAAATACTACCTCATCTCAAGAATATCGAGAAATAGTGTTTTGCTTAATGACTTCACCCCGATCAAGACGAGAATGTCACTAGTAAGCATGGGCTTACAGGATGCGAAAGTAAGAGAAAATACTAAGTATAGGGAGGATTGAGGAAAGGACTCTACATAGACGGGATTGAAGAAGAGATACAATTAATGTTGCATTGACGTTGCGGTTACGTTTTTGAAGATCAAATGAGAGCTACATAAGCGAGTAAAAATGTAAGCAGGAGGAGAGCGAAGAGAAAGACGAACCAGTTACATGGGGTGTCAGAGAAAGGACAAGAGAAGAATGGAAATACAGGTGTGATGAGAGTTGCGAAGGTAGAGTGAGAAAAGAATAAGTTAGACAGAGTGATGTGGAAAGGACGAGGGAAGGACTGAATTGAACTGGATAAGAAATGGGAACTGACATTGCATTTAAATTCTTAGAGGTTGTAGCCATCAGGAAAGAAAGTATATAGAAAAAAAGTTCCGCAGGCGGGAAGTACGAGAAAAGCAGCTGATGGAGTAGAAGTGTAGGCTGCATTTACTAGATTTAACAGTGAAAGGGTGGGACTTTGTTGCCAGTCTGTTTGCTCGAGTAAATCCTTGTGTCGAAGACAACAGTGATCTAAGCTCGTCGGAGCAGAAGCCATAAAAATGATTATATTGCAGCTTCTTGGGATTTTGTGGGGAATCTCGAGATGTACAGCAGAGGCACAAGACCAGATATAGCGACAGTATTTAATGCACGGACGAATGGTAGATTTGTAAATTGGAAAGATAGATTCTGAAGAGAAAAACTTTCTGGCACAGCACAACAATCCAACTAAGTAAATACTTGCGAAACGAAGATGAATGTAAATTCGAGATTAGAAAATCTAAACATATTTATAAATGGAACTTTGTGTGTGTGTGTGTGTCCGTTACCTATAGACTCCGAAACAGATGAACCGATTGTCTTGAAAATTGACACAGTTGTACTATGAGCATCTGCGAGTGTTCCTAGCTAGGTTTTGTGTCAAGGTAGCCCCGATAAATATCAAAAATCAATAATCGAAAAATCGGGTTATAGAAAGAGTGGTCCGATTTTAATAAAATTTGATACACTCATAGACAAAGACATAAGAAACGATATTCAGAAGTTTCAAGGTTGCAGTTCTTACAATAGCGCAGAAAATCGATAATATATATAGATAAAAGGCAAGATGTTTGTGTGTGTGTCTGTTTATCTGCCTGTATGTCTGTATTTTTTTTTTCACCTCTTTAATTTTAGTTTTTGCTTCGGGTTTGGCTCTAAGTAGGTATAATTGTAGTTCTTAGTCTCAGCCATGATACCATTTACTCAGAGCACTTATTTAGCCATCAAAATTCATTTTACGACGAAAAATACGTATTTTATATCGATACCAGGAAACCAAAATTTGATTTACATCCATTCATTTTTCTTTCAGTCTGCGGTTTTGCTTTAACTGGAAACAACTATTGTTTTTTGGTCTTTCGTGCCAACGTCCAAAGAGTCTGAGCTCCAGGACCATGGATTAGTTTTAAAGCTTTTATTACTCCCGAGCAACGCCGGGTTATACTGCTAGTATATATATGATATTTATATAAGTTATTACGTCGAATGCATCATAGACGAGATATTGCTCTTCATGTAGCGACAAAAGAGAAGTAACTCAGGCTGAGGCAGGAGGCAGCCTCAGGGTAAAGAAGCTACCGGAGTTGTGTATGAAAGAAACCAAATGTGCGGTATATAAATATCGTATATTTTACGATAAGTATGTTCATTGTAGTGTAGTGCAGTGGATATCTGGTCAGAACGAGTTCGAATTCCACTTGAATTTCTTGCATTCACTAACGCGCAAATATCCTTGGGAAATCTCTCTTCCCTCCATTTATGGATTAAATAACAGAACAGATTGGGTTCGCTGGCAACCAGTCTACCGAAGAAAGTAATGGCAACTTACTGCGGGATAATCTTCTGTCTAGTCAGTCATGTCTCGAAAGAGACATGATCGCTCAAGCGTGTAACACGTATGGACCTTGATTGACTTTTTTTTCCCCCAATTTTGGGGTTACTTCGTATAAAACTATGAATGAAGACCGTTTATTAGCTATAAAATATACCCAGAACTGCAATTTCTAACTACGGTAGCGGTACTAGTATTGCTCAAAGACTGAGGTTTACTCCTGAAAATAAGATTCTTTCTTTTATGTGCCATCCTTTCAGGATGTAGGCGATTATGGCTTTCCACATCTCCCTGTTCCTGGTGGCTCTAAGCACGCTTTCTCCTGTTGCACCAGGTAACCCTCGTTCAGTTATTCAGGTCCTTCAAATATGTTATCCGCTGTTTTACTCAGTCTCTTCTTCCTTCTCTCTGGCCTGTTCGTATCAGGTTCTCCAAGCCCCCTTCCTCATTGCATGTCCCAGGAACTTTAGTTGTCTCTTCCTGATGCTCAGTATTAATTTCCTTTTCGTCTCCATCTTTTCCAAAACCTCGTTATTGCTCCCATGAAAGTAATTACGTTTCTTAAACGTGATAACTTACAATATTATAATTTTACTTTGTGAAAATACAATATTTGAAACATTGTTAGTCTCTGATTGCATTTATAAAAAAATAAATTTGTAATTTTGTTTTATCTTTTTGTTCAACTTGCGATTACATATGCTTCTTTTAAAATTTATGTTAACTGCCTTTAAAGGTTTCAAAAATTATCTGTGGTACGCAATTATCCAGGGACGCAAATGTCCTGGTACGCAGCTGTCCTAGAACCGTGATTTTTTTTAAATCTTTTCATCTTCTTTTTTAAAGAGAGGAAAACGAGAAAGATTGTACCCTCATGGTAGTAGTAGTGATGGTGTTAGACCTGTCAGTTATTATTATTATTATTATTATTATTATTATTATAAAGTAAAGAGAGAAAAAGGAGAAAGACTGTACTCTCATCGTAGTAGTGGCGATGGTATTGGACCTGACATATATTATCATTATTATTATAGCTTTTATTATTATTATTATTATTATTATTATTATTATTATTATTATTATTAAGGAACAAGAGAAAAGAAGAAATTTTATATTGTCATTGTAGTAATAGTAATAATTTTAGCCCTTGTATATCTTGTTTCTTGTTCTTCTTCTTATTATTATTAATATGGCTACTATTACCACTAGTAATAATAATAATGATACTTCAACAGAGCAAAGGATTGTACACTCATCGTAGTAGTAGTATTAGTTACGGTGTGAGGCCTGTCATTTATGATTATTATTAAATAGCCTTAGCAGTAGTAGTCATATTCTTCTTCGTAGTCATTGTTTTGCTTATTATTATTTTTTTTTTTTTCGTAAACAGACATTTAAGCCAATCCTCGGGGTGGGGGTGAAAGGTGGGGGTAAAGCGTTTTCGATGAGCTGACACCGTTCCTCTTCCAGCCCCTATTTGACATAAAATAAGGATGAGATCACAAAACCATAACATGATTGATGTTTGAGTTAAACGCAAGAGATGGAGAAGCGGAACAACGTGACCTTTGAAATCAGGAAGCAAATTTCAGTTCTTCCAAAATCACTTTCAGGCAAAACAAAATTCTTCTTCCATCCTCTTCGAGCGAAAAATTTGGTCACGTTCTTCTTCTTCTTCTTCTTCTTCTTCTTCTTCTTCTTCTTCTTCTTCTTCTTCTTCTTCTATCTATCTATCTATCTCAGTCTCTTATTCTATCTATCTATCTATCTATCTATCTATCTATCTATCTATCTATCACATTTTGTTAATATCTATCTATCTATCTATCTATCTATCTATCTATCTATCTATCTATCTATCTATCCCAGTCTGTGAGTCTGTATGTAACTGTTCCCTATGCACGCCTACATTTTTTAAGCTACGCCATTCAAACTTTTTAGGGACACTTATCTACAGGGAAGCCAGGTAGACACATACTTTTTGAGTTTAAGTTCAGCAATTTTCCCTTTCGCATTCTTTTGACCAATGGAGCCGATTATTTACATTTGCTCCGTAAAACATCTAAGATCTAAAATGTTTGCTAAATTACGTCATAGAAATCAAATCACGCGTCAAACGCTATTAAAATACTTTTTTTTATTAAAAAAATCTGTTTTTTCAAACAAAAACAATATATGTAAAAAAAAAATTGCCATTGGTTAATTTAATTATTGAAGTTTTTTTCAGATTTAATATTTCATACTTCAGAAAGTAAAATTAAAAAAAAATAAAACTTCTTTTTCGCTAAATATTTTATGCAGAAAATCAACTGTCTGTAATTCGTGTGGCATTAATGTAACTTTTTCTCTAAAATTAAATGTCTACATTTTTAAATATAATTTCAGAACTGAGAGCGTAATAGTTTTTATATTTCTAATTTCAGTAAAACACAATAAGTAATTTTTATTTTTATGTTAAATTCATTTTGTCAAAAAACAATGTAAATATTTTCCCCTGTAATTTTGAAACAAAAACCAACGCAATGTTGTTTACAATGTAACAAAAAACATCAAATCACGTTTACGCAAAACAAAAGTAAATAGATTTTTTTAATGAAATTTTTGAACAACTTTGAAACAAAATATTTTTATATAATTTTTTTTTATATAACCGATCTTTAAAGGAATTTATCCATTTAATAAACCATTATTGCATCACGAGATTTGATGTTTGCGTGAGTATTGTAAACATTGCTTTGAAAGTAATTTAGCAGCCATCTTCGATTACAGTAACAGACACTCACACTGGGTGTGCTCAGTTTTTCTAGATTTTTTCACAAACCTCCTAAAAAGCTCGGTTAGGGCGTATGAACGCTAAAGCTGAGTTGCACGGGCAAAGCCTGGATGTGATGGTATTATATTTATATATATATATATAGTCATCCGCAGACAGATCTGTTTCACTGTATCAGAGCTCATCAGTACGGTTAGACTTCGATTGCTTTTTACCCAGGATTGAAACCCGACCGAATTGGTGTCAGTCGGCGATTCTACCTCTGGGCTATGGGCGCTCGGTAAAAGAAGGCAGACTTTTTAGCGTATATATTATCATTATGCACACCCAATAGCCAGAGTGTTCTAATTCATTACGGAATGAGCGATGCGTAAATGCCAGAGTAGCTATTGTTTTTCAAAGTCTACCATATATATATATATATATATATATATATATATATATATATATAGATAGATAGATAGATAGATAGATAGATAGATAATGTACAAACTGAAAGAGATATATTGAATCCATAGCAAAATCTACTGCTAAGAAGATTGGGTCACTATGTCGATCCAGGATGTTTTTTCCACCTGAATCCATCCTGCATATATACAAGTCAACCATCCGTCCGTGCATTGAGTACTGCTGCCATTTATGGTCAGGTGCCCCTGCCGTTCTCCTCAGTGTTCTTGACAAGCTCCAAAGGAGAGTCTGTAATGTGATAGGTACTGATCTGGCGACTCGACTGCAGCCACTTTCCCATCGTCGAAATGTGGCTTCCCTCTGTCTCTCTTCTATAAATACTTTCATGGCTTCTGCTCGGATGAGCTTAAGTCACTGATGCCTCCTCAACAGGTGTTTACCCGTGCAACCAGATTGGCAACTGGGTCCCACCCATTCACAGTCAGGTTAGCCAAATGCAGACGACAATTCTACTCCTGCAGCTTCCTCTTTCGCACTTCCCGCCTGTGGAACTCACTCCCGTATTCTTGCTTTCCTGACGGCTACAACCTCCAGAAATTTAAATGCAAAGTTAATACTCATCTACTAACCACTGGCCTCTAGCTCTCTCCCCTCCCCTGTATAACCTTCCCTTTCTCTCCACCTATGTATCTGTCATCGCACCTTCTTTCTCAGCTTTCTATTGTTCCTTTCTAACTAGTTTGTACTCCTCACTCTTTTCTAATTAATCTTTCTACATTTATGTAACCCCCTGCACATCAGTGGCGTTTCTGCCTTGCTCGGGGTGAAATGATTAAAAAAATATATATATATATTTGAAAATATTCATATAAATCTCTTTCAGTTTGTACATTATCTATCTATCTATCTATCTATCTATCTATCTATCTATCTATCTATCTATCTATCTACCGACCTACCTATTTCAGTCTTTTCATATCGATCTACCTATTTATCTATCAATCTCAGTGACTTCATGTCGATCTAACTAATTTATTCTTTTATATTTATCAATCTACTAGCAGTATAGCCCAGCGTTGGTCGGGTGTAATGAAAGCTTTAAAACTAATCCATGTTCCTGGAGCTCAGACTCAGCCTAAAGAATATTTGTGTGAAGTTTGGTGAGAATCGGATAAAAAATGTGTATTTGTATGAAGGATATACCGAAAGATAAACACACACACACAAACATATTGCCTTATATATATATATATATATATATATATATATATATATATATATATATATATATCATCAATTTTCTGCACTATTGTAAGAACTGCAACCTTGAAACTTCTGAATATCGTTTCTTATATCATTGTATGATGTATACTATTTTTCCAGAGTGCTCAATGAGGGTGTGAGAGCGTAAATATTGTCATCCGCAGAAAGATCTGTTTCGCCGTATCACAGCTCATCAGTTGCGTTATACTCCGATTGCTTTTTACTCAGGATTGAAACCAGACCGAACAGGCGTCACTCGGCGACTCTACCACTAGGCTATGGGCGTTCGGTGGAAGTAGGCAGACTTTTAGCGCAAATCATTATACGCGACCAATAGCTAGATCGCTCTAATTCATTTTACTGAATGAGCGATGCGTATCTAAACTTATTTATAAATGGAACTTTGTCTGTGTGTGTCTGTGTGTGTGTGTGTTTGTGCATCCGTTACCTATAGACTCCGAAACGGCTGAACCGATTTTCTTGAAAATTTACACAGTTGTACTATAAGCGTCTGCCAATAAAAAGCATCAAACATACATATAAAGAATGAAAAAAAAAATTTAAATTTAGAGTTCTCAACACCCCGAATTTCTGCGGATGTGTAGTGGCATCAATGTAAACAAAATTAGATGATGTCCTAAATGAGGAAACGCGTCATTCGAAAACTTTTTACCAATCTTCTAAATATTACACCAATATATATATATATATATATATATATATATATATATATATATATATGTGTGTGTTTATTTTGGCAGCATTTTTTAATTAATACAGGTTTCGTTGAATAATATAGACAAGTTTTGTTTATTTTGTGTAGGATCCTTTCGTATAATCTGATAAGCTTGATAGTGCTATCATTAAAAGACGACAAGAAACTGCAGTAATTGTTGATTTTTATATCGGGTCTGAACTTTCGGTTTACATGAGCCATTATCAAAGAATGAAAATTTAATACATAGTGAACATAGAACATTTAAGTTATTAACACATCACAGTGAAACTACATAATTGATGTTAGTTTCACTGTGATTAGCATTAAATATATATATATATATATATATATATATATATATATATATATATATATATATATATATATACTTGGGAAGTAACATTTTTTCAAGCATCTTTCATTGAATACGACCAACAAGAACGATTGTATTAATTTTTATATTAGTTTTTTCCAGTATCAGATTTTTTCGTTATTTTTGGGATGATAATTATAGAAAATTTTTACATTGCTTAACTCCAGCAAAACGAAAACAATATTAGGCTGCTGTAAAAACTAAATAAAAAAATAATAAAATCTTCTTTGTCGGTCGTATACAATAATATATATATATATATATATATATAAAATTTATTATATATATATTTATTATAAAATTTATTATATATATATAAATATATATATATATATATATAAAATTTTGTCTATGTATGTGTGTGTCTGTGTGTCTGTGTGTCCGTTACCTATAGACGCCGAAACGGCTGAACCGATTTTATTGATAATTTACACATTTGTACTATAAGAGTCTGCGAATGTTCTTAGCTAGGTTTTGTGTCGAGGTACCTCCGATAAATATCGAAAATCGATAATCGAAAAAATCGTGTTATAGAAGGAGTGGTTCAATTTTAATCAAATTTGATACACTCATAGACAAAGACATAGGAAACGATATTCAGAAGTTTCAAGGTTGCAGTTCTTACAATAGTGCAGAAAATCGATAATATATATATATATATAAAAGGCAAGATGTTTGTGTTTGTGTCTGTTTATCTGTCTGTATGTCCTTTATACAAATTCACAATTTTTATCCGATTCTCACCAAATTTCACACAAATATTCTTTAGGCTGCGTCTGAGCTCCAGGATCATGGATTAGTTTTAAAGCTTTCATCAACGCCGGGCTATACTGCTAGTATATATATATATACCAGTAAAATACATAGTGGTTGGATCAGCAAACTAGATTAAAAAATTGGTCAATGCACAATCAAAACAAAAAAACTGAATATGCAGAGCGAACAATATATCACAGAACGAAATATACACGACTTACTTGCTGTGATATATATATATATATATATATATATATATATATATAGAGAGAGAGAGAGAGAGAGAGAGAGATAGATAGATAGATAGATAGATAGATAGATAGATAGATAGATAGATAGATAGATAGATATGTAAACATGTTACGGAAATTAACGAATTTTAACGAAACTTGCTTATAAGCAACCGACTATTTGTAATGATTTATTTTGAACATTATTTTTAAATACTTAAATACGAGTATCGGTAAAAATAATGTTCAAAAAAATTCATTACACAAACATATATATATATATATATATATATATATATATATATATATATATATATATGAGAAATAGAATTAAATATTTACTTATCTATCCTGACTCAGAGTTTTATTCGGGTCTCATCCACTCGTCAGGGGCCTGATATTGAGATTGGACTTATTTACAGAAGATTAATACTCGAGTCGTTCTTTTAAATAGCGTTGTCTGGTTCAGGTCGAGACAATCAAATGAATGCCATGCATGGCGTCAAAATGCAAGAAGAAGCAGAAGAGAAAGAAGATATTTATAATTGATTTGGGAGGAAGAATGTCTCAAATTCCTAGAAGAAGAAGAAGAATTTTTTCAGTAATTAAGAAGAAGAAGAAGAAGAAGAAGAAGAAAAACAACAACAACAACAACAACAAAAATTGATTTTGAATGACAAGAATGAGAAAAAATACTTAAAGCGGTACAAAAAAGATCATCATAAGAAAGACTGTGTAGCGGAAAATAGCAGGGGAGTATTCCATGAAAGAGATAAAAACAGAAATGCATAATATTTCGGAAGGTGACGTGTCTATAATTAGCCACTAGTTTCAGTGCTAATTAGCTGTATAATTAGGACGAGTTTTCAAGAAAATGGCCGATCAGAAATAGCCAGAAAATGAAATACAATCTAACATGTCGGATAATACCATCGAGATTTTGTCATAAAAATGTTGTGTTATAAATTGCAAGTCAACATATACGGTGGCATTTTTTTCAATCATGATTAAGCAGGGGAGAAGATAGGCTTCCATAGAAAGAAAGAAAGAAAGAAAGAAAGAAAGAAAGAAAGAAAAGAGAGCAGGATATACAATTGAGAAAAATTTAAATCCAGTATCAATCACTATCTGCTGACCTCCTGATTACTAATTTCTCCTCCCGCACATTATAAAACTTTCTGTTCCCAATGAAAAAGGATCACCAGCAAAAAATTCTTTTGAGTGCCCAGTAAGGCAAGGTAACAATTTATGATAAAGGGTAAGCAGCGAAAATTTCTTTTGAGCGATTATTAAGGCAAGATAATAATTTATGACAAAGGTTCACCGGCAAAAATTTCTTTTTCGCGCCTTTTAAGGCAAGATAACAATTTATGATAACGGGCCACCGGTGAAAATTTCTTTTGCGCGTCTTTTAAGGCAAGATAACAATTTATAATAAAGGGTCACCAGCGAAAATTTCTTTTGCGCCCCTTTTAAGGCAAGATAACAATTTATGATAAAGGATCAACAGCGAAAATTTCTTTTGCGCCCCTTTTAAGTCAAGATAATAATTTATGATAATGGGTCACCAGCGTAAAAATATTTTGAGCGCTTATTAATGCAAGATAACAATTTATGATAAAGGATCACCGGCAAAAATTTCTTTTGCGCGCCTTTTAAGGCAAGATAATAATTTATAATAAAGTATCACCAGCGAAAATTACTTTTGTGCGCCTTTTAAGGCAAGATAACAATTTATGATAAAAGATCACCAGCGAAAATTTCTTTTGCGCGCCTTTTAAGTCAAGATAACAATTTATGATGAAGAATCACCAGCGAAAATTTCTTTTGTGCGCCTGTTAGGGTAAGAAAACAATTTATAATAAAGGGTCACCAGCGAAAATTACTTTTGCGCGCCTTTTAAGGCAAGATAACAATTTATGATAAAAGGACACCAGCGAAAATTACTTTTGCGCACCTTTTAAGGCAAGATAATAATTTATGATAAAGGGTCACCAGCGAAAATTACTTTTGCGCGCTTTTTAAGGCAAGATAACAATTTATGATAAAGGGTCACCAGCGAAAATTACTTTTTGTGCGCCTTTTAAGGCAAGGTAACAATTTATGATAAAGTGTCACCAGGGAAAATTACTTTCCGCGCCTTTTAAGGCAAGATAATAATTTATGATAAAGTGTCACCAGTGAAAATTACTTTTGCGCGCCTTTTAAGGCAAGATAACAACTTATGATAAAGGATCACCAGCGAAAATTTCTTTTGTGCGCCTTTTAAGGCAAGATATTAATTTATGATAAAGGATCACCAGCGAAAATTTCTTTTGTGCGCCCTTTAAGGCAAGATATTAATTTATGATAAAGGATCACCAGCGAAAATTTCTTTTGTGCGCCTTTTAAGGCAAGATATTAATTTATGATAAAGGATCACCAGCGAAAATTTCTTTTGTGCGCCCTTTAAGGCAAGATATTAATTTATGATAAAGGATCACCAGCGAAAATTTCTTTTGTGCGCCTTTTAAGACAAGATATTAATTTATGATAAAGGATCACCAGCGAAAATTTCTTTTGTGCGCCCTTTAAGGCAAGATATTAATTTATGATAAAGGATCACCAGCGAAAATTTCTTTTGTGCGCCCTTTAAGGCAAGATATTAATTTATGATAAAGGATCACCAGCGAAAATTTCTTTTGTGCGCCCTTTAAGGCAAGATATTAATTTATGATAAAGGATCACCAGCGAAAATTTCTTTTGTGCGCCCTTTAAGGCAAGATATTAATTTATGATAAAGGATCACCAGCGAAAATTTCTTTTGTGCGCCCTTTAAGGCAAGATATTAATTTATGATAAAGGATCACCAGCGAAAATTTCTTTTGTGCGCCCTTTAAGGCAAGATATTAATTTATGATAAAGGATCACCAGCGAAAATTTCTTTTGTGCGCCCTTTAAGGCAAGATATTAATTTATGATAAAGGATCACCAGCGAAAATTTCTTTTGTGCGCCCTTTAAGGCAAGATATTAATTTATGATAAAGGATCACCAGCGAAAATTTCTTTTGTGCGCCCTTTAAGGCAAGATATTAATTTATGATAAAGGATCACCAGCGAAAATTTCTTTTGTGCGCCCTTTAAGGCAAGATATTAATTTATGATAAAGGATCACCAGCGAAAATTTCTTTTGTGCGCCCTTTAAGGCAAGATATTAATTTATGATAAAGGATCACCAGCGAAAATTTCTTTTGTGCGCCCTTTAAGGCAAGATATTAATTTATGATAAAGGATCACCAGCGAAAATTTCTTTTGTGCGCCCTTTAAGGCAAGATATTAATTTATGATAAAGGATCACCAGCGAAAATTTCTTTTGTGCGCCCTTTAAGGCAAGATATTAATTTATGATAAAGGATCACCAGCGAAAATTTGGGGAAAAAATTGTAACTCGGGAGAAGACGGATTATCTTTATAAAGGAATAAAGGAGGAAACAGTAAGGCAATAAAAAGCGAAGGTGCAACCACCTTTGGTAAAAAACGAAAGTAAAATTTATATACAGGCGTTTCTGAAAAAATCATCTTTATTTTTTTAAATAAACCTTGCGTTTTTGTCAATGAGCAGTGGGGTTCGGCTCGGAAGGAAAAATCAGAGAGACGAGTACAAATTTCTTTTGAGTTCGTTGCATTCACTTAGGAGCAAATATCCTTGATGAAAGTATTAATCCGTCTGTTCTATGCAGCTATGGGTTGAATAACAGGACAGTTTGGCTTCTAGTCTTAGTTGGCAACCAGTCTACCCCAAAAAATAAGGTTACCTACTGTGGGAAAATCTTTTGTCCAGTCAGTAATGTCTCTTTTAAGACATGATCGCCTAAGCGATCATGTATGGTACTTAATTTAAAGTTTTACATAGTTCTTGAGAAAATTTATCTAAAATCCTTTCGTTTTAAGGTGTTGCATCACATGAGAATTGTCACCATTGGCAATGTTATTAGAGTGTGAAAGAGCGTTTTTCATAGGGTCAATATATATGAAAAAATAATTTCCATAATTAAATTTGGGCTGATGTTAACTTTTTTTTATAATCATATCGCCCCAAACAAGGCATTTTATTGCCACTGTTTTGCAGGGGGTTACATCGGAGGAAAGTTATGAGAAAGTGTGACAGGTTATAGGGGGTATCAGGAAGTGGGTAACAGAAGGATGAGAATACTGATGAGTGTGAAATGGACGGAGAAAGGAGAATAAGAGAGAGGATGCAGGTTAGTGAGATAGGAGATGACTATTGACTTTACATTTAAATTCTTGGACATTATAGCTGTCGGGAAAGCAAGTAAAAGGAAGGCGGAATGTGCGAGAAAAGAAACTGATGGAGCAAAGTTTGCGTTTACAAGTTATTGGCTTCACAGTGAAAGGTTGGGACCTAGTTGCTAATCTTTTGGCTCGAGTAAATTTATATATAGGGGTCACCAGTGAGCTAAGTTCATCGGAGCAGAAGCCGTGAAAGTATTTGTAGAAGAGACACAGGGAAGTCACATTGCGCCGGTGAGAAAGTGTCTGTATCCGAGCTGCCAGATCGGGATCTATCACATAACAGATTCTAATTTTGCTGAACAGAAAAAAGAAATACATTTGTAACAAATTTTCTCAAAACCGTCTACCTTATATAAAAATACTGTTCTCCCAAAATAACTTGCATTAAAAAAGCAACTTAGACGATTATACATTTAAACGAAGCTAACATTTGTATGATAATAAAATAAATCTTCTATAATACTTCTAACATCAACACTAAAACTCTGATCTTTTATTTATTTATTTACTTGATAGCAGTATAGCCCAGCGTTGCTCGTGTAATGAAAGCTTTAAAACTAATCCATTGAGCTCAGACTCAGCCTAAAGAATATTTGTGTGAAGTTTGGTGAGAATCGGATAAAAATTGTGGATTTGTATAAATGACATACAGACAGATAAACAAGACACACACACACGCACACAAACATCTTGCCTTTTTTATATATATATATATATATATATATATATATATATATTATTGATTTTCTGCACTATTGTAAGAACCGCAATCTTGAAACTTTTGAATATCGTTTCTTATGTCTTTGTCTATGAGTGTATCAAATTTGATTAAAATCGGACCACTCCTTCTTTAACCCGATTTTTTCGATTATCGATTTTCGATATTTATCGGGGGTACCTCGACACAAAACCTAGCTAAGAACACTTGCAGACGCTTACAGTACAACTGTGTAAATTTTCAAGAAAATCGGTTCAGCCGTTTCGGAGTCTATAGGTAACGGACACACACACACACACACACACACACACACACACACACACACACACACACACACACAAAGTTCCATTTATAAATAAGTTTAGATTTATTTTCCTCAACAGAAGTTGATCGATTCATTTTTCACACTCCTCCCCTGTCTTTTAAATTGGAGCAGAGGTTTATCCCTTGTTTTCTGTTTAGGATTTGATTCCCGTTTCCTTCTAAAACTTTATACTTCTAAAGTCTCCCTCTGAACTCTAAATCTTTATTTACTATTTATATATTTAATTATTTTTCTTTATAGGATTAGATAGATTTCCCACATCGTCTGATTCACACTTCTCCCCGGTCTTCTGAGCAGGAGTAAATATTTATCCCTTGTTGTGATTTCGGTTCTTTCAAATGTCAACTTCAAATCTATACTCCGAACATCTCGGCCTAAAAAACTTATTCTATTTTTTATTTTTGGAAATCTTCCTCGGTCTTTTGAACAGGAGTAGAGGTTTATCCATTATACCCTTTATATCACTGGGTTTCCGGGTCCTTTTGAGGTCCTTTTGAGGTCTTTTCAGTTTCTTTCGCTCCTTCTAACCTCTTACGTCGTAGTGGCATCATTGGCTCGCTTAGGCGGAATTGATAAAAAAAATATTTAAAACCTGAAATTTAAAGAATGATAAAAAAAAGAAATGGAATTTGAAAACAAAATTAAAGGAATAAAATGAACAAAAAATAATGAAATTTAAAAAATAAATTAAAAGAAATAAAGAAGAAGTCATTGAAAAAAAAAGAATTAAAAGAAAGAGACTTAAAAAAATAATGAAAAAAATTAATTAGAAATGTATCGTAGTGATGGTAATGTCATATCAACTGTTGATGATTTGAACAGTCAGATATCAATTTACCTGAAAAGATACAATGCGCTTATTTATTAATAAGAAGTTGTGAAATTAATTAATTTCAGGTTTCACAACTTTAGCATCATTTTTCGTAGTCAGCCTCTGAACTTTTAACCCCATCCTTGTATCTGGAAAGAAACAATGGCGTTACTAATAAGAAGAGTTGAAATTAATTTATTCAGGGTTTTACATCTCTAGCATAATTCCTTCATAATGAGCCTATGAACTTTTCCGCCTACCCTCTTACATTGAAAGAAACAATGGCGTTATTAGTAAGAAGAGTTGAATTTAATTTAATTAATTAATTTAATTAACAGCTCTAGCATAATTCCTTCATAATCAGCCTATGAACTTTTTAGCATACCCTCTTAGATGGAAAGAAACAATGGCGTTATTAATAAGAGTTGAAATTAGTTAATTCAAGGTTTCACAGTTTTAGCATAATTCCTTCATAATAAGCCTATGAACTTTTTAGCATACCCTCTTAGATGGAAAGAAACAATGGCGTTATTAATAAGAGTTGAAATTAGTTAATTCAAGGTTTCACAGTTCTAGCATAATTCCTTCATAATCAGCCTATGAACTTTTTAGCATACTCTCTTAGACAGAAAGAAACAATGCCGTTATAAAAAGAAGAGTTTAAATTAATTAATTCAAGTTTTCACAGTTTTAACATCATACCTTCTTCGTCAGCCTATCAACTTTTCAGCCCGCTCTCGTATTTAAACAAAAAAGAAGAAAATAACGTTGAGGAAAGGAAGGAAAAACAAAAGAAAACAAACAGAAATTTAAGGATAGATAAAAGCAAAAAGTAAATGAAAGAAAGTTGCAGAAAAAATGAGAAAATTGTACAAAATAAAGTAGGATTAAAAAAAGACACTTAATTACGAAAAGTAAAGTTAAAAAATATGAAAGTATCACAAAGACAAGCGAATAAAAGAAAAATAAACAAAATAATGAAACGGCCTAACGAATTAATTTATTTCAAATACATAAAACTAAATTATCCACAAATTAAGGATTTTCTTTATCGGATTTATTTCTTCACTCAATTTTTAGTTCTTTTTTGTAATTTCTTTCATTTACGTCTTGCAATCCTTTAAAGAATTTTTCTTTTTCGTTTCTTTTTTGTTTTAGTCATTCACTTTCATTCATTTACATTTTAAAATCCTCCTTAAAAATAATAGGTGTATATAGGTTCGCCTATTTTCTTTGTCAGGTCTTATTCGGTTTTTGAACAGGAGTAGAGGTTTATTCCTTGTTTCCCGTTTAGGATTGGGTTTCCATTTCCTTCTAAAGTCTTTTCAATCTCTTAGTTTCCCCATTGCATTTTAATGGCATTTTAATAGGATTGGGTCTCTGGACACGTAAAGTTTACTTAAAATCTATATATACTTCTAACGTCTCCATCTAAACTCTGACATTTTATTTATTTTTTATGTATTTTTTCTCAAGAGGAGTAGATAGGTTTTCGTATCATCTATTTGACACTCTTTCCCTGTCTTCTCCAATTCCATATAGCGGATAGGATAGCCTTTTCAATGGACCCCAGCATGTCTGATTCCAAATTCTCCTCACACAGCAAAATTCTTAACCTTGTCTTTATGATCTTTAGTTTTGAAAATGCAATAAAAGTAGATAGGTTCGCCTCTTGTTTTATTCAAACTCCTCCCCGATTTTGTGAAAAGGAGTAGAAGTTTATCTCTTGTTTATTCTTTTTGTGTTTCCAGTTCCTTCTAAAGATTACTTATAATCTATATATACTTCTAACGTCTTCGCCTCAAATCTGACATTTTATATACTTTTTATTTATGTATTTTTCCTCGAGAAACGTAGATGGGTTTTCTGATCACTCAGTTCATACTCTTTCCCTGTTTCCCCCCCCCCCAATTCTGAGTAGCAGATAAGATTGCCTCTCGTCCGGTTCACAAACCTCCTCGGTCTTTTGAATCGGAATAGAAGTCTATCTTTTGTTTCCGGTTTAGGATTGGGTTTCTGGACCCTTCTAAAGTTGGCTTATACTCTACATATATTTCTAACATATCCGACTAAATCCTAAAAATTTAATTTACTTTTTATGTATTTTTCTCAAGAAAAGTAGCAAAATTCTTAACCTTGTCTTTATGATCTTTAGTTTTGAAAATGCAATAAAAGTAGATAGGTTCGTCTCTTGTTTTATTCAAACTCCTCTCCGGTCTCGTGAAAAGAAGGAGAGGTTTTTCTCTTGTTTATTCTTTTTGTGTTTCCAGTTCCTTCTAAAGATTACTTATAATCTATATATACTTCTAACGTCTTCGCCTCAAATCTGACATTTTATATAAATTTTATTTATGTATTTTCCTCTCGAGAAGAGAAGATGGGTTTTCGTATCACTCAGTTCACATTCCTTCCCTGTCTTCTTTAATTCCGAGTAGCGGATAAGATCGTCCGGTTCACATGCCTCCTCGGTCTTTTGAATAGGAGAATAAGTTTGTCTTTTGTTTCCGGTTCAGGATTGGGTCTCTGGACCCTTCTAAAATTTACTTAAACTCTACATATACTTCTAACGTGTCCGCCTAAAATCTAAAATTTTATTTACTTTTTGTTTATGTATTTTTTTATCAAGAGGAGTAGATAGGTTTTTCCCTATATATAGGTTTAGGCGTTAAAGGAGTATTTAGGTCTTCACTCTTCTTTCCTGACTTTTGAACAGAAGTAGAAGTTTATTCTTTATTTGCTGTTTAGGATTGGTTTTTGTCAGTCAGTTAAAGATGTGCGTTGTGGTACAGTGGATATCGGCTCGGAACGAGAAGCCGGGTAGCCGAGTTCGAATTCCAGTTGAATCTATTGTATTCACTTACGCGCAAATACCCTTGGGAAAGGTATTAATCCGTATCTTCCTTCCAGTTATGGGTTAAATAGCAGGACAGATTGGGTTCTATAGCCTTGGTCGGCAACCAGTCTACCGCAGAAAGCAAAGGCAACCTACTGCGGGATAATCTTCTACCCAGTCAGTCATGTCTCTTTCGAGAGATGATCGCCCAAGCGTGTATCACGTACGGTACTTAACTGACTGACTTTTGTATTTTGTAGTGCCTCGGACATGTTTGTCAAATTGACCTTGTACCAAACACAACCGAAATCCCCACAATTTAAAATAATGAATGGTTTGAAGAATAAATAGGTTTTGTTTGTACATTAAAGTGAAATTGCATTTACAGAACAGAATAACATAAATGTGTAAGGAGAAAATGTTCAAAAAGAAAATGCATGTTATTAAATGTTTCATAGAAATTCAGGGCTTATAGTTGATAGTTGTGTATGCAAAAATATTAATCAGTCTACTTAACTAAGAAAGTCTGTGTTCTTTTCCTTTTTATGGTCGGAGAAAAAGTGAAAAGGAAAGTCAAACAATAAAGGAGATTGTAATTATCGTAGTCATTTGTAGTATCTTGTTGTTGATTTCTTTGAAGGCGTGTTGGTGAAAACGAAGAAAGGAAAATTGGAAGGAAAGGTAGAACGAATGCATGTCAACGAGACACGACAGGGTCGGTGTCCTGAAATTTCTTCCTTACACTGCGATTAGGTCCGTCAGATTACCGCTCTCATCTCGACTTGACCGGTAAAGAGACGTGGTTAAGTGGTAAATTTTAGTCATGTGATCGGCTCCGAACAGCATACTCATTTTCTAGGTGTGAAAAAATTGACAGGGTCATAGATCAATTTGATCTTTATTATCCAATCAGAATCTAGAATTTTAACTTTCACACTGACGTGTGAAATTTGCCTTGGTTTGGGTTTTTCTAAAATGTTTTCAAGCGTTTTGATCCGATTTTGCGGGTGTACAATTTTACTTTTTTCGTTTGAGTTAATTTTTAAATGATATCCTATAGTTTCCTGTTCCTTCTAATTATCTGATAATTCTCTTTCAATCTCAGTAATCCATCGCGTCATTGTGGCATTATCGCCTTGCTTGGGGTGAAAAGAAAAAAAAGAAACTGAAATTCCTAAGCTTTATTACTAATGATCATCCAGTAATTTATTTTCCTTTTATATTTGTTCCGTTTTATTCATTATTATCATTCACTAATTATGTTTTATTTTAATATTCTTTCGTTATATTTTTTTATTTTTCATTCAAAAAATTATTTTTCTTTTATATTTCTTTCATTTTAATGATTATTTTGCATAAAATAATTTATCTCCCTCTATCAGATTTCTTTCGTTTTATTTTTTATTGTTCATTCAAAAAATTTATTTTTCTTTCATATTTTTTCCGTGTCTGATTATTCATGTACTAATTTATTTTTCTTTCGTATTTTTGATTTATTCAGAATTTTTCATTCATTACTTTTACTTTTGCATATTTCTTTCGTATTACTCATTCTATTTCTTTCAATAAGTTCTCATTTTTTTTCATTCGTTGATCCATATTTTCCTTTGTTTTCTCTTTTTTTTGTCACATTTTTCTTGCATTTTTTATTTTAACAAAAAAAGTCACAAATAAAATATTTTTTACAAAAATCTACTTAAAAACAATAATAAAACAAAAATCCAAAATTTCAGCAAAAGAAATGAGTTTAACTGTCAAAAAATAAATTAAAATCTTTGTCGTTAATAACGGCAGAGAGAAAAGTATTTTTGATCCTCTTCCCCTACCCTTGCACTTCCATTTTGAATGGCATTTCGCTACTGGCTCATGTCCGGTAGAAGCAGTATGTTTCGCTTTTGTGTAACACAATCCACCTTTTTTGACAAGCCCATAAATCCATGCTTTTGATTGGCCCAAACAATGGAGAGAAAAACTGACACCAAAGATGGATTGTTTCCACTTCCCGATTTTCGCACCAACGATCGATTTTTGATTTCTTTTTATGAAGAGTTCTACATTTGAATTTCATTTGCGAAAAAACTCTCTATTTTCATTTATTATTGACCTTTTTTGGCTGTCTTGTTTGTTTGTTGCTTTCATTCTTTCTTTTTTTTTTTTGCTTTTTCTTTAATTTGTTTTTTATTCTCTTTTTTCTTGTTTTCTTTTCTTGTTTTCTTTTTCATTTTTATCTTATCTTTTTGATTTTTTCTTTCTTTTCTTGATTATTTTTGTTTTATTTTAATTTTATTTTTCTATTTTATTACGTTTTTTGTGTTATTATTCTTCAATTTTCTTCAATTATTTTTAGATTTATTTTTCTAACTTATTTCTGTCCGTTTCTTTTTTGTTCCTCTTTTTTCTTTTTTTTTTTTTGCTTTCTGTTTCTTACAATTTTTTTTTGTCGTTGTTGTTCTTTTCTGCAATGTTCTGCATTTTTTCCTTTATTGTTATTCTTTTATTATTTTAAATTATTGTGGTTTTTCTTTCTATTTTTTTCTTTCTTTTTTTCTTTCATATTCTCTCTCTTTTTTATTTTCTTTCTTTCTCTTTCGGCTTTTTTTCTTTATTCATTTTCTTGTCTGTTCCTTCTTTCATTATTTTTCCATTCGTTTTATCGTTTTTTGTTTGTCTTTCATTGTTTATTTGTTCCTTTTATTTTTTTGTATAATTTGTTTTCTTTGTTTATTATTCCATTTTTTTTCCTAAGATTCCCTTTTATTTTTTCGCAATTTGCTTTTTTAATCTATTTCCTTTTTCATGATTCCTTTATTTGTTTATTTTATTTTATTTCATTTTCTTTTCTCTTAGTAATTTTGAAAATCTTCACGATTTGAAATTACCTTCCTTTTATTTTTATTTTTTTACCTTTAATGCCTTTCTCTTATCTTCTTTCATTTCCATGCAAGACTCAGCTATCCCATTACCCTCTCCCCAACACATTTGTCCTTTTACAAAACATACGACCCTTTTTCGAAATCAATCAGTCAGTGCTCAAAATATTCGGATTTTTCTTCTAGCGACACGTATTAAAATCTATCTAATGCCAATTAAATCAATAAAAAATAAGAAAAAATATAGCTAAAATCCTGTGTTCAGGTTTTGAAAATAGAAGTTTTTAGCTGACACAAAAGAATTGGTTTAGGGTTAGGGGAAAAAGAAGAAAAAAAAACGATCAAAATTACGTGACACGTTTATTGTAAGTGTTCCTTAATGATATATCTTAGATGGGGAGCAGTTATTATTTCAATCTTTTCTCATTATCTTTTCTTTAATTTAAAGACGTATTTGTCGAATAAATTATTCTTACGATACTTTAATCAAAAGAATAAAAAATAAAATGTATAAATGAAAGGCGGAAAAAATGGCGAAAATATCTGGGTTTTACTATAATTACAATCACTACTTATTCATAATTAAATCAATTTTAAACGCTTAAATTTGCTAAGTTATCAGGAAACGAGGGTTGAACTTATGATTACATTCTCTCCCACCCCACAAAACAAAGGAGGAACATATAAGGGATTGTGAAAGTAGATTGACGGGCATTTTTCTGATATTAAAAGACAATAGATCTGAATGAATCGTTCACAGACCAAGCTAATACCGGATAAGACTAGT
This sequence comes from Ascarosepion bandense, assembly GCA_037127315.1. Taxonomy (NCBI): domain Eukaryota; kingdom Metazoa; phylum Mollusca; class Cephalopoda; order Sepiida; family Sepiidae; genus Ascarosepion; species Ascarosepion bandense. The sequence continues at coordinate 3,148,657 of JBBBDQ010000514.1, read as the reverse complement.
GCGCATGACCGGAAACTCTTGATAATAAAATCAAAAGCTTGGTGATTTCTGTAATTTGCTTTTGAATAGCGGTTTTTCCCATCGAACAATATAACTTGAAGAAAAGAGGTTTTTTTTTTCAAAATCATTATTCTATTTTTTAATTTATTTTATAAAAAAATTATTTATTAGTTTAAAAAAAAATAAAACTTGAAAATACCTTTCTATTTCCTGTCTGAAACTGATTACTTCATTTTCGTATGAACCAGTGCCTATTTTATACCTGATTACACCAGCTATGGGTTAAATAACAGAACAGATTGGTTTGGTAACCAGTCTACCAAAGAAAGTAATGGCAACCTACTGCGGAAAAATATTCTGCCCAGTCAGTCATGTGTCTTTCGATACATGATCGCTCAAGTGTGTATCCTATAGCGGGTTATCCATTCTTTTCCAGTTTATAGTGGAGAGTCCGTCCTAGTGAAGGGTAGTTGTGTATTGTTGAAGAATGACGGAATTTATCCTTGGTGTAGATAGCACACTATAAGTCATAAAATGATTATAACTCAAGAAAGGCAAATTGAGTTGAAAATAAACGTTTTATATATACACATATCAATTAAGGTTTTTTCACAATTAAAGTAATACTTGAAGTATAGGTCCAACGGACGTTAAAATGTTCATGGCAATAAAATGCTGAAAAGAAAACTAATACTTAGGAATGTGGGAGCGTTGTAAGTAAGGAATATCTTTGATGTATTCGCTCCTTAGGTCAGTAAGTAGTTTTGAGACAGCGAAAGATAAGAGGAGATGGAAGGGAGGCTAGGATAGTAAGCCGCTTGACTTAGGTCAAGGGGATACTGATTACACTCTTCTCTCTCGAGTCAGGGTCTGAGGGTCTGTCTTTCTGTCTGTCGATGCTTTCTGTATCGGCTTTTTATATCTTCTTTTTGGATCGCAGCAGATCACTTGGAGATTCACATCCGTATTTGATTCTGGGCTTCCCATTGGCCGATAAATAAAATTCGCTTAGGCTCGTGAACTGGAATTTAATATTTAATTAATTTTTAGTTTTCAACCGGAACATCTGCGCGAACCCAGATGCGCACCGACAAGTTTTGGTCATTTTCTTTCTGGTCGTTATAGTGCAAACATCCTGTCCCTCGCTTTTGCTCGGTCGGTATCACCACAATCCCGTATGGCACTTAACTGACTGACTTATATAGACGCTACGCCTAAGCTATGCTAATTAAAGTCATTTATATATCATTACCGAAATGATAAAATATTATTTTTGTACCCGTTTACATTCGGACTAATCTTACTCCATGATGGCTGATGCCAAACTACAGGGGACCAACACTACGCCGTTTGGCCTCATGTTTTCTACTGAAAGGAAGTGGAGCAATTATATCAAGTCAATTGCTACGTCTGCTGCAAGGAAGTTTGATTCACTGTGTCGTACCAGAAAATAAATCACTTCAGAATCAATCGAGCATTTTCATACTTCTACTATTCATTCGTGTATTGTATATTGCTGTCATATTTAGTCGGGGGATCCTGCTTTAAAATTTGAGATTCTTGACAAAATCAAGAGAAGGTTCTGCAATACAATAGATCCTAAGCAGGCATCTCGTCTTCAATCACTTTCTCACCATCGGTTCTACAGATATTTTCATGACAAGCTTTTTTTTACTGCTGCCTCGACTACTTGAATTTAAGCGTGAGTGCGTTGTGGTACAGTGGATATCGGCTCGGAACGAGAAACCGAGGAGCCAAGTTCGAATTCCAGTTGAATCCATTGCATTCACTTACGCACAAATACCCTTGGGAAAGGTATTAATCCGTCTCTTCCTTCCAGTTATGGGTTAAATAATAGGACAGATTGGGTTCTATAGCCTTGGTCGGCAACCAGTCTACCGCAGAAAGCAATGGCAACCTATTGCGGGATAATATTCTGCCCAGTCAGTCAGTCAGTCAGCCCACTCTTTCGAGACATGATCGCCCAAGCGTGTATCACGTATGGCACTTAACTGACTTAACTGACTGACTAGACTGGTAATTAAGTCTCACCGTTTAACTGTTGCAACCATCACTTCTACTCTAAGAGTTTCTTTTTTCTCTCGTACTTCCCGCCTGTGGAACTCTCTTCCGCTTTCTAGCTTTCCTGATAATTCTTCTTCTTCTTCTTCTTCTTCTTCTTCTTCTTCTTCTTCTTCTTCTTCTATATGCCTTGTCCTTTCAGGACGTAGGCGATCATAGCCTTCCCCCTCTCCCTCTCCCTGATGGCTCGCAGCACACTTTCTCCTGTAACACCACGCATCCCCCCATTCTGCCGAATCCTTCTGTGTAATAACATTTCGGTTGCTTCAATTTTTTCCTTCATCTTTGATGATCATTTTCCAGCATTCACTCCCATATTGAAGAATTGACATCACATAGCAATCCAATACTCTCTTCTTTGTTTCTAGTGAAAGTTTCCTGCGTCGTAATACTTTACTCAGCTTCTGAAACGCGTCTTATGCCATGCCAATTCGCCTTCGGATCTCTGTGTCACACTTTCCGTCTTCTGTTAGAACACTTCCGAGGTATTTAAATTTTTGTACCTGCTTTATTTTAGTATCCCCCACCTGTATTTGACGTTTTGGGCTGTCCTTTTTACTGATGACCATGCATTTGGTTTTCTTGCAGCTTATTTGTAGTCCTTTCTGGTCACTCTCTTCAGCTACCTTTTTTTACACGAATAAAATATCTTCTGTTCAATAAAGACGGAAGCTGAAGATGGTTCGCCTGAAATAGGCCTAGACTTCTGCTTAACCATGGAATAACGTGTCTGTCTAAATTTTTACATATAAAGGGAGTTCTACAAGCGGGAATACATAAATACATATGCTCAATATGTATTTATATACATATATATTTTGAGCTCTGTTAGAGAGTTATTTTACCACTTTATGGACAGGATACTCCTTTTATATCTACACCGCATATATATATATATATATATATATATATCTTGATTTCTGCTTTGTTTTCTTATTTCGTTAATGGTGCGACATATTGGTATTGTTAATTGTGAAGGTGGACAGAAATGTGTTTAAGATGTTGGGCAGTAAAATTTGTATTCGACAAAGAAAGTGTAAGATGTCCTGCTAATATTGTGGTCTTTTCATTTCTCGCACGACTTTCCTGCGAAACTCCCTTATGGTTCCATGCTTTCCAGCCAACTTTAATCTGCAAAAAATTCAATGCAATATCAATCGATATCTATTGTCTTCCTGGTTACTCTTTTCTTTACCAGCTTATTATTATTCCTAATTCTTACACACATTGTGTTTTGGTGGAATTCTATTTTGGCAAGGTCTCATCATTTTATAGTCGAGATGGCTTGATGTAACCGTTAGTTCTAGGTTAATTTCTTCTCTCACTGTTCTCGCTTATGGAATGTCCATTCGGCTCCATGCTTTCCTTCCAACTTTAATCTGCAAAACATTAAATACAATGTCAATCGCTATTTACTGTACTCTTGATTACTCTTGATTACTCTTTTCTCTTTTCACTTATTATTAATGTTTCTATTCCTAGTTCTTACACATCCTGTACTCACTTGATTACTCTTGATTACTCTTTTCTCTTTTCACTTATTATTAATGTTTCTATTCCTAGTTCTTACACATCCTGTACTCACTTGATTACTCTTGATTACTCTTTTCTCTTTTCACTTATTATTAATGTTTCTATTCCTAGTTCTTACACATCCTGTACTCACTTGATTACTCTTGATTACTCTTTTCTCTTTTCACTTATTATTAATGTTTCTATTCCTAGTTCTTACACATCCTGTACTCACTTGATTACTCTTGATTACTCTTTTCTCTTTTCACTTATTATTAATGTTTCTATTCCTAGTTCTTACACATCCTGTACTCACTTGATTACTCTTGATTACTCTTTTCTCTTTTCACTTATTATTAATGTTTCTATTCCTAGTTCTTACACATCCTGTACTCACTTGATTACTCTTGATTACTCTTTTCTCTTTTCACTTATTATTAATGTTTCTATTCCTAGTTCTTACACATCCTGTACTCACTTGATTACTCTTGATTACTCTTTTCTCTTTTCACTTATTATTAATGTTTCTATTCCTAGTTCTTACACATCCGGTACTCACTTGATTACTCTTGATTACTCTTTTCTCTTTTCACTTATTATTAATGTTTCTATTCCTAGTTCTTACACATCCTGTACTCACTTGATTACTCTTGATTACTCTTTTCTCTTTTCACTTATTATTAATGTTTCTATTCCTAGTTCTTACACATCCTGTACTCACTTGATTACTCTTGATTACTCTTTTCTCTTTTCACTTATTATTAATGTTTCTATTCCTAGTTCTTACACATCCTGTACTCACTTGATTACTCTTGATTACTCTTTTCTTTCTTTTCACTTATTATTAATGTTTCTATTCCTAGTTCTTACACATCCTGTACTCACTTGATTACTCTTGATTACTCTTTTCTCTTTTCACTTATTATTAATGTTTCTATTCCTAGTTCTTACACATCCTGTACTCACTTGATTACTCTTGATTACTCTTTTCTCTTTTCACTTATTATTAATGTTTCTATTCCTAGTTCTTACACATCCTGTACTCACTTGATTACTCTTGATTACTCTTTTCTCTTTTCACTTATTATTAATGTTTCTATTCCTAGTTCTTACACATCCTGTACTCACTTGATTACTCTTGATTACTCTTTTCTCTTTTCACTTATTATTAATGTGTCTATTCCTAAGTTCTTACACATCCTGTACTCATGATTACTCTTGATTACTCTTTTCTCTTTTCTCTTATTAATGTTTCTATTCCTAGTTCTTACACATCCTGTACTCACTTGATTACTCTTGAGTGCACTTTTCTCTTTTCATTTATTATTAATGTTTCTATTCCTAGTTCTTACACATCCTCATGTACTCACTTGATTACTCTTGATTACTCTTTTCTCTTTTCACTTATTATTAATGTTTCTATTCCTAGTTCTTACACATCCTGTACTCACTTGATTACTCTTGATTACTCTTTTCTCTTTCTACTTATTATTAATGTTTCTATTCCTAGTTCTTACACATCCTGTACTCACTTGATTACTCTTGATTACTCTTTTCTCTTTTCACTTATTATTAATGTTTCCTATTCCTAGTTCTTACACACATCCTGTACTCACTTGATTACTCTTGAATTACTCTTTTCTCTTTTCACTTATTATTAATGTTTCTAGTCCTAGTTCTTACATCTGTACTCCTTGATTACTCTTGATTACTCTTTTCTCTTTTCTCTTATTATTAATGTTTCTATTCCTAGTTCTTACACATCCTGTACTCACTTGATTACTCTTGATTACTCTTTTCTCTTTCATTTATTATTAATGTTTCTGTTACTAGTTCTTACACATCCTGTACTCACTTGATTACTCTTGATTACTCTTTTCTCTTTTCACTTATTATTAATGTTTCTATTCCTAGTTCTTACATCCTGTACTCACTTGATTATCTTGATTACTCTTTTCTCTTTTCACTTATTATTAATGTTTCTATTCCTAGTTCTTACATCCTGTACTCACTTGATTACTCTTGATTACTCTTTTCTCTTTTCACTTATTATTAATGTTTCTATTCCTAGTTCTTACACATCCTGTACTCACTTGATTACTCTTGATTACTCTTTTCTCTTTTTCACTTATTATTAATGTTTCTAGTCTAGTTCTTACACATCCTGTACTCACTTGATTACTCTTGATTACTCTTTTCTCTTTTCTTATTATTAATGTTTCTATTCCTAGTTCTTACACATCCTGTACTCACTTGATTACTCTTGATTACTCTTTTCTCTTTTCACTTATTATTAATGTTTCTATTCCTAGTTCTTACACATCCTGTACTCACTTGATTACTCTTGATTACTCTTTTCTCTTTTCACTTATTATTAATGTTTCTATTCTAGTTCTTACACATCCTGTACTCACTTGATTACTCTTGATTACTCTCTTTTCTCTTTTCTCACTTATTATTAATGTTTCTATTCCTAGTTCTTACACATCCTGTACTCACTTGATTACTCTTGATTACTCTTTTCTCTTTTCACTTATTATTAATGTTTCTATTCTAGTTCTTACACATCCTGTACTCACTTGATTACTCTTGATTACTCTTTTCTCTTTTCACTTATTATTAATGTTTCTATTCCTAGTTCTTACACATCCTGTACTCACTTGATTACTCTTGATTACTCTTTTCTCTTTTCATTTATTATTAATGTTTCTATTCCTAGTTCTTACACATCCTGTACTCTTGATTACTCTTGATTACTCTTTTCTCTTTTCACTTATTATTAATGTTTCTATTCCTAGTTCTTACACATCCTGTACTCACTTGATTACTCTTGATTACTCTTTTCTCTTTTCACTTATTATTAATGTTTCTATTCCTAGTTCTTACACATCCTGTACTCACTTGATTACTCTTGATTACTCTTTTCTCTTTTCACTTATTATTAATGTTTCTAGTCCTAGTTCTTACACATCCTGTACTCACTTGATTACTCTTGATTACTCTTTTCTCTTTTCTCTTATTATTAATGTTTCTATTCCTAGTTCTTACACATCCTGTACTCACTTGATTACTCTTGATTACTCTTTTCTCTTTTCATTTATTATTAATGTTTCTATTCCTAGTTCTTACACATCCTGTACTCACTTGATTACTCTTGATTACTCTTTTCTCTTTTCACTTATTATTAATGTTTCTATTCTAGTTCTTACACATCCTGTACTCACTTGATTACTCTTGATTCTCTTTTCTCTTTTCACTTATTATTAATGTTTCTATTCCTAGTTCTTACACATCCTGTACTCACTTGATTACTCTTGATTACTCTTTTCTCTTTTCACTTATTATTAATGTTTCTATTCCTAGTTCTTACACATCCTGTACTCACTTGATTACTCTTGATTACTCTTTTCTCTTTTCACTTATTATTAATGTTTCTAGTCCTAGTTCTTACACATCCTGTACTCACTTGTTCTCTTGATTACTCTTTTCTCTTTTCACTTATTATTAATGTTTCTATTCCTAGTTCTTACACATCCTGTACTCACTTGATTACTCTTGATTACTCTTTTCTCTTTTCACTTATTATTAATGTTTCTATTCCTAGTTCTTACACATCCTGTACTCATGATTACTCTTGATTACTCTTTTCTCTTTTCACTTATTATTAATGTTCCTATTCCTAGTTCTTACACATCCTGTACTCACTTGATTACTCTTGATTACTCTTTTCTCTTTTCACTTATTATTAATGTTTCTATTCCTAGTTCTTTTACATCCTGTACTCACTTGATTACTCTTGATTACTCTTTTCTCTTTTCACTTATTATTAATGTTTCTATTCTAGTTCTTACACATCCTGTACTCACTTGATTACTCTTGATTACTCTTTTCTCTTTTCACTTATTATTAATGTTTCTATTCCTAGTTCTTACACATCCTGTACTCACTTGATTACTCTTGATTACTCTTTTCTCTTTTCACTTATTATTAATGTTTCTATTCCTAGTTCTTACACATCCTGTACTCACTTGATTACTCTTGATTACTCTTTTCTCTTTTCGCTTATTATTAATGTTTCTATTCCTAGTTCTTACACATCCTGTACTCACTTGATTACTCTTGATTACTCTTTTCTCTTTTCACTTATTATTAATGTTTCTATTCCTAGTTCTTACACATCCGGTACTCACTTGATTACTCTTGATTACTCTTTTCTCTTTTCACTTATTATTAATGTTTCTATTCCTAGTTCTTACACATCCTGTACTCACTTGATTACTCTTGATTACTCTTTTCTCTTTTCACTTATTATTAATGTTTCTATTCCTAGTTCTTACACATCCTGTACTCACTTACTTCGTCCTTCTTCAGGGTTCTGTAGTAAAAACAGTAATATATTGCCAAAAACAAAGAAAAGGGTTTTTAACTGTTATGTACTATCAATCCTCCTCAATATGGTTGCAATTCGGAAAAAAATCCTCACAAATGAAGAGAAGTCATGAGGTAGCTGCGATGTGTTACTACAGAAAGATGCTGTGAATTAGATAGAGAGGATATGTAATAGACACAGAGGTTTTAAATACAATAGAAATAAAAAAAGAACTTTTACAGTTCGAATCAAAAAGTTCAAATTTCTAGGACTCGTAATGAGAGAGGTTTTGATAAATGTAACAACCACAAGCTATACTGAAGGCAAGAGAGACAGAATGAATCAGTTAGTAATCTATCTCGTGAACTTGTGTTGCAGATCAGGGACTGGGAGATATAAAAAAATGTTAAACATTGCTAAGCGCTACAAAGGATGGTGTGAATCGGACTTAATTTCTAAAAAAATTTTCACCTCCCCGCCAAAAAGCAATAAAATGTCACTATAATACAAAGCGTTTAGCATCAGCCATGCTAATAGGAGGAGGAGAAGCTTCTTTGTGGAGATTGAAAGTTTATTTTGTTTTACGGCTTATCAACCTCAATGGGTTATTTAGTACCGACACGATTTTAGGATAGATTCGTATGAATAGAATATATAGAGTACTGTTGTAATATCTGGTCAGGCGCCCCTGCTGTTCATCTCAGGGTTCTGGACCGGCTTCAAAGTAGAATCTGTAATGTGATCGGTTCCGACCTGGCAGCTCGACTCCAGCCACTTTCCCACTGGCGGAATTTGGCTTCCCTATCTCTTCTACAAATATTTTCATGGCTTCTGCTCCAACGAACTGAGGTCACTGGTAAGCCCACCACAAGAACAGACTGGCAGCAAGGTTTCAGTCTCTTACAGTTAAATCAACCAAATGCAGCCAACTGCTACTCCCTCAGCTTCTTTTCTCGCACTTCCCGCTTGTAGAACTCACTTCTGTATACTTACATTCCTGACCTCTACAACCTCCAGGAATTTAAATGCAATGTCAATTCTCCCCTCTTATCCACTTGACTCCAGTTCATTCTACATCACCCCGTGTATCTTGTTCTTTTCCTTTCTCTCTACCTTCGTAACTGTCTTCACTCCTGTCTTCACATCCTTCTCTTGCCCTTTCTCTTTCACCCTCTGTAACTGATTCGTTTTTCTCTTCACTCTTTCTACATCACCCCGTGTATCTTGTTCTTTTCCGTTCTCTCTACCTTCGCAACTGTCTTCACACCTGTGTTCCCATCTTTCTCTTGCCATTTGACTGACACCCCCTGTAAGTGGTTCGTCTTTCTCTTCACTCATTCTACATCACCCCGTGTATCTCGTTCTTTTCCTTTCTCTCTACCCTCGCAACTGTCTTCACACCTGTGTTCCCATCCTTCTCTTGCCATTTGAATGACACCCCCTGTAAGTGGTTCGTCTTTCTCTTCACTCTTTCTACAGCATCCCGTGTATCTTGTTCTTTTCCTTTCTCTCTAACTTCGTAATTGTCTTCACTCCTGTGTTCACATCCTTCTCTTGCCATTTGACTGACATCTCCTGTAAGTGGTTCGTCTTTCTCTTCTCTCTTTCTACATCACCCCGTGTATCTCGTTCTTTTCCTTTCTCTCTACCTTCGCAACTGTCTTCACACCTGAGTTCCCATCTTTCTCTTGCCATTTGACTGACACCCCCTGTAAGTGGTTCGTCTTTCTCTTCACTCTTTCTACATCACTTTGTGTATCTTGTTCTTTTCCTTTCTCTCTACCATCGTAACTGTCTTCACACATGTGTTCCCATCCTTCTCTTGCCATTTGACTGACACCCCCTGTAAGTGGTTCGTCTTTCTCTTCACTCTTTCTACATCACCCCGTGTATCTCGTTCTTTTCCTTTCTCTCTACCTTCGCAACTGTCTTCACGCCTGTGTTCACATCCTCCTCTTGCCCTTCCTCTTTCACCCCCTGTAATTGGTTCGTTTTTCTCTTCACTCTTTCTACATCACTTTGTGTATCTTGTTCTTTTCCTTTCTCTCTACCTTCGCAACTGTCTTCAATCCTGTGTTCACATCCTTCTCTTGCCCTTTCTCTTTCACCCCCTGTAATTGGTTCGTCTTTCTCTTCACTCTTTCTACATCACCCCGTGTATCTCGTTCTTTTCCTTTCTCTCTACCTTCGCAACTGTCTTCACACCTGAGTTCACATCCTTCTCTTGCCATTTGACTGACACCCCCTGTAAGTGGTTCGTCTTTCTCTTCACTCTTTCTACATCACTTTGTGTATCTTGTTCTTTTCCTTTCTCTCTACCTTCGTAACTGTCTTCACACCTGTGTTCCCATCCTTCTCTTGCCATTTGACTGACACCCCCTGTAAGTGGTTCGTCTTTCTCTTCACTCTTTTTACATCACCCCTTGTATCTCGTTCTTTTCCTTTCTCTCTACCTTCGCAACTGTCTTCACACCTGAGTTCCCATCCTTCTCTTGCCATTTGACTGACACCACCAGTAAGTGGTGCGTCTTTCCTTTCACTCTTTCTACATCACCCCGTGTATCTCGTTCTTTTCCTTTCTCTCTTACCTTCGTAACTGTCTTCACACCTGTGTTCCCATCCTTCTCTTGCCATTTGACTGACACCCCCTGTAAGTGGTTCGTCTTTCTCTTCACTCTTTCTACATCACCCCGTGTATCTCGTTCTTTTTCTTTCTCTCTACCTTCGCAACTCTCTTCACACCTGACTTCCCATCCTTCTCTTGCCATTTGACTGACACCACCAGTAAGTGGTGCGTCTTTCCTTTCACTCTTTCTACATCACCCCGTGTATCTCGTTCTTTTCCTTTCTCTCTACCTTCGTAACTGTCTTCACAGCTGTGTTCCCATCCTTGTTTTGCCATTTGACTGACACCCCCTGTAAGTGGTTCGTCTTTCTCTTCACACTTTTTACATCACCCCTTGTATCTCGTTCTTTTCCTTTCTCTCTACCTTCGCAACTGTCTTCACACCTGAGTTCCCATCCTTCTCTTGCCATTTGACTGACACCCCTTGTAAGTGGTTCGTCTTTCTCTTCACTCTTTCCACATCACCCCGTGTATCTCGTTCTTTTCCTTTCTCTCTACCTTCGCAACTGTCTTCACACATGTGTTCACATCCTTCTCTTGCCCTTTCTCTTTCACCCCATGTAACTGATTCGTTTTTCTCTTCACTCTTTCTACATCACCCCGTGTATCTCGTTCTTTTCCTTTCTCTCTACCTTCGTAACTGTCTTCACAGCTGTGTTCCCATCCTTCATTTGCCATTTGACTGACACCCCCTGTAAGTGGTTCGTCTTTCTCTTCACTCATTCTACATCACCCCGTGTATCTCGTTCTTTTCCTTTCTCTCTACCCTCGCAACTGTCTTCACACCTGAGTTCCCATCCTTCTCTTGCCATTTGACTGACACCCCTTGTAAGTGGTTCGTCTTTCTCTTCACTCTTTCCACATCACCCCGTGTATCTCGTTCTTTTCCTTTCTCTCTACCTTCGCAACTGTCTTCACACATGTGTTCACATCCTTCTCTTGCCCTTTCTCTTTCACCCCATGTAACTGATTCGTTTTTCTCTTCACTCTTTCTACATCACCCCGTGTATCTCGTTCTTTTCCTTTCTCTCTATCTTCGTAACTGTCTTCACAGCTGTGTTCCCATCCTTCATTTGCCATTTGACTGACACCCCCTGTAAGTGGTTCGTCTTTCTCTTCACACTTTTTACATCACCCCTTGTATCTCGTTCTTTTCCTTTCTCTCTACCTTCGCAACTGTCTTCACACCTGAGTTCCCATTCTTCTCTTGCCATTTGACTGACACCCCTTGTAAGTGGTTCGTCTTTCTCTTCACTCTTTCCACATCACCCCGTGTATCTCGTTCTTTTCCTTTCTCTCTACCTTCGCAACTGTCTTCACACATGTGTTCACATCCTTCTCTTGCCCTTTCTCTTTCACCCCATGTAACTGATTCGTTTTTCTCTTCACTCTTTCTACATCACCCCGTGTATCTCGTTCTTTTCCTTTCTCTCTACCTTCGCAACTGTCTTCACACCTGAGTTCCCATCCTTCTCTTGCCATTTGACTGACACCTCCTGTAAGTGGTTCGTCTTTCTCTTCACTCTTTCTACATCATCCCGTGTATCTCGTTCTTTTCCTTTCTCTCTACCTTCGTAACAGTCTTCACACCTGTGTTCCCATCCTTCTCTTGCCATTTGACTGACACCCCCTCTAAATGGTTCGACTTTCTCTTCACTCTTTCTACATCACCCCGTGTATCTCGTTCTTTTCCTTTCTCTCTAACTTCGCAACTGTCTTCACACCTGTGTTCCCATCCTTCTCTTGCCATTTGACTGACACCCCTGTAAGTGGTTCGTCTTTCTCTTCACTCTTTCTACATCACCCCGTGTATCTCGTTCTTTTCCTTTCTCTCTACCCTCGCAACTGTCTTCACACCTGTGTTCCCATCCTTCTCTTGCCATTTGACTGACACCCCCTGTAAGTGGTTCGTCTTTCTCTTCACTCTTTCTACATCACCCCGTGTATCTCGTTCTTTTCCTTTCTCTCTACCCTCGCAACTGTCTTCACACCTGTGTTCCCATCCTTCTCTTGCCATTTGACTGACACCCCCTGTAAGTGGTTCGTCTTTCTCTTCACTCTTTCTACATCACTTTCTGTATTTGGTTCTTTTCCTTTCTCTCTAACTTCGCAACTGTCTTCACCCCTGTGTTCCCATCCTTCTCTTGCCATTTGACTGACACCCCCTGTAAGTGGTTCGTCTTTCTCTTCACTCTTTCTACATCACTCCGTGTATCTCGTTCTTTTCCTTTCTCTCTACCTTCGTAACTGTCTTCACACCTGTGTTTCCATCCTTCTCTTGCCATTTGACTGACACCCCCTGTAAGTGGTTCGTCTTTCTCTTCACTCTTTTTGCATCACCCTGTGTATCTCGTTCTTTTCCTTTCTCTCTACCTTCGCAACTGTCTTCACACCTGAGTTCCCATCCTTCTCTTGCCATTTGACTGACACCTCCTGTAAGTGGTTCGTCTTTCTCTTCACTCTTTCTACATCACCCCGTGTATCTCGTTCTTTTCCTTTCTCTCTACCTTCGCAACTCTCTTCACACCTGTGTTCCCATCCTTCTCTTGCCATTTGACTGACACCCCCTCTAAATGGTTCGACTTTCTCTTCACTCTTTCTACATCACTTTGTGTATTTGGTTCTTTTTTTTCTCTCTATCTTCGCAACTGTCTTCACACCTGTGTTCACATCCTTCTCTTGCCCTTCCTCTTTCACCCCCTGTAACTGGTTCGTCTTTCTCTTCACTCTTTCTACATCACCCCGTGTATCTTGTTCTTTTCCTTTCTCTCTACCTTCGTAATTGTCTAAACTCCTGTGTTCACATCCTTCTCTTGCCCTTTCTCTTTCCCCCCCCCTGTAACTGATTCGTTTTTCTCTTCACTCTTTCTACATCACTTTGTGTATCTTGTTCTTTTCCTTTCTCTCTACCTTCGCAACTGTCTTCACTCCTGTGTTCACATCCTTCTCTTGCCCTTTCTCTTTCACCCCCTGTAATTGGTTCGTCTTTCTCTTCACTCTTTCTACATCACCCCGTGTATCTCGTTCTTTTCCTTTCTCTCTACCTTCGTAACTGCCTTCACACCTGTGTTCCCATCCCTCTCTTGCCATTTGACTGACACCCCCTCTAAGTTGTTCGTCTTTCTCTTCCCTCTTTCTACATCACCCCGTGTATCTCGTTCTTTCCTTTCTCTCTACCTTCGTAACTGTCTTCACACCTGAGTTCCCATCCTTCTCTTGCCATTTGACTGACACCCCCTGTAAGTGGTTCGTCTTTCTCTTCACTCTTTCTACATCACCCCGTGTATCTAGTTCTTTTCCTTTCTCTCTACCTTCGCAATTGTCTTCACACCTGAGTTCCCATCCTTCTCTTGTCATTTGACTGACACCCCCTGTAAGTGGTTCGTCTTTCTCTTCACTCTTTCCTCATCACCCCGTGTATCTCGTTCTTTTCCTTTCTCTCTACCTTCGCAACTGTCTTCACACCTGTGTTCACATCCTTCTCTTGCCCTTTCTCTTTCACCCCCTGTAAGTGTTTCGTCTTTCTCTTCACTCTTTCTACATCACCCCGTGTATCTCGTTCTTTTCCTTTCTCTCTACCTTCGCAACTGTCTTCACACCTGTGTTCCCATCCTTCTCTTGCCATTTGACTGACACCCCCTGTAAGTGGTTCGTCTTTTTCTTAACTCTTTCTACATCACCCCGTGTATCTCGTTCTTTTCCTTTCTCTCTACCTTCGCAACTGTCTTCACACCTGTGTTCATATCCTTCTCTTGCCCTTTCTCTTTCACCCCCTGTAACTGATTCGTTTTTCTCTTCCCTCTTTCTACATTACCCCGTGTATCTCGTTCTTTTCCTTTCTCTCTACCTTCGCAACTGTCTTCACACCTGTGTTCACATCCTTCTCTTGCCCTTTCTCTTTCACCCCCTGTAAGTGTTTCGTCTTTCTCTTCACTCTTACTACATCACCCCGTGTATCTCCTTCTTTTCCGTTCTCTCTACCTTCGCAACTGTCTTCACACCTGTGTTCCCATCCTTCTCTTGCCATTTGACTGACACCCCCTGTAAGTGGTTCGTCTTTTTCTTCACTCTTTCTACATCACCCCGTGTATCTCGTTCTTTTCCTTTCTCTCTACCTTCGCAACTGTCTTCACACCTGTGTTCACATCCTTCTCTTGCCCTTTCTCTTTCACCCCCTGTAAGTGTTTCGTCTTTCTCTTCACTCTTTCTACATCACCCCGTGTATCTCGTTCTTTTCCTTTCTCTCTACCTTCGCAACTGTCTTCACACCTGTGTTCCCATCCTTCTCTTGCCATTTGACTGACACCCCCTGTAAGTGGTTCGTCTTTTTCTTCACTCTTTCTACATCACCCCGTGTATCTCGTTCTTTTCCTTTCTCTCTACCTTCGCAACTGTCTTCACACCTGTGTTCATATCCTTCTCTTGCCCTTTCTCTTTCACCCCCTGTAACTGATTCGTTTTTCTCTTCACTCTTTCTACATTACCCCGTGTATCTCGTTCTTTTCCTTTCTCTCTACCTTCGCTACTGTCTTCACACCTTGGTTCCCATCCTTTTCTGGCCCTTTCTCTGACCGCCCCCGTAACTGATTTTTTCTTTTCACTCTCCTCATGCCTAAATTTTTACTCTCTTATGTAGCCCCCTGCGCATCAGTGCCGATACCGCCTTGGTTGGGGTGAAACGATTAAAAAAATGTATTCTTTATAAGAAATCAGTTTATAAATCAGGTTTCATTGACGTATTATTTAAGGGGTTTTTGCCGAGAGTCAATTGTAAAAATAAATTCCAAAAATATATTATAATTTTTGTAATACTTTTTTTTTCAAAAATATATTGCTAATATTTTTGTTTTTTTTGCTTGTGTGTTTGTGTGTGTGTGTGTGTGTGTGTTGTAGGTTTACTAAAAAAATATATTTTTATATTTTCATAGTGTTTTCATCCCAGTTTGGGGAGTTACCTATTTACCCATAGCTGGGACCATAACAGGCGCTACCGCCACGGGTCAGGGTGAACCTGGGAACAACAGCAATTTAGAGGTGATTCCACGCTTCTCAAAACTTCTAGTCTCTTAGTCAGAAGCCATTGCTGCCCGATGTAGTTTATCCTCATACCTAGGAATGTGTGGTGATTGAATGAAAGATGTTTTGTTTTTACAAGTCACTTCTTGCCCCTGTTAACAAATGATTGGAGGTAGTTTTCGAGAGCAGTTACTAGTTGGACGTTGTCGGTCTTGCTAGTACAAAAGCAGTAGATAGTTTTCACAGTGTTAGTTACCACTACATAAACAAAGGCTTACGGCGACTTCATGTTTAAACACCAGTTTCTGTACGATTACTGAAGTTAAGCAACGTTAAGTCTGGTCAGTACATAGATGGGTGACAACTTGGGAATACCAGGTGCTGTAACTCTGGATATGCGAGTGGGGTAAAAAAAAGAGGAATTAAATTTTATTAATAAAACGGGATACAAAAGTATCTTAACGTTTAAAGTTTAAGGCGCCTCATATATATATATATATATATATATATATTACAAAGATCAACGAAACTGGTTATAAACAACCGACAATTTGAAACTGTTTGTTTGAACATTATTTTTGATTGATATTTGTATTTAAGTAGATATTCTGTTTTTATAATCACATAGAATTTATATTTACTTCTAACGGCCTGGTTATTTACGATCGATTTTTGTTACGAAATGACACATATTTTCGTAACAAAATTTTATCGTAAATAATCAAACCGGTAGAAATAAACACATATACTGTTTGATTATAAAACAGAATATTTACTTAAATTCGAGTATCGATCAAAAATAATGTTCAAACAAATAATTTCAAAATATATGTGCATATATCTGCCACCTATCCAACCAAAGTGCAATAAAATCATTTATTATGATGGTGATTCAACTGTTATGCTATGAGATGGACGTTTGTGCTTGACATGTTCAAAGACCTAAGGTGATGGAATTAGCGGTTTTCGTTTGATTTTTTAATATATTTGTGTTTGTATATGTTGGATTCAGAAAGGAGTAATTCGTTCAGGAAAGAAGGTATTTTTTATGATCATTTCACCACAAGCATGAAAGAACTGCTACTGGCGCGCAGGGAGTCACATGAGAGGAGAGCGAAAATCAAAAAATCAAAAAACAAAAAAAAAATAGACAAAAACAAAACAAAAGAAAACAAAAGAAGAAGGTACGGAGAGTGTTGGAGAAAGAATAAGAGAAATATCGGAATCTTGGAGATAAAATTTAATAGTTGGAATCGCACTTAAACTTTTGAAGATTGCAGCTATCAGCGAAGGAAGTACACCTAATGGATTTTCATAGACGGGACGTGCGAGTAAAAAAACTGTAGAGCGGCGGTTACAGTTGACCGTGTTGACTTTAAAAAAGTGGGACCTAGTTGCCAATATAGTAGCTCGAGTAAATTCGTGTCGAGAGGCACCAGGGAGATAAACTCGTCAGAGCAGAAGCCTTGAAAATATTTATAGAAACGACAGAGGGAAGCCACATCAAAGTGACTGAAGTCGATCTGCCAAATCTGATTTAATTACATTGCAGATCCTCCTGGAGATGAATAGCAGAAACAACTGACTAGATATTGCTATAGTATTCAATGAACGGACGAATGGTAGATTTGTATATGTGCAAAATAGATTCCGACGAGAAAATCTTCCTGGCCCGTCATAGGTACCCAACCTTCTTAGCTGTATATGTTGCTGTTGATTCGATGCCTCCTCAACAGGTGTTTACTCGTGCAACTAGACTGGCAACTGGGTCCCACCCATTCACAGTCAGGTTAGCCAAATGCAGACTACAATTCTACTCCTGCAGCTTCTTCTCTCGCACTTCCCGCCTGTGGAACTCGCTCCCGTATTCTTGCTTTCCTGACGGCTACAACCTCCAGAAATTTAAATGCAAAGTCAATACTCATCTACTAACCACTGGACTGTAGCTCTCTCCCCACCCCCGTATAACCTTCCCTTTATCTCCACCTATGTATCTGTCATCGCACCTGCATTCTCAACTTTCTATTGTTCCTTTCTAACTAGTTTGTACTCCTCACTCTTTTCTAATTAATCTTTTTACATTTATGTAGCCCCCTGCACATCAGTGGCGTTTCCGCCTTGCTCGGGGTGAAATGATTAAAAAAAAATGTAGTCGTTCCACTTGAGGTTGGCTGAGAGAGAGAGGCCGAGAAGGAGCAGTGTATTGCTTTCTTGGAGACTATATTCCTGGAAGTTAGGAAAGTTTCTCTATGATAGCTAAAGAAGAGCAGCTTTGTTTTGGGATTGTGACAAACTTTGAATTATGACACTTTGCGCCCTCCACATCTTTTGACTGACCTTTCAGCCACCTGACGAACCTTCGTAAACGATCTCAATTTTCAAAACCTTGATAAATCAAGGACATCCTCGCCTTTGTATATAAACACGTGCAGCAGAATAAACCCTATATTGCCTTGATCAAGTCCCTCAGACAACGAAACGCGCCAACAATGTATAGTTTTTCCTCTTGCCTCTTTTTATTCATATATATATATATATATATATATATAAGTACGGGCCAACAGACCAAACAAGGTTTCACCAAGTCGGCTTGCCCTGACGAGCCGTTAGGTGAAACCTATGTAGGTCTGTTTGCTCGTACTTAGATTTATTCTTATTTGTTGCTCTACTATTGTATTGAGCGCTTTAGTGGTAGGGTTCTCATCTCGGGGTTTTTTCTTTTCTACGAGTATTTTGACTTATGTTCAAGTACTTAGTTTTTTTATTTTTTTATTTCCCCTTTTTTCCCCTCCGCGTTTATACTCGGTGGGTTTTTCGAGACGGACTGAAATATATTATAACAATTTTTAGTATTAGCATTATTATTGTTATTGCTATTATTGATATTATATATATATATATATATATATAGGTATGTGTATGTGAAGGATACTGAGGAAACTATCGATCGAATATGTTAGTACAGACGACGTTTCGGAGAGGATGCAAACGAAAAAGAAACATACTTAACATCAGAAAGAGACAGCTGAGGTTTCTGGGACACGTAATGAAGAAGGGGGCTTGGAGAATCTAATACTCACGGGACAGATAGAAGGGATCGAGATAGGGGAAACGAGCGCAAGACGTACTTGATGGGATTGAGCAAGTGGATGGTGGGGCGGGGTTTGGAAGAGATAGCAGGAGAACAAAACGTCAAGAGCGAAAAGGGGTAGGGGCAAGTGGGAACCCATGATCGCTAAAGAAGAAGAAGAAGAAGAAGAAGAAGAAGAAGTCTGTATTTTGGTTTATTTTGTTTTACGGCATATCAACACTTCAATGAGTTATTTGACGCCGACAAGATTTTTACAGCAAATTCGTATGAACAGAATATGTATTCTTTCTAAGAAATCAGTTTCAACGAACTTAAGTTACCGGTGCCCCTACAACAGCTGTTTACTCGTGCAACCAGACTGGCAACTGGGTCTCACCCATTCACAGTTAGATCAACGAAATGCAGACGATAATTCTACTCCTACAGCTTCTTTTCTCGCACTTCCCGCCTGTGGAACTCGCTTCTATATTCTCGCTTTCCTGATGGCTCCAACCTCCAGGAATTTAAATGCAATGTCAATACCCATCTCTTAACCACTTGACTAGTTCTTTCCACACCACCCTGTATATCCTTTCCTTTCTCTCCACCTTTGCAACTGTCATCACACCTGCATTACTATCCTTCCCTTGCTCCTTTCTATCTGGTTCGTCTTTCTCTCCACTCCTCCTATCTAATCTTTTTACTCTTATGTAGCCCCCTGCATATCAGTGGCGTTACCGCCTTGCTCGGGGTGATACGATTAAAAAAAAAAGATATCTAGATCAGGTTTCATTGACGTATTTTTGTAAAGAGAGTTTTGTCGAGAATATTTTTTCTTCAAAAATATATTGCTGTTAATATCTTTTTCTTCAATAATGTATTGTTAGTAATATTTTTCTTCAGAAATATATTGCTGGTAATATTTTCTTCCCTAAAAAAAGTATTGCTGGAATTTTTACGATAAAAATTTATGTTTATGTTTTCATAGTGCTTTGACCACAGTTTGGAGTTAACTATTTGCTCATAGCTGGGACCCTAACAGGTGGCTACCACTCCGAGTCATCGTGCACCTGGGAACAACAGCAATTAAGAGGTGGTTCCATACTCCTCAAAACTTCCTAATTAGAGGGCTTGCTATTGTTTATCGTCAAACCTCGAACCCAGATGTGGTCCATCGTCATATCCAGGACTCCTCATTGTATGGGGTTACTATCTGCAAAAGTTGGCGCATTCTGAATCCTCAGCAGACAGGGCGTCCTTATTTCGGTCCTTTTCGGTTTGCTTTTTCCTTTTTGTTGGTTTTATTTTCATGTCTTAATCTATTATTATTTTCATGAATATAAATTCTTCGGTTTCAAACCAATGTTTACCTACAAATTAATCGGTACATAAGAATATGATTTTAAATTTTTCTCTTTTTTTTTTTTTTTTTTTTTTTTTTTTTTTTTTTTTTTTTTTTTTTTTTAGAAATGATTTACCATTTATAGCCTTCGAGCAAGAAACCAATCAATTCGTTTTGGGAAATAGTCAATATTCGGATTCTGTGAGCGACAATATTTTACAAGTAGGGTGCCTCAAGAAATTATGGATCCACAATTTCGTTTTATACAGTTTCGTATATCTCTAGTTAATTACAAATATAATCAATTCTTAAGCTTTTTTTTAATAATGATGCGAAGTATGAAAAGATACAGTTGCTGGCAAATATCGCATTTGCTAAAGAGAATCTATAAAGTATTTTTGTTAAATGACAATCATAAATACAAAATATAGTATGACCACGTTGCTAAAACATACAGTAACAACGTATCTTCCGTCCATCACATCATATAATACATCTGCTAGTTCCTTTTTTAGTTAGTTAGTTCCTCCGTCCGTTACGCCACTGAAGAACGATAATACCCTCTCTATACGAGCTTTTCCTTTCCCTCTATCTTTTTATAATCTATAAACGCTACTCTCCTCAGCCTTTCTCTTACCTTTGCCAAACGGAAGGGTAGTAAAGAGTGAGAGATTTGGAGGAGAGAGCTTATAGCATTACCGTAGCAGTAGCATCTTAAGCTGGTGGTTGTAGCAGTAAATGTGCGTATATATTTGTGTTTACTATACAATATAGCAAAAATAGGTAGGTTTGTTGTCGTATTCCGCGAACTAATAGCAAAGTTTCTGGCATCTGTACCCTTGGCCATTACTCAGTTCGTTTTTTCTGTTTACAATAAACACAGGAGCCATGATTTTTATAATAAAAATAACATTTCTCTTTCAAAATCTCTCACAAAATAGCGTATAATATTTTGGTTATGGTCTGTGCATACGCCGCTTAATATAATATATGATTACAGTAATGTGGCTTCTATGGACATTACTTTTATAGATATTTTAATAAAATTACAATTTGTGTTATCGTTACTTCATTATCCAATAGCTTTATGTTTGAAGACGTTACTATCATTTGTAGTATGACAAAGTAAAATGTTTCCAGGAAATCATAATTATCCTTCCGTGAAAGTTCTACGATTTCCGCTAGTAACTATAATTTTAGTATATTAATATAACTGACCTCTTTTATTATCAACTTTTGTTGTTAATCTCTTATGGTGCCTAATAAGATCTACGGTCAGACAGAATCTTTCTATATGTGTACAAAAAACCCAAATATTACTGCTTACAAAATATATACAGGGTGTCCATAAAGTCCGTATGCACTTTTAAAAAATTATAAGTTCATTTGTACTTGTGATAGAAATAATCCATAAAAAATGTTATAAAGTTTGATGTACCTATTGTTAAGTATAGTTATTGAATAATTCTTTACCACAAAATTTGCAACAAGTTTTGACTCCATTAGATTTTTTATGAGGATATGTGAAAACAATTGTGTATGCAACCAAACTTAGA
This sequence comes from Ascarosepion bandense, assembly GCA_037127315.1. Taxonomy (NCBI): domain Eukaryota; kingdom Metazoa; phylum Mollusca; class Cephalopoda; order Sepiida; family Sepiidae; genus Ascarosepion; species Ascarosepion bandense. The sequence goes on along the minus strand of JBBBDQ010000514.1, from coordinate 3,127,084 downwards.
TCATTAGAAGATTTGAAAGCTAAAATAACTAATGTGATTTCAGGCATTACCGTAAATCAGTTGGTAAATGCTTTCTGTGAACTGAAAAATCGTATTACACTTTCTATTGCTCATGATGGAGGACATGTCGAAACAAATAAAATTCCAATAAAACTTTGAAACATAGATTTGCTTCTTTCTAATTCTTTTTACCGCCCGGTTCACACTCAACCCACGTCTATTGAACAGGTGAAGAGGCTCATCCCTTGTTCCCTGTTTAGGATGTGGTTTCCGGCTTTCTCTTTTCCAATCTATTCACTCTTTTCTTTTTTCTCTTTTTTTTAAATTGGAGTAGATAGACTAAACTATCGCCCGGTTCACACTCCACCCACATCTATTGAACTGGTGAAGAGGCTCATCCCTTGTTTCCTGTTTAGGATGCGGTTTCCGGTTTTCTCTTTTCCAATCTTCTCACTTTTTTTTTCAATTGGAGTAGATAAACTAAACTATCACCCGGTTCACACTCCACCCACATCTATTGAGCCTCTTCACCTGTTCAATAGATGTGGGTGGAGTGTGAACAGGGCGATAGTCTAGTCTATCTACCCCAACGTTGTAATACTGCAACGCAAAAATTATGCTACGGGTAGCCATGTTGCTTTCTGAAATTTTCTGTTTATATATAAGTCACGTCAACACGTCAATTAAATAATTCTGTGTAAATTTATTTATTTTTCAACGGTCAGAATAAGACAAAGCAATATTACATTGTCGAAATAAATGTCGATTTATAACTGTTATGGTGTCCTATCTATAGGAATAGACTCTGCCTCCGTCAATTAATACTAATCTGAGTGACTTTCGGAGAAACAGCGGTGAGGCAGTGTAGAAACTAGTAACAATACCGTTTGGACTTACACTTCCATCTGCTGATTACTAACACTTATTATTGTATATATGTTATTGTTATTCTAATACACTGTTTGAACCTACATTCTTGTTTCTGTGTTTAATTCCGGAACCCAAGAATAAGCAGGATATACCTATACATTTTTATAACACAGCTTATACTTAAAGATAGTTTTATACAAATAATATATGAATAATATATACCCTGGATGTAGTTTTATGTAAGATTTCATAAATTTTGTCTACATACAGATACAGGTAATGACGCTAATCTTGTAATACTCAAACCGATTTCTTAAGTGATGAAATTAAGATTTCATGTAAAAATGACGTTTTGTATTTTCCGTACTTGTACAAAAACATGATCATTACTTACAAAAAAATATAAAAATGCAGCACCAAATACTACATCTAGATAAGATGTGAGAAACTTGAGGGAGAGGGTACATCCTCGATGACGTCACCGTGAGTGTGAGAAAGAAATTTCTTTAAGCTCTCAGTCTCTACCCAAAGATGCCATGTTTTGATTAAAATCTTACAATACAGGATTTCTACAGGATTTGTATAAAAACAAAATATGGATTCTGAATACAGTTAAATGCTACAGGGAGCCATGTTGCATTCTGAAATTTTCTGTTTGTGGCAAAAGAACAAATAGACAACGTATCTGAATCAAAAAAGAAAACATAAAAAACGTATCTGAATCTGAAAGGGCAATACAAATGAAGAAGAACTTGTATCTATGTTTTATTGATTATGCAAAGGCGTTTGACAAAATATGCCACAAAGAACTGATGGAGATGCTTGACAGCCTCGACATATTTGGGAAAGACCTAAGAGTAATCAAGAATCTCTACTGGCAGCAAACTGCCTGCATACGGACAGGTAACGAATTCAGCAAATATACTAATTTTGGAAGAGGCGTAAGATAAGGATGCGTAATTTCACCGGATCTCTTCAACTTATAGTGCGAGACTATTCTGAGAACCCTAGAAGTTATGCCAGGATTAGTTATCGGAGGCCACAATTTAAACAACATAAGGTACGCAGATTTTACAGTGCTGATAGCAGACGCAGAAAGAAAACTACAAGACCTCCTACAGAACGTAGCTGAAGTGAGTGACAAGAAGGGACTGCAAATAAACTGCAAGAAAACCGAATGCATGGTCATCAGCAAAAAGGGCAGCCCAAAATGCCAAGTACAGGTGAGGGACTCTAAAATCAAGCAAGTACAGAAATTTGAATACCTAGGAAATGTTCTAATTGAAGAAAGAAAGTGTGACACTCAGATCCGAAAGCGAATTGGCATGGCCAAAGAAGCATTCCAGAAGTTGAGTAAAGTATTAAGAAACAGGACAATTTCACTAGAAACAAAGAGGAGAGTACTGGATTGCGATGTGATGTCGGTTCTTTAATATGGCAGTGAATGTTGGACAATATCTTCGAAGATGAAGGAAAAACTTGAAGCAGCTGAAATGTGGTTCTGCAGAAGGATGCTGCGGATATCATGGACCGAGCATGTGAGCAATGACGAGGAAATTAATGCTGAGCATCAGGAAGAGACAACTAATGTTACTAGAACATTAGGAGGGCTTAGAGAACCTGTTACTAACAGGCCAGATAGAGGGGAAAAAGAGACAGAGGAAAGCAGCGGATAACATATTTGAAGGACGTGAGCAGGTGGATGACGAAACGGGGGTTGCATGGTGCAACAGGAGAAAGCGTGCTAAGATGCCACCAGGGACAGGGAGATGTGGAAAGCCATGATCGCCTACGCTCTGAAAGGACATGGCACATAAAAGAAGAATCTGAATCTGAATCTAACATATTTTATTTTGAGGAAAACTTCTTCAGAAACCGAGAGAAAAATTGAAAAAACAACAAAGTGACAATATACTGGTACGTTGTGGTTTGGGGTTAGTTCTTATTGATCAGGTATGTGTCACGTGTAACAAAACAATAAATATTTTTTAGATGTATGTGCGAAGATATTTTGGATAGTATGATAGCGTCTGTCTATGTTTGTGTAGAAACGCTTGTCTGTTTAGGATGTATGTTGGACGTTAACGTGAGTTTATATATGTGTAAGTGTGCGTATTAATACCCGTGTCATATCTGTTAAAGCAATGGATTAATTTAAATGTATATTTAAGGAATATTTTAGACAATAAAGTGTGCGATCGTGTGTATATGGGTTTGTGTAGAAACGCTTGTCTGTCTAGGTGCATGATGGACGGTTAGATTAGTTAATATAAGTATATATGTGCATGTGTGTGAGGAAACGTCTGTAGATGTCATTTCCGATTAGATCGTTGAAATGTAGCGATGAAATGTAGCGAGATATTTCAATGATTTTGCATTTAGTTGGCTATTTTATATTTAAGTATAAGTGTGTACGTATAAGAAATGTTCTCACTTTTATGTGGGTCACTGAAACGCATCTAGATGTGATAAATTTGTTTTAGTTGGAATTTTTCATGGATAATGGAATTGCTATTATTTAATTTTTTATGTGTTAGGTAAATATTAGTTAGATTCATGAAGAATGGATCTGTAAAAAGATGATGCAATGCAATGTTCCGCCTGAATCTATCCTGCACATCTATAAATCTACCATCCGCCCGTGTATTGAATACTACTGCCACATCTGGTCGGGTGCCCCTGCTATTCTCCTCGGGGTTCTTGACAAAATACAACAGAGAATCTGCTCCGATGAACTTAGATCACTGGTGCCCCCTAGGTATGAATTTGCACGAGATACTAGATTAACAACTAGGTCTCACCCTTTTACAGTGAAACAGATAAAATGCAACCGCAACTTCTACTCCAACAGTTTCTTTTCTCCCACTTCCCGACTGTGGAATTCCCTACCACATGATTGCTTCCCCGACTGCTACAATCTCCAGGAGTTTAAATGTAAGGTCAATAGACACCTCCTAACACACTAACTAGCACCAATTCTCTCAAACACTCTTCCCGTCCACGCAACCCTAATCCTCGGTATCCTTACCCGTCTATCACCCTCCTTTTGACATTTCCTATCACTTTACCCTATGTAACCCCATAATCACTCTTTCACATAACTTTCCCCGATGTAACCCCTAACCACTCTTTCTCATCACTTTCCTCTATATAACCCCCTGCGCAACAGTGGCAGTGAAATACCTTGCTTGGAGTGAAATAATTTTTTTTTTAAAAGGTGTTTATAATTTGTAATAATGCTAACATTATGTTTTCAAAATACTTTCTCCTTAAAGCTTTATGTTCTTTTTTAATTAGGCTGACATGAGTGAAATCATCGTTATTTCCCACGTCGTTTCGATGTAAAATGCGAGGGTTAGAACATCTGTCTAAACGCAAGTCTCTCTTGTATTCGTAAATACGATATTTTAGATCACCTGATGTCTTCCTGTCATACACAGTAGACATTTTATCTTAAAAATTTCGGCATTTGGTGTTTGATATATTTTTCTTCCTGATTACATCGGCAATCGTCTTGGAGGTGATAGTAACGATGGCTAATGTGCGATGTGTGTTGTGGCGCAGTGGATAACGGCTCGGAACGAGAAATCGAACAGCCGAGTTCGAATTCCAGTTGAATTCATTGCATTCACTTACGCGCAAATACCCTTGGGAAAGATATTAATCCGTCTCTTCCCTCCAGTTATGGGTTAAATACCAGGACAGATTAGGTTTTATAGCATTGGCTGGCAACCAGTCTAACGCAGAATGCAATGGCACCCTACTGCGGGATAATCTTCTGTCTAGTCAGGCATCTCTCTTTCGCGACATGATCGCCGAAGTGTGTATCACCTATGGCACTTAACTGACTGGATGTGTTTGTGAGTTTAGTTGAAAAGTTGCTGAAAGACAGGTTTATGAAATTTGTGTAATTTTTGTTGGAAGCATCTGTTTTTTGACTTTGTGTATTTGTAACATTTTTCACAATCAAAAATTCGGCTTACCCATTTGCCCATTATCAGTGGTGTTCTCGCTTGACTCTTTCTAGAATTCTTAAAATCCGGCCCATTCAAACACATCAAAACAGCTCTACTTTAATCGTTTCATCCCACGCAAGGATATACTGCAACCGGTGCGCAGGAGGCTACATGAGAGGAGAGCGAAAAGAAAGAGGAACAAGTTACAGTGGGTGTCGGAGAATGAATAAGAGAAGAATAGGGGTGAAGGAGATAAGAGATGGCAATTGATTTTGCGTTTAGATTATTGGAGATTGTATCTATCAGGGAAGCAGATACATAGATGAAAGTTTCACAGGCGTAAAGTGTGAGAAAAGAATCGGGTAGAGTAAAAGTGACAGTTACATTTGACGTTTTTTTTTTTTTTTTTAATCATTTCACCCCGAGCAAGGCAGAAATGCCACTGATGAGCGGGGGGGGGGGCTACATAACTGTAAAAAGATTAATTAGAAAAGAGTGAGGAGTACAAACTAGTTAGAAAGGAGCAATAGAAAGCTGAGAATGCAGGTGCGATGACAGATACATAGGTGGAGAGAAAGGGAAGGATATACGGGGGTGGGGAGAGATCTACAGTCCAGTGGTTAATAGATGAGTATTTAAATTTCTGGAGGTTGTAGCCGTCAGGAAAGCAAGAATATGGGAACGAGTTCCACAGGCGGGAAGTGCGAGAGAAGAAGCTGCAGGAGTAGAATTGTCGTCTGCATTTGGCTAACCTGACTGTGAATGGGTGGGACCCAGTTGCCAGTCTGGTTGCACGAGTAAACACCTGTTGAGGAGGCACCAGTGACTTAAGTTCGTCCGAGAAGAAGTCATGAAAGTATTTATAGAACAGACAAAGGGAGGCCACATTTCGACGGTGGGGAAGTGGCTGCAGTCGAGCCACCAGATCAGTACCTATCACATTACAGACTCTCCTTTGGAGCCTGTCGAGAACACTGAGGAGAACGGCAAGGGGACCTGACCATAAATGGCAGCAGTACTCCATGCACGGACGGATGGATTCATCCTGGATCAACATAGTGACCCAACCTTCTTAGCAGTAGATTTAGCTATGGGTTCAATATAGTGGTTCCATTTGAGGTCTTAGGAAAGAGTAAACAGGGTGGAACCTATTTGCCAGTCTAGTATCTCTAATGTAGAAGGTCACCAGAGGGCTAAGCTCATTAGAGCAGAAGCTGTGAAAATATTTGTAGAAAGGACAGAGGAAAGCCACATCCCATCGGAGAGAAAGTGACTGGAGACGAGCTGCTAGTTTCGGGATTGATTACATTACAGATTCTCCTTTGGATTTTGTCGACAACCCCTAGATTGTTAGCAGGGGTGCCCGCCCAAATATTAAAACAGTATTCAATGTACGGACGGATGGTAAATTTGTATATGAGCAAAATCTAAGACATGTAGATGGCGTTTTCTTATTTTGCTCACAATGATACTGATATGTCCCGGAAAGGTATATATATTTATATCATTCGAGGTAGTTAATGGGTTAGGCAAATGTAACAGGGTAAGACAATCTAGTACGTAAACGTAATGACGGTACTCGTCGTATGCAGCATTCTGAGACGTAGGCATAATCAACTGTCGTAGATCTCTAGTCGTAGATCTCTAGTAGATGACTTATAGACATCTAGTGGTAGATCTATAGTGGAAGACCAATAAACCTCTAGTGGTAGATCTCTAGCCTTGGTCTTTATTATGGCTGACACCAGCCAATCATATTCCAGTGAGGGGAACCAAGGTGTATACATATTCATTATCTATTCATCACATAAAATACTAACCTACTGAACATAAGAATTAAGTTGAATCCTAATTGAGATACGTTTTTTATTTGTTTGTTTTTATTCTCTCTTCTCGGATTCTGATCCATATATTCAACTTTATATATATATATATATATATATATATATATATATATATATTCAACTTATATATATATATATATAAGTTGAATATATGGATCAGAATCCGAGAAAAGAGAATAAAAAAAAAACAAATAAAAAACGTATCTCAATTAGGATTCAACTTAATATATATATATATATATATATATATATATATATATATATATATATATATATTATTTGACTATTATTTTTAATGTTAAAAAAATTGAAGCTCAAATAATCTTAGACAGCTCGACCACAAATAATTTCACAGTATAAAAAAAAACTGAATCAAGCCTTATAAACACGAGAAGCGTCAGAGCAATTGACAGCTCCCCCTTAATTGTTCAGAGTCGAGGGTTCGAATTCTGCCGAATGACACATAGAAAATTTATCAAAAGTATTCCGGGCGATAGATATATATAAATATACTGGTTGATTAAAACAGACTATCTACTCCAATACGAATATCTATTAAAAAAAAATAAATGTTCAAACAAATAAATGAAAATATGTCAGTTGTTAACCCATTTCGTAAATCTTCTGATGATTTCGTAATATATATATATATATATATATATATATATATATATAGAGAGAGAGAGAGAGAGAGAGAGAGAGAGAGAAAGAGAGGGAGAGAGACATAGAGAGAAAGAGATAGATTTGAGCAAACTTAGATACATATGAACAGACTGAGATAGATAGATAGATAGATAGATAGATAGATAGATAGATAGATGTGTTTGTGTTCATGGTTTTTTTTAATATTCGTCGATATTAAAAAATAACTTTTCTCTTTTCTTCAGATAAACTATAAAGAATTCAAATTCTAATTTCGTTAAAAGCTTCAAAGTAATTATAACTTATTTATTTTTCAGCCAAAGATAATTCCGTCAAACCGTTGCTTTGTTTTAATTTTTAATCAAAATTCTTCACTAATCATAAAACACTTTAACGTTTCCTTTCATCGATTAATGGGTCAAAAGAAAACGCTGCATATTTCTTCAAAAAGAATGTCTTTTCCTCAAACTACGGGAACGATATATATGAAGGTACTCACACACACTCACGAACGCACACACACACACACACACATATATGTATATATAGTTACGTGAATTAATAAATATACAGATGAGGATACACACATGTTTGGTACTATTATTCAGGTGTTAATTAAATAGTGCTCAGTGTAATATGAACAGAAATCCACTGCTTTCTGTATATTTTATAGGAAATTAAAAAACAATAACAAAAATAAAAACCCAATTATTACCTGGAATATCGTCGCTAAATTTAAACCTTACAACGGAAAAGGAGACAGATGTACTTTTAGAAAAACTCGGCATCTCAATATAAATAACCCTAATCTACTTAACAAAAAAAAGCGACTAAATGACGACATACTGCCATAGAAACAATACTTAGACTATGATAGATACAGATCCCTCTGTAAGTTTGTCTCTTTCTTTCTTTCTTTCTTTCTCACTTCCTTACTTCCCCCTTTTCTGTTTGTTTGTTTGTTTGTTTGTTTCTTTCTTTCTTTCTTTCTTTCTCAAATATCACTACTAATAATTATGAATTACACAACTTTGATTTCATTTCTCTGCATTTAAATATTTGTTTAATTAATATTTTTTGGGGTTTTTTCAATTTTAAAATTTTCATAAAAATTTTAATTTTAATTTTTTATCTGTATGTAGTCTTAGAATATTTAAATTTTTCCTCTTGTTATTAAAAAACAACAGCAACTTAACTTTACTAGATTTAACGCCCATGAACATCGAGTAAACGTAAATACAATTCTATTAAAGTGTCAGTTTTAAAAATGCGTCCGATGATTGCATGACGCATTAAACTCCCAGTCGTGCCATAGACGTAGGAAAAATATATATATATATATATATATATATATGCACACACACACGCATATATATATGCGTGTATATATATATATATATATATATATATATATATATATATATATATATATGTGTGTGTGTTGAAGGCAGGTAATGTTAAAACGGAACGAGAAATCAGAGAGCCAATTTCGAATTCCAGTTAAATTCGTTGCATTCACTTACGCGCAAATACCCATGGGAAAGTTATTACTCCGTCTCTTCTCCCTCTAGCAACGAGTTAAATAAGACAGATTAGGATCAATATCTTTGGCTGGCAACCAGTCTACCGCAGAAGATAATAGCAATCTATGGCGGAAAAATCTTCGGCACAGTCAATCTTGTTCCGTCAATCTGCTACAGTTGTGTCGTAGTTATTTTTTTTTTATGTATATGGAGCTTGATGTAATTGAATTTTTTTGATATGTGAGTGGTTCTACTAATATTTATGATTGCTTCTATTCTGTTGACTTCTTTTTTATGTTGTATATTTGCAAACTTCATTAAGTGACAAATTTCTCCACATTATATATATATATATATATATATATAAGAAAACTCAACACAAAATTAAACGGTTAAAAAATTCAGAATACATTTCAGCAACGTAAAGAACATTTTTTACTGTTACCTCGTTCAGACGGTTGATGAATAAATAAATGTTAATTTAATTGATGAACAAATATGTGTTAATTTCAATTTAATTTTTTATAAAAACTTCATATATATATATATATATATATATATATATGCATGCAGGTTTCATTAAAATGACAGACAATGAATTATGTTTTTTTTTTTATGTAATTTGTCATGCGATCTTATGATTTTTTTCTTTTGAGATATATTTTTATATAAAGACTGTTCGAATATTTTGATTATCCGAGCGCTTTCGGCTATACTTTTAGCCATTATGAATGCTGGATTTTATGTTACACGTAACAGATTGTATGCAGTGTTATGTATGTTTTAAGCACATTGTTAGCTTGTTCGTAGTTGATATTATTTAGTGTTGGGTTTTTTTTACTAATTAATTATGCTTCCATTATTTTCATCCTTTTTTGCGTGTGGATGATACTGTAAGATTTATGTTGAAAACAAGCATGTTACGGATAGGATTTGGTAGGTCTCCCTGCGTGATTAAATGAGATAGAATTGAACTCTAATCTGAAAGAGGCAACGCGAATCTTCGCATCAATTACGTAGTTGTATGGCCGATATAACTATTTACAAAATTACAAAATTATAATATATATATTATAAGAAAGTGAAGGAAAACTTATATTAAAATCCACTGTTCAAGTATTTGCTTTTATAAAGAGTGCTCGATACAGAGTAGAACTTAATATTGTAAATTTGCTATTACAACGGTTTATAAAAGCATTATATCACTACATAAATCTTCATGTTTCAGAACAATACTAACGAAGGACAGTATTGTTCTGAAACATGAAAATTTTATTTAGTGATATAATACTTTTATAAACCATTGTAATAATGAAATTATATATATATATATATATATATATATATATATATATATATATATTCTTCATTTGTAAACAAGTTATTATGTGACCTAGGTTTCTACCATGTGGTGTCTTGAGGCGATTGACAATAACTGATTTGACTGTTTTTTTTTTTGTTTTTAAAGTAAACAGTAAAAATTAGTTATTGCAAATGACCTGAAGACACCATATATACCATATATATATATTGTAATTTTGTTATTTATATAACCTTGGACATAAATACCTCCCAAAAAGTACTTCTCACATAATGATTAATCGATTCGTTTTTAAGGTTTATCACTGCTTGTCTGGTATTTAAATCCAGAAAACATTTATACTAATTAACCCATTATGAGGGAGGGAAGAAGAGGTGGCTTTCTAAGCCTATTTGCACATGTGAATATAATGTAATCAACTGGAATTGAAACTCGGCTCTCTGATTAACAATCGTGAGCCATTATTCATTACACCACCCGCGCATACAGCACCTGATATTCCCAAACAGTTACTCATCTAGATACAGACCAGGCTCAACATTGCTTAACTGAGGTACGCGAACCGATGTTTCAACGTCATGTAAACAGTTTTACAATTCCGAGCTCTCCGGCATTTACTTATTTTTTTTCATAAAAGTGACCAATATAATAAATTTTTTAGAGCATAATACAGTCATGTAATTAAATTTGTTTTTTAATTAAAAATATATTGTGATACGGAAATTTCTATGTTTCTACCTCGTCATCAGGTAATGTTAGCTCGTTAGTGTGAAAAATGAAAATTGTTGTGGAAATGAAAATCACACGACAATGACCTAACATTGGTAGAAATCTCGAAACATAGAAATTTCCGTATCGAAATGTATTTTTAATAAAAAAACAAATATATATATATATATATATATATATATATATCGTTACATGAGCCATGTCACTTTTGGATGTCATAGTTATCTCCTTTTAACTCAAGTCACTAAGATATTTGTTCAGCGCTGCTGGAGCAAAGTATTGAATTGTTTGAGTCAAGTCACTAGATCTAACTAAAACTTTTATCCACATTTTTCAGTACAATCTAACCCGGTGAAGAAAATAAATAGTTAAGTTGTAAATTCAAACCGTATTTAGAAGGCCGGAGCATACAATGGCCAAATCGTCGTGAATATGGCAATAAAGATGTGGACAACAATCCGAAAATGGTAAATAATGTCTTACCATTACGTGGAAGATATTACTGGGAGGTATTTCTGTCGCATCCTATAGGCAACTGTTTATCTCGAGACATAAAGGTAGCGCTCTGTTTGGTTAAAATTCATTCATTTGTTGGTTAGACTGGGATGGCATCTCCAGGTCACAGGCTTTGGAAATAGCATATGATGGCCGTTCGCTACCTAGAGCCCCACACTCAGCCCCACTCTCGACCATAGCGACAAGATCATGACATTCTACATTTATTCATCTTTTCTTGAAGTCGTAACGCCAAAAATTATACTGACGTTGACTTAACAAGTCGAATACGCATGAAGCATAATTAACCATTCAAAATCAAACAATACAAAAGCAAAAATACCAGAATTTCTTCTCAATATCTAAATCTCTAACAAAGCTTCTTTAAAAGTGAAACATAATGAAAATATATATATCATAATATATATAATAATCTCTAACAAAGCTTCTTTAAATTTGAAACATAGTGAATATATATATATATATATATATATATATATATATATATATATATATATATATATATTCTTCATTTGTAAACAAGTTATTATGCGACCTAGGTTTCTACCATGTGGTGTCTTGAGGCGATTGGCAATAACTGATTTGACTGTTTTTTTTGTTTTGTTTTTAAAGTAAACGGTAAAAATTAGTTATTGCAAATGACCTGAAGACACCATATGGTAGAAACCTAGATCGGGTAATAACACTTTTACAAATGAAGAATATTGAAAAGTTTTACATTATAATTGTAGTGAACACATTTTAATGCAACTGTGTACTAGTATAATTTTATTATGACCAAAAACTGCGAAATTAAACAATAATAATAATAATAATAACAAGGATTATATATATAATTGAATAATATATATATATATTATAATTGAATTTATATATATATATATATATATATATATATATATATGAATTGTCTATGTCATTGATATATATATATATATATATATATATATATATACATGTATATTTGTATAGCAACTTCGTCTTATGCATGTAACTGAATGTAGACTCTTTTTTGTGTATATATATGAAGTTTCTATACTCGTGTATATATGTGTTAGTATTAGTTTTGTGTATACGCGTGTATATTTTTTTTTCTGGTGTCTATGTGTGTGTTTGTGTGTGTGTATGCGTGTGTGTGTGTGTATGCGTGTATGTGTGTGTGAATGCAAGAGTGTATATATCCATAAGATATTTGTGTTTATATATGCGTCGATATGCCTATATATATACGTATATATGCATATATGTGTATATGTATACGTGTGCATGTGTGTCGGTGGCTGTACTTGATACTCGTTCTGTCCTAACATCACACATACTACATGATCTCTCACTCCCCCAACTTGTATGACCCTCACAAGTTAAAAAAAAAATCTCTATTCTGTGCCATACGACTTGAAACCCCTTTTCTTTAAGTTTCTAAGAAAATTAAACCAATTGTAATTGTAGCCTAAAAAGATGGGTAAAGTTGTCCGTTGAAATAAATTATAGTTTTGTTGTGGGTTCCAGGTGAGGAGCCGCACAAAATAATGAACAACAAAAACAGATAGAAAAGTAGGTTTATTTGGACGTAATATACAAACTTGAACTTGTTCGGTATCTCTGGTAACTTACGTATCAGGTCCGGTACTCTCCGATCTCTACGGATATTCTCTCTTCTCAACTCTATGGCAGCAACTGCTGTTCTCTCTATGGAAGGATTATATGTATACTCAGCCGATTCCATTATCATATACAAAGGTGAGATCCCACAACAAGTTTATAAACACTTTAGATGATCTGTCAAGGTTTTGTTTTTCAATGCAGAAAGAAGAAAAACGTTTACACTTTGTCATATTGTTGTAGCGCTGCTGACATCCCTCTGGCGCTCTCAAAGATGGAATGCTCTATAGACGGAGGTAGCTATAAAAATGAAGACAAATAGCAATCTGGAGAAATAGGAGTATCATTGACATTCTGAAAGGGATCGACTGTGTGCATCAGTCATTAACTTTGTGGGCCTCCTTGCCTTCGGGCGAGGAGGACACGGACGAGGCTCCGCTTAAGGTAGAGTCTCGTGTGGGGAAAAGAAGACTAGAATTTTTGTCCTAGCTTACAGGCTCGGGGTTCCCACTTAAATGGCCTTGTGCCGCATCTACCTCGGGCATCCACCAATGTGGAGAGGTGGTTGATACTTTCGAAGTGTTATTGACGATTATATCGGATTGTGCATTCTGGAACTCTAACGACTTAACATACCCACTCTTCTACTATTTGTTGACTGTTTATGGTGTTTGTCTTATTTGTATTAATATCCCTTAGCGCGGATATTGTGCTGTAGGTTCTCAGCACAGAACTTCTGGGTATCGTCGTGTCAGCGCGGCGATACAACACACGCACTCACGCACGCACAGACACGCACACACACACACACACACACACACACACACACACACACACACACACACACGTATATATATATATAGTTTTAATGTGGAGAAAGTTTTCCCTTCAGTCGAGGCGACTGTGAAGTTTCGTGGAGGTATTATTGTGATGCCTTCACTCTTGTTTTAAAAAACTCTGATCAACTAACAGTTAAAGAATAACTCTGCTAAGTCACAAACGTCGGCACATTAATCATATCAACACTTTATCTCTATCTTGATATCAAGCACTTTATGACAAAGAACATGCTTGCCAAAATAACTTTCTACGAGTAAACTACTGAAAAAAAAAACAGCAATTTTAGCACTAAGCTTCATTAAAATTTCAATATATATATATATATATATATATATATATATATATATATATATATATATATATATATATATATATATATATATATATATATATATATATATATATATCATCGAGTTTAATTCGTTACCTCTTTGTCACCAGGGCCCGTGGTACAGTTGGTATGACATTAGCTTAATAACCAAACTGTCTGAGTTTCGATTCTTGGTAGTGGATGAGCACTGCTGAAGAGTCCCAAATATAGGACGAAACGGCCGTCCAGTGCTTTCTGCATTCTGTTGAGGTCAAATAAAAAGCTCGATGAATTACTTAAGATATAAAGATATTTTTGTAGGTAGAGAACCTGATTATAGCTATGAAAGTATGTAGTTGAATACTATTGAACATTTTAAAAAGGAAGCAAGCAGTTTCCTTCCCGCTCTTTTGGCCTCATCGGGAGATAAAGACGTAGAATAAAATAAATTATGGAATGAGTGAAGGGGAAAAAATTAATAGTATGAAAAGGAAAGAAGTACAAGAGGCTAATGATGGCAAACTCTTGCAAACATCCACGCTGTTTACAGAGAGAATGATATTCAAAACTTCGAGTATTCATAAGTGGAATACACAGTGTGATCGAGGCACAACCGTTATCCAGTACACAATAAACTCAGCAGTATACTTTCTGTTATTTGAAAGGTACTCAAAAATGGAGAAACCATAGCGATTTGGGACAGGTTCATTTAAAACCAAGGTATGATTTGTGATCTTGGTGGGAACGTGTTGTTTAATTCTCATATCTAGACGCTGAATAGTCCTCCTTAAGAACTAAGAAACTAAGAAATAAGTGCTGAACTGTTATTTGATATCTCTCCTCCTATATGACAGCAAATGCTGAAAAATCTCTTCAAAAATGAAGAAGAGATTTGAAGCAACAGAAATGTGGCTCTACAGAACGATACTCAGGTTACTGTGGACCGAACATATGAGCAGCGACGAGGTTTTGGAGAGAATGGAAACGAAAAGGAAACTTATACTTAACAACAGGAAGAGACAGCTGGTGTTTCTGTGACATGTTATGGAGAAGTTTGGCGTGGAGAATTTAATACTCAAAGGGTGGACAGCGGGAAAGAGAGACTGGAGAAAACTGTGCATGACATGCTTGATAGGCTTAAGCAAATGGATGTCAGAGTAGAGTTTTCGAGAAATAACAAGACAAAATGTATTAAGAACAACAAGAAACAGGAAGATGTGGAGGACCATGATCACCTACGTCGTGAGATTTCACGCGCACTTTGACTTCTCTTGGGTTTCTTGTCTAGCCATCAGTAAAGCTATGTTGGGGAAGCAGTTTGGTCAACAATAAGCCAGGCTTACGGCCTATCACGTTAAATACACCGGTTCTCGCTCGATCACCGAAGTTAAGCAACGTTGAGCCTGGTCAGTACTTAGATGGGTGACCGCTTGGGAATACCAGGTGCTGTAAGCGTATAGTGACGGATGTGCGTTGTGGTGCAGTGGATATCGGCTCGGAAAGAGAAATCGGTGAGCCGAGTTCGAATTCCAGTTGAATACCCTGCATTCACTTAAGCACTGGTACCCTTGGGAGAGGTATTAATCCGTCCATTCCCTCCAGTTATGGGTTAAATAACAAGGGTATGACTTGGGGGCCCTGCTCTTAGAAACAAATCCCAAATTGTGAAAAGAAAAACGTTGTAAAAATAAAAATAACCTTACCCAAAATCACTGGTTATGACCTTAAAATGATCCCATAAGTATTGATAGGTCGTTAAGCCTAAAAAACAAACAAACAAACAACAATAAGCCAACCATGTTCTAATAATTGCACTAGTAACACCCGTAAAATAACTTGACACAAAATATTTATTCTTGTAGATTATCTTAAAAGGCAAGCAGATAGCTTTGTCTATCGCCCGGTTCAAACTCCTTCCTCATCTATTAAAGGAGAGTAGAAGATGATATCTTTTTTAGGCGTGTGTTTCTGATTCTTTGTGAAGTCTTCTCATTCTCTTTCACTCCAAGTGACCTCCTGCGTCTTAGTGGCACTATCGCCTTGCTTAGGGTGAAAAGATTCAAATACAAATAGCAAAGAAAATAATAATAACCTGCAAATGGGTGGCAAGCCGTAGAAATCGAACCAGTCAATCAATAAAATATTTATTAGCTGCTCAGGCATGACTTTTTGATAAATTTACATTCTATGGAATATGAATGTATAGAAACTATCGTGACCATAAAGTGAGGGATCAATTTCGTATATTGATTGCAATATAGAATCGATAACCTATTTATATCCACATTATAATCTTTTGTTTGTTGAGAAGTCATCAAAAATGAATGAATCAATCAATGAAATACTGATTAGCTAAACAGGAATGTCTTTTAGATTTATTTACCTTCCCTGGAATATAAATGTATAGAATCTATCGTGACCATAAAGTGAGTGATCAGGTTACATACTGATTGTAATATAGAATCGATCCCCCACTTTATATGCATTCTAGCATGATAGTCCGGCGTTGCCCGTGCAACTCAGAACATTTTAGTAGTAGGAGAAAAAAATCTATTTTCTTTTGTTTTGCGTAAACGGGATTTGATGTTTTGTGTGACATTGTAAACAATGCGTTTGTTTTTGTATCAAAATTACAGGGGAAAATATTTACATTTTTTGTTGACTAAATGAATTTAATATAAAAATAAAAATTATTTTGTTTTACTGAAATTAGAAATATAAAAACTATTACGTTCTCAGTTCAGAAATTTTCGAAGAATATTTAAAAATGTAGACATTTACTGTTAGAGGAAACAATTGCATTAATGTCACAGGAATCACAGACAGTTTTTTACTTTTTTTTTTACATATTTTGTTTTTGTTTGAAAAACATTATTTTATTTTTTAATATTTCTTTTGTTTCAAAAATTACGGGAAAAATATTCACATTTTTTTGTTGACCAAATGAACTTTTAGAATGTCAGAAGAAAAATTAAATATAAAGGCTCATTTTTTTTTTAATAAAAAAATATTTTAGTTGCATTTGACACGTGTGATTTGATTTCTGTGATGTAATTCAGCAACCATCTTAGATCTAAGATGTTTTACGAAGCAAATGTAAACAATCGGCTCCATGGGCCAAAAAGTGCGAAAGGGAAAATTGCTGAACTTAAACTCAAAAAGTACGTGTCGACCTGGCTTCCCTGTAGATATGTGTCCCTAGAAAGTTTGAATGGCGTAGCTTAAAAAATGTAGGCGTGCATAGGGGACAGTCACACACAGACTCACAGATTGCCTTTTATATATAAGGATTATAATTTCTTGTCTGCTGATAAGACATAGAAAATGAATGAATGAATCAATGAAAAACTGATTAGCTACGCAGGCGTGTTTTTAGCTTTATTTACATTCTCTGGAACATAAACGTAGAGAAACTATCTTGA
Organism: Ascarosepion bandense; assembly: GCA_037127315.1. Taxonomy (NCBI): domain Eukaryota; kingdom Metazoa; phylum Mollusca; class Cephalopoda; order Sepiida; family Sepiidae; genus Ascarosepion; species Ascarosepion bandense. The sequence continues at coordinate 3,109,509 of JBBBDQ010000514.1, read as the reverse complement.
CCATAAAATGATGGGTCAGTTTATATATCGATTATAATGTACAATTGATCCCCCACTTTATATCCACAATATAGTTTCTTGTCGGTTGATAAACTGTAGAAAAAATCAATCAACCAATCAAATACCGATTAGTTGTGCAAACATATTTGATAAAATTTATTTGTATTTTCTGGAATTTGGATTCATAGAAAGTACCTTAGCCACAAAGTGAGGGATGTTTATTTATTGATTGTAATATAGAATTGACCGCCACTTTATATCACATTATAAGTTCTTATTGCGAGATTCTGATGTCCTGAGTATGACGATAAAGTATATCCGGCAGCAAGTCCTTTGATATGGACGTTTTGAGGAGCCTAGACCGACAGCCTAATTGATGTTGTTCCCAAGTCCAGCCTGACCGGGGTGGTAGGACCTGTTAGGTTCTCGGCAATGGGCAAATTGTTAACCCCCAAACTGGGGTCAAACACTATAAAAGTATAAAAAAAATTGTAATAAAAATACCAACCATCAGTCAGTCAAGTGCCATACATGATATGCTTGAGCGACCATGTCACGAAAGAGACATGACTGACTAGGCAGAATATTATCCCGCAGTAGGTTGCCATTACTTTATGCAGTAGACTGGTTGCCAGCCAAGACTACAGAATTCAAATCTGTTCTGTTATTTAACCCATAACTGGAGGGAAGAGACAGATTAATACCTTTCCTTAAGGGTATTTGCGCGTAAGTGAATGCAAGAAATTTAACAGGAATTCGAACTCGGCTCTCCAATTTCTGGTTTTAAACCGATATCCGCTGCACCACAACGGACAACCCCCCCACCCAAAAATACCAACAATATATTTGACTCTCGACAAAAACCCTCCTAAAAATCATGTCGACATTAAATAACCCATTGAGGTTGATATACCGTAAAAACAACATATTAAAACCAAATTCTGACAAGGTATGGATCCAACTATTTTCCTGTCGGCTGTGGGTTAATTAATAATTGTATATTTAACATTTTATTATCTCCTAACAAAGATGAATTCTGACAATTTAAAATTATTCTCTGGCTTTAAATAACCTACAAATAACCTAAAATTATATAACCTAAAATTATTCTCTGGCTTTAAATAACCTAAAAATAACCTAAAATTATATAACCTAAAATTATTCTCTGGCTTTAAATAACCTACAAATAACCTAAAATTATATAACCTAAAATTATTCTCTGGCTTTAAATAACCTACAAATAACCTAAAATTATATAACCTAAAATTATTCTCTGGCTTTAAATAACCTACAAATAACCTAAAATTATATAACCTAAAATTATTCTCTGGCTTCAAATAACCTACAAATAACCTAAAATTATATAACCTAAAATTATTCTCTGGCTTCAAATAACCTACAAATAACCTAAAATTATATAACCTAAAATTATTCTCTGGCTTTAAATAACCTACAAATAACCTAAAATTATATAACCTAAAATTATTCTCTGGCTTTAAATAACCTACAAATAACCTTAAAATTATATAACCTAAAATTATTCTCTGGCTTTAAATGACCTACAAATAACCTAAAATTATATAACCTAAAATTATTCTCTGGCTTTAAATGACCTACAAATAACCTAAAATTATATAACCTAAAATTATTCTCTGGCTTTAAATAACCTACAAATAACCTAAAATTATATAACCTAAAATTATTCTCTGGCTTTAAATAACCTACAAATAACCTAAAATTATATAACCTAAAATTATTCTCTGGCTTTAAATAACCTACAAATAACCTAAAATTATATAACCTAAAATTATTCTCTGGCTTTAAATAACCTACAAATAACCTAAAATTATATAACCTAAAATTATTCTCTGGCTTTAAATAACCTACAAATAACCTAAAATTATATAACCTAAAATTATTCTCTGGCTTTAAATAACCTACAAATAACCTAAAATTGTATAACCTAAAATTATTCTCTGGCTTTAAATAACCTACAAATAACCTAAAATTATATAACCTAAAATTATTCTCTGGCTTTAAATAACCTACAAAAAATTGATAAACCGAAGAAAACGAATTAATCAACCAATGAAATACTGATTAGCTACAAAGGCATATCTTTTAGAATTTATTTACATTCTCCGGAATTTATATTCATAGAAAGTACTGTGGCCATAAATGATGTATCAATTGATATATACATTGTAATATAGAATTGATCCCGCACTTTATGTCCATATCACAATTTGTTGTTTATTAAATTCTGATTGGGTATGAATCCAACTCTTCTCTCTCCGGTTATGATTTAATTAGTAAGACTTGTATAACTAAACCATATTTATCTAAAAAATGTTACCATTTAAAAAATATTTTCTGGCTTTAAATAACTTGCAAATACTTCATAAGCTTTTGTAAACGAATCGATCAAATTATGTTGCCTTTATATCGCGGCAATCATACTCTATCTTGAGTTGCTATTATTGATGTATATTAATAAAAAAATAAAATAGAAAAGCAGGCTACGTTGCTTTAGCTGATATTAATTGGTTAGATCATGTATTTACTAATATTTGTATGGCCAAAGGTTATAATGTTGGGAGGGCGCTGTAAGTATTGATTTTTTTGCACTAGCTACTGGTCTGATGGAGTAACTGTACACCGGGCACCCACTTTAACTTGTTTAATCAACGGTGCGTAAAGATAGAGAGAAGCGTGGAATTTAATTCCACCAGAAAAACAAAATGGCGGATAACGTTAAAGGAAAAAAAAAAAAAGAAATAAAATTAATAAAAAAAAAAATATCTATTGAAATAAAACATCTGCTTTTGTTTTTCATTTTTTTGTCTGCGCGTGTGTTTTCCTTACTGTCTTTTTCTTTTATTCTTTTTTGTTGTTGTTGTCTTTCGTGTCGAACATTCGAAACAGGTTGGGCGTAAAGTGGATGATATGGAGTAATGTGTTATGGGTGTGTGATGCAGACGACACAAGTAAGAACGGGAAAAATACTAGGAAAGAAAAGGAGAGTTTTGTGAAAAAATATACCTTGAAGGTTAACTATATACTCATGTTTGCCTGCTGCAACTGTCAACTGTTTGTTCTTATGAGCTGAATGTCTGCCACGACTTTTTTTTCGATATGAAAAAGGAAAAATGCAAAATGTAAAGGAGACATCCTCTCTACTATAATAAAGACCGTTATATATATATATATATATATATATATATATATATACTCCTGTCATGATCATGGAGAGAGAGACAAAAGCTCAGCTCAGTTTATTAAGAAGACAATAGTAAGACAGTGTCGGTTCAGTTCATTAGAACCTCGACAATTTTTTAATAGCGTAGCCGAAAGCGTCCGGGAAAACAAAATATTTGGACAACTTTTACATAACTTATATCCTGAAATGAAAGAAAATCACCTGAAAAACTTCAGCACAGTACCTTGTCTGTCATTTTTAAAGAAACCTGCATAAATACACTATATATATATATATATATATATATATATAAATTAGTCATGAATGATTCCATATCCTATTGGAAGTTAAGTCAAGCCTTATATAACACAATTTTCTATTCTACGTAGACAAACATCTCTGCTCTGGAAGGTTTATCGTAATGTCGACAAATGTTCTTCCGAAGAATAAACTTCAAAACTTTTCGAAACACACACACACACACACACACACACACATATATATATATATATATATATATATATATATATATAAACCTAAGAGGTATTTTTTAGTATGATTCATACAACCATGGATGAGAACTTTATAATTTCTTGTAATTTTACAAATTGCGCGTTCAAAAATTCCCTGCTGCGTCAGCCAAATAAAAAAACCGTTACGTGAGCGTTCTTTAAAAAAAAAAACGGTAAACGATAAAATCGGTTATTGAGAATTACCTGAAGACACCATTCATGGTACAAACCTAGGTCGCGTAATAACTCGTTTACAAATGGAAAATTCATATATATATATATATATATATATATGATAAAATATTCTCGGCTCTCGTTGTTGACTTCAATGTCTACTTATATATATATATATATATGTGTGTGTGTGTGTGTGTGTGTATTTAATAACAGTAAATCTGGGAATCATTCCGCCCACTCGTCAAGGATATCAGCAATTGACAGTTTACACTCTTTTCTTTGTAATATGCCTTTTTCATTAGACCAAGTTATTTTTTTTCATACTGCATATGTGGGTCCACACGCGGGTGTGCGTTCGTGCGTCCACGCGCATACGGCCATGCCCCCGTCTGTGTGTATTATTCATAACGATTTGACCCTTTTGTCGCTATTTTTCCACTTTCCACTTACTCCTTATTGTTTGGTTCCCCCACCTTTTCCCCCCTCTTTTTTGCTATTTTGACTTCTGGTTTTCCATATATATATATATATATATATATATATATATATATATATATATATATATACTGTCCCTGTTCATTCTTGAACGTTCTAATGACGAACAATTATGTGAAAATCTTAAAGAATGCTTCGGAATGTGACGATTGTTCTCTTAATTTAGTGATTCTCAACCGACGTGCCGCGGCGTACTAGTGTGCCCTGCGATCCTCTTCAGTGTACCGAGAAATACTGTCATGGCATATATATATATATATATATATATATATATATATATATATATATATATACTTACTTTCTATTTTTTTTTTTTTTGGCTGATGGGGATCATTATCTCTCAGTTGGGTCTCTGTCCTCGGGCAGAGTGCGGCTCTGTAATATCTCTGTTCGAGAACAGACATACATCTGAGAAAAATTATACTGTTGGGTGTCCGGCCATGGGAAATAGTGTCTCTATGGCACCAAAGCGGTGAATCGGTGGTCGCTGTGTGGGCAATTTTTTTCCCCTTGCCCATACGCGTGCGTACAGAATCTCCACATTAAACCTCAACCTCGTTGGGGAGATGGGTAAATATCATATATATATATGTGCATAGAAGTCATCATGATACAGCGTTAGTATTTGCATAAATGAATATGTATTAATTTTTTTCAATATTTTTCGATTCTGTTATTTTTAAATACTTTGTTTTATTATTCTTTTTTTTTAAGTATTTGTATAAATGAATATTAAGCTTTTTCTTACAATTGTATTCAAAATTCATTCATTCAATTTACAAAGTTATATTAAATTAAAAGTTATATTGAATTTTAGGATGTGCTTTGTGGTGAAGTAGATATTGACTCGGAACGACAAATTGGGGTGCCGAGTTCGAATTCCAGTTGAATTCCTTGCATTTATTTACGCGCAAATACCATTGGGAAAGGTATTAATCCGTCTCTTCCTTCCTTATGGGTTAAATAATAGGACAGTTTGGGTTTTACAGCCACTCTACCTCAGAAAGCAATGGCAACCCACTGCGGGATATTCTTCTTCCCAGTCACTCTTTCGAGACATGATCGCCCAAAGCGTGTATCACGTATGGCACTTAACTGACTGACTGATATTGAATTATGTGTGTTGTGGATACGAGAAGTGGTGGAGCCAGGTTCGAATTCCAGTTGAATTCGTTTCATTCACTTACGCACAAATTTGGAAAGTTGTTAATTTGTCTCTTTCCTCCAGCTACGAGATAAATAGCGGAATAGATCGGTTTCTATAGCCTTGGTCAACAAACAGTATAGAGTAGAATGTAATGGCAATCTTCTACGGGAAAATCTTCTGTCCATTCAGAGACATGATCGCCCAAATTGAATTATGAATTAATATTGTCACTCATACATTTACATTTAAATACAAAATTCATCATTACCTAAAAAGGCTTTATCAGCTTTATTGAAATTTTCGGCGGACCTGAACGAGTTTACCACCACCTTTGAATTTGGTGTTTTTCATTTTCTTTTTACTTTTTTCAGCGCAGTCTTATCGGTCATTACATAAAGTTTCCGATTATAAAAAAAACAAAAAACAAATTGAAAAAATTTCAATAGTTAAACAATTTTAGTGGGGGCTCACTTTCTCATACAACGTTATAGTAAATCAATCCTCCATTTTGGAACCACTCGCGTTGGGGTCGCTTTGTTTTGTTTTTGTTTTTTTGTTTGTTTTTTTTTGGACGAGTTGTTGCTTTCGTTTTTGTCTTTTATAGTGAAGAAAACGGCGACTTACCTCGTCAAACCAAGCGACAGCGCGTCGCGTTAATACTACGACGTAAAATGCGGCGAAAAAGAAAATTACATACCCAAAACAAGTCCGCCGCAGAAGTCGCTATAGGAGTGTATGCAAATTTTTGGCGTCCTGTCTGTGTTGTCGGCCAATGGAAAAAATTGATCGGCCGATAAAAGCAGTCGTTCTCGAAGCGAAGAGGAGGTTTTAACTGGTCAGGTGGATAGCAGTTGGCGAGATTGGACCGGCGAGTTGAATTGTCAGCATTTTTCTTTTTCTGGCCCGAAATTCGAGCAATTTGCGAGAGAATGTTTCCTACATCTTTATCAAGTTGTTTTCAGATCTTACGATGGCACCTTCCTCGGAAACTCCAAGAATGGCTTTATTCAAAAATTTCGCAAAGGATTCAGTTGTTGAATATGCGCAAGCAAAAAAATGAAAAACTGAGCAAGTTTCACAGGAAGGGTGCTGTTGCTTAAAAAGGTTGGGGAAACGCCGCTATAACTAATGAAATAGTTTTATCGATTGCATTGAAAAAAATTATGCTTTTGCAATCTGAGATTAAAATCAACTCAGAGAGCGGGGGGGGGGGTGCTATACACAGTCAATGAGAGAAACGATTACAGAAAATCGATCGAGTTGGAATTATTCGGAAGAATGTTTGCGAATCGAGTGCTTCTTATCATAACCAACTCGTCAGATATGAACCATCTGCTTTCGCAAACTAAATCGAAAAAAAAGGAATTAAGGTTTTTTTCTTTTATGACAAATATTGGTATTCATTTTGTCAATTATTTGCCATACGTGATACACACTAGGCAAACGATTTTCGCCCAGTAGGTTGCCATTACTTTCTGCGGTAGATTGGTTTCTATCTAAGACAATAGAAACCTATCTTTTCAGCTATTCAACCCATAACTGAAGGGAGAAGAGGCGGATTAATACCTTTCCCAAGGGTATTTGTGCGTAAGTGAATGAAACGAATTTAGCTGGAATCCGAACTCGGCTCCTCAATTTCTCATTCCGAGCTGATATTCATTCCACCACAACGCATAGAATAATAATTATTTTTGTAATTTATTTTTCATTTTTTTCTAATTTTTTATTTTTTTATTTTTATTTTTTTATTTTGCACATCTGAAGGTATTCTTCTCGATATCCCTTGCCTTTCATTTGCTCTGTTATTTTTGGTTGGAATCTCTTTGGAGTCCAATTTCGCCAATAGCCAAAGGGGAATAATGACAATTTCTTCGCATGGCAACTGCCTATAAAATGTCAGTGCGCGCATTATTTGCGCCGCTTCGCCTATTCACAAGTCCAGCCTACGCCTGATAGACGCCTGGAAAGACTTGTTACGCCGCCATATACACTAGAGTCTTTGTAAAGAAATTTCCGACACTCCAATGCTAGGCACTCTTGTCTTTGAGAACCAGCATCTTTGAAGACAAAAGGTGTAAGTATCGTAAATAAAATAAATAAAACAACGGAAAATTTCGACAGAGATGAACATGTATTTTACGAAGACAATAGTTCAGCAGATACACAAGCACAGTAACGGATGTGTCTTCAGATTTATTTAACCTATACAGGGAGGCTATATCGGGGTTGAATACACCGGTTCCCGTCCGATCACCGAAGTTAAGCAACATCGAGCCTGGTCAGTACTTAAATGGGTGATCATTTGGGAATACCCGGTGTTGTAAAGGACCCAGAATGGTCCACCGGTCCTCCAGGTTTGGGGGTTTGGGGGGTTTGGGGGTTGGGTGCAGGGCTAACAACCCTGCTCCGTAAATAACAGTTCGTTACAGAAATAGTAACAAAAAGTTGTTGCCCTATGCACCATCTGGGTGTGATGGATAAAAAAAAAAATAATGATAATGATAATGGTGGTGGTGGTGATGATGATGATGATACAAGGAGACAATTCCGAAAGAACTCGAATTCCTGCCAGATTTACTCAGTGGCGGCCACAATCTTAACAATATAAGACAAGCAGATGGCACAGTTCTGACAGTAGACACGGAAGGAAAATACAGAAACTCCTACAGAAGGTAGCAAGTGAGAAGGAGTAAACATAAACTACAAGAAAATTGAATTGACGGTCATCAGCAAAATGAGAAGCCCCAAATGACAACTACGTGTTGGGGATACAAAAACAAGCAGGGGTTGAAACTTAAATACCTTGAAATGCTCTAACAGAGGACAGAAATTGTGACACTGAGATCCGAAGGCTTTTGGCATAGCCTAGGACGCATTTCAAAAGCTAAACAGAATATTAAGAGACAGGAAAATTTCGTTGGAAACAAGAAAAAATAGTACTGGATTGTTACGTGATATCTGTCCTTCTGTATGTCAGTGAATGCTTCACAATCTCATCAAAGATGAAGGAGAGACTCGAAGCAAGAGAAATGTGGTTCTACAGAAGGATGCTGAGAATAACATGGACTGAACATGTGAGCAATGACAAAGTTTCGGAGAGGATGAAAACAAAAAGGAAGCTTACATTTAACACCAGGAAGAGAAAGCTAAAGTTTTTGGGACATGTAATGAGAAAGTTTGGTTTGGAGAATCTGATACTCACAGGAGAGATAGAAAGAAAGAGAGACAGGGGAAAGCAGCGGGAGACAGACTTGATGGGCTTGAGCAAGTGAATGGCGGAGTAGGGTTTGGAAGAGATAGCAAGAAAAAGTGTTATGACTTACACAGTTGCTGTAGATCTTTGTAGCCAATTTGTTGTGGTTTTTGTTGTGGCAAAACTTAGCCGCAAAGTTGTAGTGACCGGTTTGTGCCATTAATAAGACACGAAACACAGAAGGTAGGTTCTAACTAGTGTATTAGTATAACAAGGACATATGTACAAAGTAATATATATATATTAATAGTAAAAATACCAAGAATACACATTTACATGGAAATATACTGTTGTGGATCTTTGTCGCCAATTTGCTGTGGAGTTGTGGCGAAACTTAGCCGCAAAGTTGTAGTGACCGGTTTGTGTCATTAGTAAGACACGGAACACAGAAGGTAGGTTCTAACTAGTGTATTAGTATAACAAGGACATATGTACAAAGTAATACATATATATTAATAGTAAAAATACCAAGAATACACATTTACATGGAAATATACTGTTGTGGATCTTTGTCGCCAATTTGTTGTGGAGTTGTGGCGAAACTTCGCCGCAAAGTTGTAGTGACTGGTTTGTGCCGAATGTAAGACACGGAACAGAGAAGGTGAGTTCAAAACAGTGTATTAGTATAACAAGAACATAGATACAAATAAGTGTTAATAATAAGTAAAGAAATAAGTAAGTCCGAACGGTACAGTTACGCTACGTATTGCCTGACTAGTAGCTGGCTTTAACTGCGCACTAACTCTCGTCAACTGCCTACTTACTTCCATCCTGCAGGTAATTATATAGTAAGAGGAAGAGTCCATTGCTCGTAGAAGGGCACTGTAACAAAAGGATAGGAGGATGTAGATTACCATCATCGCTTATGTTCTAAAGGAACACGGCACATAAAAGAAAAATACAAGAAAAGTATACCTTCGAATGTTAGAAAACGCTAAAAAGTAATGGAAGCATTATACGTAAAAAATAAATGTCAACTGTCAATAAAATCAACTATGAACACGGCCACAATGTGCTGACTGTGTTTGGAAAATAAAAAATCCTATAACTCTAGATATAAGCATAAAAGTTAAATATACATTCAGTTACAAGTAAAACTAAAATTATCCTAAATTATCTAAAAGAATAACCGAAAGCGAATATTGAGAATATTCGGATTAAAAGCTCCAAAAATACAACACTATATCCTTCCGAATGGTGGCCTAGTAGATACTAGTAGTTGGTTATACATGTGTTAATATCATCTATTGGTCTTGAGTTCGATCCTTTGACTTGGTAGTGACGAACCAAATTCCGACATGAAAGAACAATAATTGATTTCACGGGATATTTTGCAATAATCAACGAGATAATCCACACCAGCCAATCTATGGACGCCTGATGATGATCACCCTGGCACTCCGTATTACTGGTTCCCATATTGTGCTCATCTCTATGCTTGGTCGGCTTAGGAGATGTTTGAAGCCTAGCTGATTCCTTAAATTTACGTTGTTTCCAGTAGCGATTTTTATCTATTATTTCAACTTCATCTCATAGGGGGCGGTGATCCCTATTCTCTCTCCATATGTGGTCAGCTACGTATGATTTTTCTATCTCCTCTCGTGTTACGGCCTTGTGAAGTTCTTGTAGCGTTATCTTAAGGGGCCGGCCTGTCTCTTCTTTATATTTCTTTCTACAACTACATGGAATGGCGTACACACAGTTCTTAGTTATGTTCTCCTCCGTTAGGGGTCTTACTCGGGAAAGATATCTGCGAATTGTAGAACCACTTCTGAAGATCGTCCTGATGTTATATAGACCACAAATCCTTTGTATTTTCTCCGATAACCCCTTCACATAGGGTAGACAGCCCGAGGCTGTTTTCTGAGAGTTGTTATCCTCATGCACCCTCTTTCACATGCATGTTGCAGTTGACGTCATGTACTCTGGATAATTGTTTCGTTGTAGGGTACTCCTTATACTGACCATTTCCTGTTCGTATGACTCTGGGTCGCCGCTTATGACTTTTGCTCGATGTTGAAGGTAGCGGACGATCTCTTTCTTTACATTGTATAGATGGTGGGAGTTGAAGTTGAGGCATTGTCTGGTGAATGTTGGCTTGCGTTATACGGCTGTCTTCAACCCCACCTCTGTTCGAGATATTAGTATACCCAGGAATGCCAGTTTGTTGTCACTCTTTTTTTCCATAGTGCATTTTATGGATGATCTTATTGAGTTCACATGGTCGAGTAGCGTCCGGACCTCCTCCTGGTATGGTAAAAGTATGAAGGTGTCATCAACGTAGAATTGGCTTTAAAACTGTGGATTCTAATGCCATCTCTTCAAAGTATTCCATGTATATGTTAGCCAGTGATGGTGATAACGGCGAGCCCATTGCTAAGCCTTCATCCTGAAAATATATGTCTGATTCCAATCCGAAGTGTGTTGTTTGTGCACAGAAAATCAGCATCTCCATCATGTTGTCTAGTAGAACACTGGTAAGTTCTCCTAAGAATGAGTCCGAGGCCAGTCTGTCCCTCACTACCGATAGTGCCTCCACCGTGGGTACTCACCACATCCAGGTTCACCATCTGGTTGCATTCGATGTGAGCATCTTTGATAAGTTCCTCTAAGTGGGCGGAGTTTCGGACATATGACTTTCCTATCAGTTGGTCAATTATATCTACAAGGAAACGACCCAGAGGTTGGTACGCCGAGCCTAGGCTGCTAACAATCGGCCTGAGCGGAATACCGTATTTATGAATCTTTGGTAAACCATGCAATCTCAGAAATATAGACAAATACTATTGATTTATATTAATAATATAATTTAAGGATATCATATTCTGAAGAAGAAAAACATCGATGCATAATGATTTGTTTGCATTTTTGGTGGTCCAGTGGATATCGGCTCGGAACAAGAAATCGGAGAGCCGAGTTCAAATTCCAGTTGAATTCATTGCATTCACTTACGCGCAAATACCCTTGGGAAAGGGATTAATCCGTCTCTTCCTTCCAGTTATGGGTTAAATAACAGGACAGATTGGGTTCTATAGCCTTGGCTGGCAACCAGTCTACCGCAGAAAGCAATGACAGCCTACTGTGGGATAATCTTCTGCCCAGTCAGTCATGCCCCTTTCGAGACATGATCGCCGAAGGGTGTTTCACGTATGGCACTTAACTGACTGAATTAAAGTTTCAAACATCTTTTAAATTTCTTCCAGTTACTAAGTTATCAATTTATCAAATAAAAACTTATTTACAAATCGAAAATTCAAAAGCTTAAAAAAATCATTTAAAGTTAAGTTTTTAAAATAATTTCTAAAATTTTTTATCTATGTTAAAATGCACATTTTCTTTTACTATGGAAAGTTATAAGAGACTTATTAAAAAATCACATATTTCAAGTGTTGTTCACCTTCGGAAATGTTAAGTTAGGTTATGTCAATTTTTGGTCACTATATTTCCAGATGTATGACCTGATCTAATGACAGGGGTTATCATCGCCTACTTGAAAGGTCAACGAGCCAGACCTTCTGAGTAAGAAATACTTTTTTTTAATTTCATGCCATTAATTTAACGTTAAATTTGCTAATTTTTCAAAAATAATTAGTTAGAGATTTATAATTTATTTTTGAAGATTTTTAAAACGGAGAATTATTTTTTGTTTACCTATGTCTCAATCGCTCAAAAAATGGTCAAAAAATTAAAATTAAAAAAAAACAACTCGAAATTTTAGATTCCAATGAACACAATTTCTGTTTAAAATACACCCGAGTATTTTGCTTACTAAAAATACTAAATTTAATCATTCAGCTTTCAATTAAGCGCTAAAATTAAAGTTTCAACAATTATTTTTTAATTCAGTAAAAAACTTGGGTATCGAAAATGAATGGAAGTACCTAGATAGGTATTCCCCTGAAAACAAGATATATTTCTTAAAAGAGATAGCTCGCAACGTTCATTACTTTTGATTAATTTGTGGAACTACAATTGTTGTTAATTTTTGAAATATTTTTTATACACTATAAATCTGTCATGTCATAACAAAAATAAATTTGTTATTGTTTAAATTTTACTATTTTTTAAAATTTCCGATTAATACCTATGCTTTTTTCAAGCTTTATTGCAATTGACTTTAAAGGCTTGAGGAAATTATTTGAGGTACGTAATTATCGTGGGACGCATTTGTCTAGACCACAAATGTCCTCGTACGCAATAGTCCGGGACACAAATGCTCTAGTACATTATCTCTCTCACTCTCTTTCTCTCTCTCTCTCTCTCTCTCTCTCTATATATATATATATATATATATATATATATATATTAGTCATCCACATACAAGCCCATTTCACTGTATCACAGCTCATCATGGTGGCTAGACATATCCACTTGCCGGGATCGAAACTCGACCGATTTGGTGTTAGTCGGAGTTTTCAAGGCTATAGAACTCAATCTGTCATATTATTTAACCCATTACTGAAGGGAAGAGACAGATTAATACCTTTCCTAAAGGTATTTGTGCGTAAGTGAATGCGTGGAATTCAACTGGAATTCGAACTCGGCTCCCCAATTTGTCGTTCTGAGTCGATATCCACTGCACCACGACGCACCATATCCACTGCACCCAAACCCACATCCCAGGATTATAACCTAGCTCTAATTCGAAACACTCTTTAAATGAAATCATTGCCCGGCAGAAAAAAAGTTTACCTGTTTGAGAATGGAATTGCATACAGATATAATTAAATTTTCATAAAAATAATGGTAGTCCTGGTGTAACAATTTATACAAATTTTACTATTTACCATATTATAATGTTTTTTAAGGTGATGGTTATTAAAAAAAACAAAAAAAACAGAAATTCCCTGTTCAGGAAGATTCATATTTATTGAAATAATATAAAGTATAGATTCCTCCTTTTTGTGCATGTAGTTTCATTTTTTATCTCGGTAATTTTTCCAATATAATTTTTATTATTGTTTCTACTTCTATTCAAAATACATAATGGTGGGAAACCAGTAAACATATTTATTAAACCATCAACTGACGCCAAACAATTTACCATCTACAAAAATTACGTTTTTAAATGTCACATCCTCATAGCACCTTCATCGATTAAGTACTTGCCAAATATCTGAAATATTTGTTTATAAAAAATAGTTCAAATATGTAGTGAATTGAATGAATATATTTCATACTATGCATATCGAATTTTATTAAATAATACTGTTATAATGGATAGTTGATATTCGATCACTATTTTAAGGATTTTTTTTTGTCTTTGGTCTTGTTATTTTTTTTCTCATGTTTTGACAGTATACTCAGTCAGTTAAATGCCATATGTGATACAGGATTAAACGATCATGTCTCGAACGAAACATGATTGACTGGACAGAAGATTTTCCCGCAGGAGGTTACCATTACTTTCTACAGTAGACTGGTTGCCAACAAATGCTATAGAACCTAATTCGTCCTAACAAGATTTCAGATCAATTGACGGTTTCTTTTACGTGACGCAGGTTCGAATCCTGTCGGAGGACGCATATATTCCTCACAAGATTTCTCAATTATTCAGGCCGGTTGATATAATAATATGCTGTTTAATTATTAAAAAGAAAAAACAGAATATCTACTCAAACACGTGTATACATAAAAAAATAAATATGTCAGCGTTAATCTTTTCGTAATGGATTTCGTAAAATTTCGTATATATATATATATACATATATACGAGTCCTGACAATCCGTTGAGTGAAATCGCGGTCGACTTTTGGCTCACTTTTAGATTTAGTTCATTGTAGATAGATAGATAGATAGATAGATAGATAGATAGATAGATATCTTTTTATTTTATTTGTTTAATTATATCGCCCTAAGCTAGGCAGCTTCCTGCCACTGGTGTGCAGGGGGTTACATACAAGGAAAGTTATGAGAAAGAGTGACAGGTTATACGGGGTGTTAGAATGTGGGTAAAAGAAGGACGAGATTACTGATGAGAGTGGAGTGGACGGAGAAAGGAGCATGAGAGAGAAAGAGAGGATGCAAGTTAGTGAGATAGGAGATGACTATTAACTTTACATTTAAATTGTTGGAGATTGTGGCTGTCGGGGAAGCAAGTAAGCGGAAGGGAATTCCACAGGCGGGAAGTGCGAGAAAAAAGCTAATGGAGTAGAATTTCGTTTACATTTTATTGTTTTCGCAGTCAAAAGTTGGGACCTAGTTGCTAAACTTGTAGCTCTAGTAGATTCATATAGAGGTGGCACCAGGGAGCCAAGTTCATTGGAGCAGAAGCCGTGAAACTATTTGTAGAAGAGACACAGGGAAGCCACACTGCGCCGGTGAGAAAGTGACTGTATCTGATCTGCCAAGTCGGAATCGATCACATTGCAGATTCTCCGTTTGATCTTGTCAAGGACTCGTAGGTGGATAGCAGGAGGGGTCCTCGACCAGATATGGTAGCAGTATTCAATGCACGGGCGGATGGTGGATTTATATATATATATATATATATATATATATATATATATATATATATCCGAGTGAGTACAGAACGAAGAAAGAATGTTTTTCACCGTCCACAACATTAATTTAAAACAGTACTCAATATATAATGTATAGAGCTGTGAATTTTCATTATAAATTATGTTTTAGAACATGTACGTAATTTTTTCTATATATATCCTCTTGTTTCCTCTTGATGAGACGTTGGGTGCCCAACGTCGAAACAGCCATATGATTTTAGAGGACATATATAGAACAAATTATGTACATGTTCTAAAACAAATATATATATATATATATATATGTGTGTGTGTGTGTGTGTGTGTGTGTGTGTGTGTGTGTGTGTGTGTGTGTGTGTGTGTTATTTAATTAGGATATAGAATCCCGACAAACTTTTAAAATTGACAAGTAGAAACGTTTCATGAAAATAGATTTGATAGAAAATAGATTACGAATTTCGACATTTTAGGCTTTATCAGATCTAAAAATGAAAGAGTAAAATGTATATATGTATATTTGCATGTATGTTTTTTTTTGTTTTTTTTAATCATTTCACCCCGAGCAAGGCGGAAACGCCACTGATGTGCAGGGGGTTACATAAATGTAAAAAGATTAATTAGAAAAGAGTGAGGAGTACAAACTAGTTAGAAAGGAACAATAGAAAGCAGGTGCGATGACAGATACATAGGTGGAGAGAAAGGGAAGGTTATACAGGGGTGGGGAGAGAGCTAGAGTCCAGTGGTTAGTAGATGAGTATTGACTTTGCATTTAAATTTCTGGAGGTTGTAGCCGTCAGGAAAGCAAGAATACGGGAGCGAGTTCCACAGGCGGGAAGTACGAGAGAAGAAGCTGCAGGAGTAGAATTGTCGTCTGCATTTGGCTAAGCTGACTGTGAATGGGTGGGACCCAGTTGCCAGTCTGGTTGCACGAGTAAACACCTGTTGAAAAGGCATCAGTGACTTAAGCTCGTCCGTGCAGAAGCCATGAAAGTATTTATAGAACAGACAAAGTGAGGCCACATTTCGACGATGGGGAAGTGGCTGCAGTCGAGTCGCCAGATCAGTACCTATCACATTATAGACTATCCTTTGGAGCTTGTCAAGAACACTGAGGAGAACGGCAGGGGCACCTGACCATAAATGGCAGCAGTACTCCATGCACGGACGGATGGTTGACTTGTATATATGCAGGATGGATTCAGGTGGAAAAAACATCCTGGATCGACATAGTGACCCAACCTTCTTAGCAGTAGATTTTGCTCTGGATTCAATATAGTGGTTCCATTTGAGGTCTGAGGACAGGGTAAGTCCGAGGAGGCGTAGTGTATTACTCTCAGGGAGAATCACTTGGTCCATGCTTATGGGAGGCAGGAGAGGTTGCCTGTAATGGTTGACAGACAACAGCTTGGTCTTAGATGAATTGAAGTTGACAAGCCACTTCTTGCCCCAGTTCACCACAGAGTGTAGATCCCGCTCAAGGTCAGCAGCGAGATTATGTCTGTCCGCCACGACAGGTTTCTTACTGGAGCGGGAGTATATTGTAGTGTCATCTGCGTAGATGCCTACTTGGGACTTGATCTCATCTGGGAGGTCGTTGATGAAAATAAGGAAGAGCGTTGGGCCCAGGATAGAGCCTTGTGAGACACCAGCATTCGTACTGTAGGACGAAGAGGCACGCCCATTCAGAACGACCTTCATTTTGCGGTTATTTAAGAAAGATTGGATTAGGTCAAGCAGGCGACCGGTAATACCATAACCGCGTAGTTTGCATAGGAGGCCAGAGTGCCAAACCCTGTCGAAAGCCTTGGAGATGTCCAGAGCAACCGCGCGAGCCTCGTCAGACTCATCAAGGGCCTGTAGATAAATAATTAACCGTAGTACTTTTTCCCTAAGCTGAAAAATTAATTGATATGAGATAACGATATATACTTTTATATCTCAAGAAATAGACATATACTAGTGGGCCCGTGTTGTCAAAAATGACGGTAAAATATTTATATCGATATGCCGTATCAGAAATGCGTCAACAAAGAATAAAGTCAGCAAACTGAATTTATCTCGGTAATTATTCCAATATAATTTTTATTATTGTTTCTACCTCACATTTAATTCAAAATGCATAATGGTGGGAAACCAGTAAACATATTTATTAAACCACCAAATGATGCCAAGTATCTACTCCAATTGAGAACAAAAAAAAAAATGTTAAAGATTTCAAAAAAAGAAAAAAATGTGACTTATTAAGTTTTAACTTAGTTAAGTCCAGTCAAAAATTTCTTCTAAAAATAAAATCAAACGTACAGTTAGACATGAAAAGTTCTAAAATTAAGCAAAAATATTGGGCAAAAACGAATAAATAAATAAAAAAAATAAGCGAAAAATACCTCACAGTTTAAATCAGGAAATTTGAATTAAAGTTTCATTCTTCAATTCTTGCTTTTCCCAAAAATCAACATCAAGTTAACCTGCTTGGTGAATTCTCATTCAAAGAACAGAACATGGCGTGGGCGGGGACTAATGGCTGCTGATACCTTGGCCAGTGTAGCTTCGCATAACAGAATAAATAAAAATTTCAAACTTTTTTTTTTTTCCTCCCAAATGAAGCATGAACTCCAAAAAGGGGAAAAAAAAAACGAAAAATACAGGTAGCCCCCTGCACATCAGTGGCGTTACCGCCTTGCTTGGGGTGATATGATTAAAAAAAAAAAAAAAAAAATCAAACAATTTGCCATCTACACAAATTATGTTTTTAAATGTCACATCCACATAGCGCCTTCTTTTTTGCATAGACCCACCCAATTTCGTTTGTGTGTTACAGATAGTAATAAAGTAGTTTTTTACAACTCCAAAATTAAATACTTTAATGTTTTAAAAAAGGTAAACTCAACCTAAATTTAGAATACTCTAGTAAAAACAAAATAGGAAGAAATAAGCAGAAACTACATAAACGTAACATTATATGGTTTAACTGACCCTTCAGCAGTAATGTCTAAAGAAACATTGGAAATTTTTTCCTAAATTTAATTCAAAAACATTTCTAACAGAATTAAAATAACATTTTATTTACGAATAGTTATAGTGAACACAGATAAAAAAAAAATCATAAGTAACTTTCATAAATCAATCTAATTTCGTTTATGTGCAAACGTAATATTATATGATTTAACTCACAGTACTGTCTAAAAAACACTGGAATATTTTCCCTAAATTTAATTCAAAAACATTTCTAACAGAATTAAAATAACATTTTATTTAAAAACGGTTATGGTGAACACAGATAAAAAAAAAAAAATAAAATCATTAGTAACTTTCATAAATCAATCTAATTTCGCTGATGTGTTAACATAACATGATATGGTTTAACCCACCCTTCAGCAGTAATGTCTGAAGAAACATTGGAATATTTTTCCAAAATTTAATTCAAAAACATTTCTAACAGAATTAAAATAAAGTTTTATTTAAGAACGGTTATGGTAAACACAGATAAAAAATAAAAAAATAAAAAAAATAAATCATTAGTAACTTTCATAAATCAATCTAATTTCGTTTATGTGCTAACATAACATTATATGGTTTAACCCACACTTCAGTTGTAATGTCTAAAGAAACACTGGAAATTTTTTTCTATATTTAATTCAAAAACATTTTTAACATTATGAAAATAACATTTTCTTTTTTTAAATCATTTCACCCCGAGCAAGGCGGAAACGCCACTGATGTGCAGGGGGTTACATAAATGTAAAAAGATTAATTAGAAAAGAGTGAGGAGTACAAACTAGTTAGAAAGGAACAATAGAAAGCTGAGAAAGCAGGTGCGATGACAGATACATAGGTGGAGAGAAAGGGAAGGATATACGGGGGTGGGGAGAGATCTAGAGTCCAGTGGTTAATAGATGAGTATTTAAATTTCTAGAGGTTGTAGCCGTCAGGAAAGCAAGAATATGGGAACGAGTTCCACAGGCGGGAAGTGCGAGAGAAGAAGCTGCAGGAGTAGAATTGTCGTTTGCATTTGGCTAACCTGACTGTGAATGGGTGGGACCCAGTTGCCTATCTGGTTGCACGAGTAAACACCTGTTGAGGAGGCACCAGTGACTTAAGTTCGTCCGAGAAGTCATGAAAGTATTTATAGAAGAGACAGAGGGAGGCCACATTTCGACGGTGGGGAAGTGGCTGCAGTTGAACCACCAGATCAGTACCTATCACATTACAGACGCTCCTTTGGAGCCTGTCGAGAACACTGAGGAGAACGGCAAGGCCACCTGACCATATATGGCAGCAGTACTCCATGCATGGACGGATGGTTGTCTTGTATTTTATTTACGAACGGTTATGATGAACACAGATATAAAAAATAAATAAAATAAAATATGAAAATAAGTTATATAAACTAAAAAAAAATATAATTTGGTATTTGCTTTTCTGTAAAATCCATATCTCTTTTTCTCACTGTCTCTCTTCCTCTCTACCCTCTCTCTTCCTCTCTACCCTCTCTCTTTCTCTCAACCCTATCTCTTTCTCTCTACCCCCTCTCTCTATACATCTCTCTCAATTAATGAGAAGGTAACACTCAAATAAAAAAGAGGAAGAGGAAAAAACTGAAGACGGAAGCGAAACGGCGGAAGTTTATTAGCCGCAGGTTATCTTCCCCACCAGAGCGTGACAGCGTGACAGGAGGGATATATATATATATATATATATATATATATATATATATATATATATAATAGTCTTTATTATAATAGAAAGGATATAATTGTGATTTCTGTCGTTGGAAGTAATTCAAACTCTTCTTCTGTCTGGGCATCTTTTACATCGCCCACCTCCTCCTGTCAGTCTGGCTTTCCGTTATTTAGCCTTTGTCGGCCTCAAAATTACTATCCAGTAACGTGATTCCTTACAATTTTTGATTAAGGAAACCTTGTAATCGACTGATGAAGCTGCCATATTCCTTAATTAAACGGAGACAAGGCGAGTCGAAAAGCGATCAATTGTATGCAAGGACCAAGCGAAAATGTTACAAATGACATCAAAACATTCCGTCATATAATTCCAAGAGACACACAGAACGACAGGTTTAACCTACGGATAGGATCTAGTTAATATACTCACTGCTGCAGAAACCATTTCAGCTTTAGAAGCTTTGTATATGGTTCGCTTTATGTACGCAGGATGAGACTTTTAAAAATGGAATTTAAATTTAATTCAAATTTAAACGTTTAAAATGCAAAACATCAATGACAAGCGCGTACTAATAGTGAAATTGGTATTGATTAATTGATTCGTATTTTACGGCTTATCAAAAACCTTGCAGGTTATTTAAAGCCAGAAAGTACTTGTAGATTGTAAAAAAAACTGAAAAAATAATTATTTTTAAAATAGTAATGATTTAGGGATGCAAGTCTTAATGATCAACCCATACTGGGAGAAGAGGATTCGTATCTAATCAAAATTTGATAAAGAAATTACAATATGGATAAAAATTAGAGGATAAATGTTGTAATAAAATCAATACAAACACTGATCCCTCACTTTGTGACCATGTTAGATTTTAAACATTCATATTCCAGAGAATCTAAATAAACTTAAAACGCATGTCTGTTTAGCTAATCGATATTTCAATGAATGATTCATTTATTTTCGCCATAAAGTAAATCATATTGTGGATATAAAGTGAATGATCAATTCTAAATTACAATCAATGTATAAACTGATCTCTCAATTTATGACCACTATAGTTTCCATTCATTTATATTCCGGAGAATGTAAATAAATCATGTCAGTGTAGCTAATCAGTATTTAATTTTTTTTTTTTAATCATTTCACCCCAAGCAAGGCATTCCACTGCCACTATTGCGCAGGGGGTTACATAGGGGAAAGTGATGAGAAAAAGTGGTTAGATATAGGAAATGTCAGTAGGAGGGTGATAGACGGGTAAGGATACCGAGGATGAGGGTTGGGTAGATGGGAAGAGTATTTGAGAGGATGGATGCGAGTTAGTGTGTTAAGAGGTGTTTATTGACCTTATATTTAAACTCCTGGAGATTGTAGCTGTCGGGGAAGCAAGTATATGGGAGGGATTTCCACAGGCGGGAAGTGCGAGAAAAGAAGCTGTTGGTGTAGAAATTGCGGTTACATTTTATTGGTTTCACTGTAAAAGGGTGGGACCTAGTTACTAATCTAGTATCACGTGCAAATTCGTACTTAGGGGGCACCAGTAATCCAAGTTCATCGGAGCAGAAGCCGTGAAAGTATTTATAGAAGAGGCACAGGGAAGCCACGTCTCGCCAGTGAGAGAGTGACTGCAGCCGGTTTTCCAAGTGGGTATCGATTACATTACAGATTCTCTGTTTCATTGATAGATTCTTTTTCTACGGTTTATCCAACATTTGCAGAACAGAAAGTATTTGTAGATTGCAAGAATGTTTTTGAGATAATAATAATTATAGTGATAAAAGTCTTAATAATTAACCCATACAGGGGAGAAGTGAATTCTATCTAATCAAAATTTGATAAAGAAATTACAATGTGGATACAAAGTAGAGGATAAGTTTTATATTAAAATCAATGCATACAATGATCCCTCACTTTATGACCATGTTAGATTCTAAACATTTATATTCCAGAGAATGTAAATGAACCTAAAACACATGTCTGTTTAGCTAATCGATATTTTATTGAATGATTCATTTATTTTCGCCATAGAGTAAATCATATTGTGGATATAAAGTGAATGATCAATTCTAAATTACAGTCAATGTATAAACTGATCTCTCAATTTATGACCACTATAGTTTCTATACATTTATATTCCGGAGAATGTAAATAAATCATGTCAGTGTAGCTAATCAGTATTTAATTTTTTTTTTAATCATTTCACCCCAAGCAAGGCATTCCACTGCCACTATTGCGCAGGGGGTTACATAGGGGAAAGTGATGAGAAGAATGTCTTTGAGATAATAATAATTATAGTGATAAGAGTCTTAATAATTAACCCATAGACCGGGAAGAAGAAGTGGAATAATATCTAATCAATATTTAATAAAGAAAATACAATATGGACATAAAGTAGGGGATCAATATATATTACAACCAATGCTGATCCACCACTTTATGGCCATGTTATTTTCAATGTAGATGTGCATTGTGGTGCAGAGGATATCTACTCGGAACGACAAATCGAGGTACCAAGTTCGAATTCCAGTTGAATTCTTTGCATTCACTTATGCACAAATACCCTTCGGAAAGGTATTAATCTATCTCTTCCCTCCAGTTATGGGTTAAATAATACATCAGATTGGAATCTATAGCCTTGGCTAGCAACCAGTCTACCACAGAAAGCAATGGCAACCTACTGCGGGATAATCTTCTTCCTAGTCAGTCATGTCTTTCGAGACATGATCGCCCAAAGCGTGTATCACGTATGGCACTTAACTGACTGACTATTTTTTTATGTATTTGCATTCCAACAAAATGTAAATAAATCTAAAAGACATTCCTGTGTAGCTAATCAGTATTTCATTGATTTGTTCATTTTCTATGGTTTATCAACAGACAAGAAATTATAATGTGGATATAAAGTGGGGGATCAATTCTTTATTACAATCACTATGTAGATAATTCCTCAGTTCAAGATTACGATACATTTATATTCCAGAAAATGTAGATAAATCTAAGACATGCCTGCGTAGCTAATCAGGATTTCATTAATTGATTTATTCATATTCTATAGCTTATCAACAAACAAGAAATTATATTTTGGATACAAAGTAGGGGTCTGTTCTATACTACAATCAATATGAAAACTGATCCTTCACTTTATGGTCACAGTAGTTTCTATACATTTATATTCCAGAGAATGTAAATAAAAAAATGCCTGTGTAGCTAATCAGTATTTTATTGATTAATTGATTCATGTTCTATGGCTTATCAACAAACAAGCAACTATAACGTGGCTGTAAAGTGAGGGATCAGTTTTATATTACGATCCCTCACTTTATGGTCACTATAGTTTTTATACATTTCTATTCCATAGAATGTAAATAAATCTAAAAGACATGCCTGTTTAGCTTATCAGTATTTCATTGGTTTGTTCATTTTCTATATTTTATCAACAGACAAGAAATTACAAGGTGTTTATAAAGTGGGGGATCAATTCTATATTATAATCACTATGTAAATTGATCCCTCCCTTTGTGGCAACATTAGTTTCTATATATTTATATTCCACAGAATGTAAATAAATCTAAAAGACATGCCTGCATAGCTAATCAGTATTTAATTGATTCATTTTTCATGGGTTATCAATACACAAGAAATTATATTGTGGAGGATCAGTTCTAAATTACAATCAATTTATAAACTGATCCCTGATTTTGTGGCCATTTTAGTTTCTATACATTTCTATTCCAGAGAATGAAAATAAATCTAAAAGACATGCCTGTGTAGCTAATCAGTATTTCATTGATTTATTCATTTTCTATAGTTTATCAACAGACAAGAAATTATAATGTGGATGTAAAGTGGGGGATCAATTCTATATTACAATCATTATATAGATAATTCCTCATTTCATGATCACAATAGTTTCTATACATTTCTATTCCAGAGAATGTACATAAATCTAAAAGACTTGCCGGTGTAGCTAATAAGGATCTCATTGATTGATTCATCCATTTTCCACGGCGTATCAAATCATAATGTGGATATGAAGAGGGAGATCAATTTTAATTACAATCAATACATAAAATTATCCTTCAATTTGTGGCCACAGTAGTTTTCATCAGTATATATCCCAGAGAATGTAAATAAATCTAAGAGACATGTTTGTGTAGTTAATCAGTATTTTATTCATTTATTGATTCATTTTCTACGAGTTATCAACCCTATGCAGGTTATTAAAAGCCATAAAATAATTTTACATTCTCTATATAATTTACTTTGTGTACAAAGAGTGAGAATTTTACAAAATGTAGTTTTAATTTAAACATTTAAATTTGCAAACTTCAAACATATGGTAGATTAGAAAGTATTAGGATTTTACAGAAATAATAGCAGATTTCAGAACGATATACTTTTTCTTGAAACCTTAACAGCAGAAATATTGAAATTAGTCAATATACCAGCCTTTTGCATCTATGCACTCTTGCCATAGACCAACGAGATTATTTATTCCTCGGTGATAAAAAGTTATTGGCTGGGATCCAACAAAACCTTTGAACGCTGATTCCACCTCAATCAATGCTTTGATTGGCTTCCAGAAAGCTGTGTTCATCATCATCAGCATTTATCCATCACACCCAATGGTGCATAGGGCAGCAACTTTTTCTTGCTGTTTCTGTAACAAACTGTTCTTTACGGAGCAGGGTTGTTAGCCCTACACCCAACCCCCAAACCTGGAGGACCGGTGAATCATTCTTGATCCTTAGGTTTACAGCACCTGGTATTCCTAAATGGTCACCCATTAAGTACTGACCAGGCTCGATTTTGCTTAACTTCGATGATCGGACGGGAACCGGTGTATTCAACTCGATATAGCCGTAGACGAAAGCTGTGTTAAATAACACCAATTGCAGATCACCAGACAGTCACTAAAATATATTGCTGATGTAACCCTGTCTTTAGGAAATGTTTGGGAAAACTAATCAAAATCAAGCCATTGACATAATTATCATAAAGGATCTATTTTTCATCATATGTGACTATTTGGTCGATAAATTGATCGTCGTTGTTATGCAGAAAGAGCATAGAGCACACTTCAAAACGCCCAAGTTTTTGATTTCGTCGAGATCATTCGGAACCCATTTATCGAGCGTTTTCTTTCAACTCTCCGATAATAGACAATTCACTTTTTCAGGCATTGGTTTTCGAGGTCCACAACAAAAAGCTAATGTTTTATCACCTTGCTATTAATTATTCTGACGTTCTTTTTTGTAAACTACAGCGTTCTTGATTTTTTATAAAAAGTTCTAGATCAAAACATCGTTATTTTTAACCTCGATCCTGATAGTGCTAAAATCCATTTCTCGTTAAAAGTTAAAAATTATTACTGTTCAATTAGTAATCTGATATCCTTTGTATACTTACAAAAAGATTGTACTTCTAAATTAACTTTCTGTACATTAACATTTCAAAATATTTACAGCATATCAACATCTTGGATATTCAAATACAGTCTCTCTTTATCTTGTTTTTTTCTATGTTACGGCACATTCTCCTTTATTATCATTACTAGCACTATAGCCCGGCGTTGCTCGGGTGTAATGAAAGCTTTAAAACTAATCCATGGTCCTGAAGCTCAGGCTCCTTGGACGTTGGCACGAAAGACTAAAAAGCAATAGTTGTTTCCAGTTAAAGCGAAACCGTAGACTGAAAGAAAAAATGAATGGATGTAAGTCAAATTTTCATTTCCTGGTATCGATATCAAATAAGTTTTTCATCGTAAACTGAATTTTGAAGGCAAAATAAGTTCTCTGAGTAAATGGTATCATGGCTGAGACTAAGAACTACAATTATACCTACTTAGAGCCAAACCCGAAGTAAAAACTAAAATAAAAGGGCTGAAAAAAAGAGACATACAGGCAGATAAACAGACACACACACAAACATCTTGCCTTTTATATATATATATATATATATATATATATATATATATATATTATCGATTTTCCGCACTATTGTAAGAACTGCAACCTTCTGAATATCGTTTCTTATATCTTTGTCTATCGATTTTCTGCATTATTGTAAGAACTGCAACCTTTCAACTTCTGAATATCGTTTCTTATGTATTTGTCTATGAGTGTATTAAATTTGATTAAAATCGGACCACTCCTTCTATAACCCGATTTTTTCGATTATCGATTTTCGATATTTATCGGGGGTACCTCGAGACAAAACCTAGCTAAGGACACTCGCAGACGCTTATAGTAAAACTGTAAATTTTCAAGAAAATCGGTTCAGCTGTTTCGGAGTCTTTAGGTAACGGACACACATATACACACACATACACACACACACACAAACACGCACACACACACACAGACAAAATTCCATTTATAAATAAGTTTAGATTATTAGTTCAGGAATGACATCGTCCCTGCCACAGCATAAATGTCTTCTACCGTCTTCATCTTCAAGGTTCTCATCACCACTACGGAATTTCTGGAACCACCTTCGTACTGTCCGATCACTTGTAGACCCATCTCACCAAGTTTGAACTCATGGAAGAAAAGAAAACGAAGATGCTTTGTCATGTCCATAAGCAAGAGCTTCTATTCTTCAAGAAAATTTCTGTCTAAAGATAAAAAATCATTAATTATTATGTATACCAAAATTCCTCTCATATATATCGTGAATGCTATGTTAAAATGACTTTTCAAAATACAACACTTCGACCTGTCATTTTTTAAGCAACAACCGAATACAATCTATTTTTTTAATCACTGATTTCATAGATGTCTAACCTCTTGACCAGTGTCAGTGGACTGCAACTTCTTAACCAGTATGAGTGGACTGTTTCTATTGTTGACACGAAGATCAACACTTTCAGGTATTTTGTTGACGTGGGTTTTGCTCAACAACTGTTTGTAGTTGTTCGCTGTCAAGACTGCAAGAGCATCCTCTACCTTCTTCATTATCAAGCCTCTCAGCACCAGGACGGAATTTCTGGAACCCCCTTCGTGCTGTTCGATCACTTGTGGACACATCTCATCATGCTCTCTTGATATAAGCAGAAATTTAGAAGACACTGCACAGGTTTGAACTCATGCTAGAAAAGTACACGAAGATAATGTTTTGTCATGTTCATAATTGAAGGCTTCTATACTTCAAGAATATTTATGTCTAAAAATAAGTTAAAATTATTAAAGAACACACATTAATTAGTATGTATACCAAAATTCACTTAATATAAACTGAGACTACTATGTTAAAATAGCTTTTCCGAATGCAACACTTCGAACTGTCATTATTTTTGTAACAATAAGAACCTGTCGACAAGTGACTGTATGAAATCATTTAAGAAGAGATGTAGCCATGATTAGGTAGGAATTGGAAGCTGCTGAAAATTGTGCAAATGACTGGAACATTAATATATAGACTAATGTTATTTGTAAAAATCAAAGTAGTCTTAAGTTACGAAGAAACTGTTAGTCTTTGACAAACGACGGACAATCAAAAAAGAAATGCTCTGTAAAAATTGGACAACGATTATTGGACTTACATACAGAATGTTCCAATAGACCACAATGAAAATTTTAATTTGTCTCATCAATGTAACAGCAATCACAGTGGATTATTTAATATCAAATTTAAGTTTGATAGGAAGAAATCACACAAAATTCACTATGTATGCATGGATATTTGCTTCGTCTCCCTACTAAGATGTTCACAGGAGCGAGGTTTAATGTGGGGAGCCCAAATGCGTGTTAAAAGGCAAGAGACAAAAACTGCCCATTCCATGCGATCGACGGTCGCGCTGGCCTCGGTAGCGACAACCAAGTTACTCCTTTTGTACAATAAGATGGTACAGCATCGAGACACTGTTCCCTGAGACTAGGCACCTCTCTGTGTAATGTTCCTCAGATGCATTTCAGTCCTCGGACAGAAACGGAACTGAAAGATGATGATCCTCACCAGCCAAACATTGCAGGTCAATACGTATGTCCGGTTTTAAGTGGGGTCATGAAGGTAGACATAGAAAACAAGAGTGGTAACTATAGTAAAATGAAAAGTAAATTACCTAAAAGTCAATAAAACATTAGATGACTTGGAATATTTTCCTAACTTTTTAAGATTATGGAGTAATTAAAATTCATACGTTATACTCATCATATAATTTTTACAGATATGTTTACCGTAGAAAAATTAAATTTCTGGCTGTGAAGCTGTCAGTTCCTAATAAAACATATATGTCTTTGGTAAAAATGCACATCTGCCATATTTTAAGGTAAAAATAACTTTTGTTTTCAATCTGATTAATTGTATTTGAAATTTAAAAGATTGAAGTAAAAACTAAAATAAAAGTTTCCTGAAAGAATTTTCATTCTTAAAAATTCATTATAAACATATATATATATATATATATATAGACAGACAGAGAGAAAGAGAGAGAGAAAGAGAGAGAGAGAAAGAGAGAAAGAGAAAGAGAGTATGTGTCAAACGGTAATGATATTTAGTGCCGAAATTGCTGTTTTATTCAGTAATGTTTGGGTGGAAAGGCATTTTATGCAATCAGACTTTTTGTCAGGAAGTGCTCAATATCAAGATGAGTATAGAGCGATAATAGAATTAATGTTAGGAAACTTGTCATTTAGCTGAGCAGTGTTATTTCAGTTATGCTAATGTTTATGTTTCGTTATTGTAATGTCGTCACTGTTCAGGGTTATTTAAATATGCTGCTGTGTCCAATTTTTTCCTATTTATAGAATGTTTGGTATAATTTGGTATCTTTGGATGTAAAAAAAACTTTTGTGTGATGAATGTTGTAATGTTTGTTTATTTTTGTTTTTTTGCTGTTTCTCGAGTGGTGTAGGAAGTTTGTTGGTTAAATTGCTCTTTATTTGTTGCTCCCTTTTAAACGTGCTCATATATATATATATATATATATATATATAGATAGATAGATAGATAGATAGATAGATAGATAGATAGATAGATATGAATAGACTGAGATAGATAGATAGATAGATAGATAGATAGATAGATAGATAGATAGATAGATGAATAGACTGAGATAGATAGATAGATAGATAGATAGATAGATAGATAGATAGATAGATAGATAGATAGATATTAAAAGGCTTAGGTAGCCAGATAGATAGATAGATAGATAGATAGATAGATAGATAGATATTAAAAGGCTTAGGTAGCCAGATAGATAGATAGATAGATAGATAGATAGATAGATAGATAGATAGATAGATAGATATTATTGTTATAATAAAAATATACTGCAACTTAAAAGCTATTCATACTTATAAAAAAATGATACTTTCGCTCGGATAAACATCACCACACATTGCCCCAATACTCATTGGTCTACACTCATAATACTTTTAAAAAAAATAACTCCCACCCTACTACAATCATCTAATGTGCGGTCATTTTTTATTTTATTAAGTTTATTGTTTTTTAATATGGTGACATTTTTTAAGTATAATTTATTATTTTAGTTATGTTATTGAACACCGAAACTTAATAGCTTTTGAGTTGCAGTATGATATTATTATGGCAATAATAATAACTATATATCTATAAATGCTCTACTTCTGTACTGAGCACTTTTTGTACAAAGTAAATATTAAACTGTTGATTATATATATCCATTAGTTTAAAACACTTATATATATATATATATATATATATATATATATATATATATATATCACACCCTGATTGCGCACTCTGGAAGAATGGTAGACTTTGAAAAAACAGTAGCTACTCTTGCATCTACGCATCGTTCATTCAGTAATGAATTTGAACACTCTTAGCGACTGGCGTGTGGTCATATGTTATATAACACGCTAAAAGTCTGCCTCTTTCTACTGGGCGCCCATAGCTCAGAGGTAGAATCGCTGAAGACAAATCGGTCGTGTTTCAATTCTGGCTAAAAGCAAACGTATGTCTAACCGTACTCATGAGCTGTGATACAGTGAAACAGATCTGACTATATATATATATATATATATATAGCATTCTAGTATTACAATATATAAGTACCATGAACAACGTGAGAATCAAAAATTCAAAGCCAGGACTTGTCAGTTGATTATAAGCACCTGATGATTGCATAGTACATGAAACTCTATACACGTAAGATAATCTGTATATATATATATATATATATATATATATATATATATATATTGACATGGCTAGACCAATTGGTTAACCTTTATACGTTTTAATCCTTGTCCTTTATATTTTTATCCATAAATATTTAAGAAAATGACGGTTTTTTGCGATTGTAATGCACATATCTTAGCCACTCCTATCAGAGAAAGGCAATAAGAAGTTCATATTTGCACACAGTGAAAGGTTTTTTTGTTAAATAGTGAACAAAAAACCTTTTACGATTAAAAATCTAAAAAGCATAAATTGTAGAAAAAAAGCAAAGAACATCGAAATAAAAATGCCCCACAAACTCTTCAATTAATAGAAGAAAAAGCAAATATATTGTCAGACAAAAGGCCATGTCTGATCGCCTTCTGGATACAAAGAAAAATGTTAATTGGATAAAAAGACATTCATTGCAAAGAAGCTCCGTACGTCAAATAGAAAGTAAATCTTCTCTCCGGTCGGGTGGGAGATTGTACTAACTCCGAAGTCGATGATAAGGTTTTTGCTTATTGTGAATGAATTTGCTTTCGTAAATGCATTAGACGTTTCTTGAGTAGCCATTATCAGTTCTAATAAGAGGAAAATAATAAAAGACCCATAAGAAAAAGAAAAAAAAAGAAAAAAAAAAGAAGTACAATCGAAAGAAAGAGAAAGGGAGGGGGTTAAGAGAATCAGAGAAAAGCAGAAAGAGAAAAGGAGAAAAGAAAGAAAAAGGCAACGATAGCTAGGGAAAGAGATAGAAAAATGAAACAGAAATAAAAATGAGTTCTGAATGAATAAAATAGTCATGAGTTATGAACGAATGAATTATGAATGAAAGAATGAAGAACAAAAAGAAAGTGTCACAAATACCAAAGAATGATGAAACATATCCGAGAGAAAAAAGAAATAAAAAAAAATATACTATGAACAATCAAAACATAAAAGAAAAAAATGAAGATAGAAAGAAAGAAAATATTATAAAGAATGAAAGATAAAAAGCACAAAGCGAAGTTAGGTACAAAAGAAAGAAAGAAAGAAAGAAAGAAAGAAAGAAAGAAAGAAAGAAAGAAAGAAAGAAAAAGTAACGTGAACGAAAGAATTGGGAAAAATGATAGAGAAAACTGCAAAAGAAAGAAAGAAAGAAAGAAAGAAAGTCAGGTATACAAAGAACGGGAGAAAGAAACAAAGAAACAAAGAAAGAAACAAAAAAAATATTATGACTAATGAAAGATAAAAAGAATAAAAGGAAATCAGGGATAAAAGAAAGAAAGAAAGAAAGAAAGAAAGAAACAAACAAACAAACAAACAAAGAAAAAGAAAGAAAGAAAGAAAGAAAGAAAAAAATGAAAGAAAGAAAAAAGACTAATGTAAACCAAAGAAAACTGCGAATAAAAGAAAGAAAGAAAGAAAGAAAGAAAGAAAGAAAGGAAAGAAAGAAAAAAAGTATTATATAAATGAAAGATAAAAGGAACTCAGGGAAGTCAGGTACACAAAGAAAGAAAGAAAGAAAGAAAGAAAGAAAGAAAGAAAGAAAGAAAAAGTAACGTGAACGAAAGAATTGGGAAAAATGATAGAGAAAACTGCAAAAGAAAGAAAGAAAGAAAGAAAGAAAGAAAGAAAGAAAGAAAGAAAGAAAGAAAGAAAATATTATATAAATGAAAGATAAAAGGAACTCAGGGAAGTCAGGTACACAAAGAAAGAAAGAAAGAAAGCAAGAAAGAAAGAAAGAAAGAAAGAAAGACTAATGTAAACCAAAGAAAACTGCGAATAAAAGAAAGAAAGAAAGAAAGAAAGAAAGAAAGAAAGAAAATATTATATAAATGAAAGATAAAAGGAACTCAGGGAAGTCAGGTACACAAAGAAAGAAAGAAAGAAAGAAAGAAAGAAAGAAAGAAAGAAAGAAAGAAAGAGTACTGTGAACCAAAGAACGGTGAGACATATGACTGAGAAAAGTGAGAAAGAAAGAAAAGGAAAAGAAAGAATGAAAGAAAGAAAATATTATACAGAATGAAAATCAAAAGAAGAAAATAACATCAAATACACACAAAAAATATGAAAGCAAAAAAAAAAAAAGGAAAGAAAAATGTTTTTAATTAAAGGAAATAATAGCATTTCCATCTCCCCGTAATGGCACAAAGTCGTAAGTCATAGTGACTGAGGGATTTAGCGTACAGGTCTTGTTGAAGGAATTGATCGCACAGGATTATCTGCTCTCTCCCAGAAACTCCGATGATCTTAGATCCTTGGTGCCCCCTAGGTACGAATTTGCACGAGATACTAGATTAGCAACTAGGTCCCACCTTTTACAGTAAAACCGATAAAATGTAACCGCAGTTTCTACTCCAACAGCTTCTTTTCTCGCACTTCCCGACTGTGGAATTCTCTTCCACATGATTTCTTCCCCGACAGCTACAATCTCCAGTAGCTTAAATGTAAGGTCAATAGACACCTCCTAACACACTAACTCGCATCCATTCTCTCAAACACTCTTCCCATCTACCCAACCCTCAGCCTCGGTGCACTTACCAGTCTATCACCCTCCTTCCGACATTTCCTATAACATAGGAACATCAGCATATTTGCAGTATAAACCGGAGGTGGGCTCTGTGGATGGAGCTGTAAAATGGTTCACTTAGCCATCCTGGGGTTCGTTTGTCACGAACTTCGGCATCAGTTAGACGTATCACAGAGACAATCAGCCCGTGACACTTCCACGGTATTAAAGGAAACGGATGTGTTTTAATAGCGGTCAGTGTCTGTTATTCCATATGACAGCGAATGCTTGGCAATCTCATCAAAGATTAGGGAAAGACTGGAAGCAACCGAAATGTGGTTATACAGAAGGATGCTGAGGATACCATGGCCCCAACATGTGAGCAACGATGATATTTTGGTGAGGATGAAAACGAAAATGAAAATAATACTTAACAACAGGAAAAGGTAGCTGAATTTTCTGTGACTTGTAATGAGGAAGGAGGGCTTGAAGAATTTGATAGTCACGAGACGGATAGAGAAAAGTAAAGACAGAGTAAAACAAGGCGGAACATATTCCATGAGCTTGACCAAATGGATGGCAGAGCGGGGGTTGCGTAGGGTAACAGGAGGAAACTACTAAAGATAAGTCGTTGTGGAAAGTCTTGAAGGGACACGGCACATAGAAGAAGAAGATTTCAAGCGTTCGTAGTTCGCAATGAGAAATCGGTAATCTTAGTTCGAATTCCAGTCGAGTTCGTTACATTAACTTGTGCGCAAATACTCATGGAAGCGGTATGATTGCATCTCTTCTTCTCCCTGCTATGCGTTAAGTAGCTGGAAATTATGGGTTCTATAGACTTGGTTTATAAAAACGGTATTTTGCTACGTGATAATCTTCCGTGTAGTTAGTCATTAATCGAAAGAGACATGTTCGCCGGAGCGTGTATCGAATGCCGCACTTTTTTTCTTTTTTTTTTTTTTTTTTTTAATCATTTCACCCCGAGCAAGGCGGAAACGCCACTGATGTGCAGGGGGCTACATAAATGTAAAAAGATTAATTAGAAAAGAGTGAGGAGTACAAACTAGTTAGAAAGGAACAATAGAAAGCTGAGAAAGCAGGTGCGATGAAAAATACACAGGTGGGGAGAAAGGGAGGGTTATACAGGGGTGGGGAGAGAGCTAGAGTCCAGTGGTTAGTAGATGAGTATTGACTTTGCATTTAAATTTCTGGAGGTTGTAGCCGTCAGGAAAGCAAGAATACGGGAGCGAGTTCCACAGGCGGGAAGTGCGAGAGAAGAAGCTGCAGGAGTAGAATTGTCGTCTGCATGTGGCTAACCTGACAGTGAATGGGTGGGACCCAGATGCCAGTCTGGTTGCACGAGTAAACACCTGTTGAGGAGGCATCAGTGACTTAAGTTCGTCTGAGCAGAAGCCATGAAAGTATTTATAGAACAGACAAAGGGAGGCCACCTTTCGACGATGGCGAAGTGGCTGCAGTCGAGTCGCCAGATCAGTACCTATCACATTACAGACTCTCCTTTGGAGCCTGTCAAGAACACTGAAGAGAACGGCAGGGGCACCTGACCATAAATGGCAGCAGTACTCCATGCACGGACGGACGGTTGACTTGTATATATGCAGGATGGGATGGATTCAGACTGACTGACTTCACTTGGCAAAAGTGGTGATCTCTTTGCAAAGAAAAATTATTGTAAATCGATCCCATAAGAATTTACACAGTTACTTCCTTCAGGCTGAATTAGCGAGGATTGAAGAAAAAAGTCAATTTAAAAAAAGATAATTTATAGTTCGCGGATAAATTTGTTCTCAGAAGGTCATTAAATAAAAAAAAACATGTTATTTAACGTCTCACTTAAAAAAAAAAACTACCTTTATCCATTGTGTAACTCTACTAATCCCACTCCGTGTCACACTCTTTTTTGTTCCTCTACGCCTACTTTATTTCTGTTTTCCTCCTCGACCAAATGTGTCGAGCATATTTATAGCATATTCCAATGAGTTACCGTGAGGAATTCTAAACTCATGTACAGCTACCCTTGGCGGCAAAGTCTAAAACATGGACCCAGTTTTAGCACGATCAACCCCAAAGACACCAACAGGAGATGATAATTATGACAGATCTTAACAGATGAACCAACGGATAAACAGGGCTACGCATGACGGACAAGATACAGAAGGCGTCACGCAAAATAAAAACAGAGCCAGCGGTAGTCTGTTTCAGTTTTATCAGTAGATTCTGCTTATCTCATTCCATATCTACCACAGAGGAAGTTTATGATATCAAGTGTGTAGGCCACGTCCTGGCAAATCGAGCTCCACCTTAAATAAATTCACGCCATCATTCTACACTGATTTTCTTTCACCTTCAACCAACTTTTGCAAAGTCAAACAGCGATAGAGAATGAATGAGGGGGCAGCATTTGGTGAAACTGGAAGCTTCTAGTCCTGTACCTGTACGTTGGCGGCGAATATAGTCATCAACGCCATCATCATAAAGGAAGCAATCAGCTAATTAACCTAATTAAATTATTGGATACGAGATAAAGTCACCACCGATGATAACGACTTCCAGATCATATCGGTGAAAAGTTATGAAATGGCAGCAATAAAAGAATTATCGAAATCACAATACAGGCAATAGATGTTAGCGATCATATCTTTAACAGAAAAAATAATAGACAAACATAACTCACGTGCCGCAATAAGACGCAATGTCAAAAGGACGGTTTTTCCCATGACACCGCTATTATTTTAACTACCTTCTCTCCTCGGCAATGTTTATTGTTTCTGAAAACGAAAATTAGTATTGGAATAAGACCTAAACATGCTGAAATTTATACAATTTTTGTTTTTTTTAACAAAAACAATAAACACTGTTTATTTATTAGATTGCTTTTTTTTCTAATCGTGTGGCTCCCAATTTATAACTCGCTTCCATATACTTGCTTTCCTGGTGGCTACAACCTCCAGGAATTTAAATGCAATATCAATTCCCATCTCTTATACACTTTCCAGTCCTTTCTACGTCACCCCGTATGTCTTGTTCTTTTTCTTTCTCTCTAATTTCGCAACTCTCTTCACACCTATGTTCCCATCGTTCAAGCCTTTTCTCTGACACCTCCTGTAACTGGTTCGTCTTTCTCTTCGGTCTCCTTCTGCCTCACATTTATTCTCTTATGTAGCCCCCTGCGCATCAGTGGCGGTACCGCCTGGCTTGGGGTGAAACGAGAAAAAAAAATAAAAATAAAATAAAAGATAAAGAATACGAAAACATTTTTTATTCATAAATTTGTTAAAAATTATTTAATTATTAAAATATAAATTTGTGTATTCTTTATTCATAAATTAATAAACATTTACTAAATTATTACAAATAAATAAAGAATATGAAAACAATCTTTTATTCATAAATTTTTAAAAATATATTTAATTATTAAAATATAAATTTGTGTATTTTTATTCATAAATTTATAAACATTTACTAAATTATTAAAAAATAAATGAAGAATACGAAAACAATTTTTATTCATAAATTTGTAAAAATTTATTTAATTATTAAAATATAAATTTGTGTATTTTTATTGATAAATTAATAAACCTTTACTAAATTATTACAAATAAATAAAGAATACGAAAACAATTTTTTATTCATAAATATGTAAAAATATATTAAATTAATAAAATAAAAATTTCTATATTTTTATTCATAAATTAATAAACATTTACTAAATTATTAAAAAAAAAAATACGAAAACATTTTTTCATTCATATATAGTATGTATTATTTTTGTTGTAAATTCTCAATAACAAGGAAAAAGTATTTACTTTCATCATATGTTTAGGGGTAATTACAATTCTAATAATTGTTTTTTTTTTGTTTTTTGTTTTTTATAAGCGTTTCACCCCGAGCAAGGCATGTCACTGCCACTACTGTGCAGGGGGCTACGTAGAGAGGAGAAAGGCTGATTAAATATAGGAAATGACAGAGGGTGGGTGATAGGCGGGTAAGGATACCGAGAATGAGGGTGGGTAGATGAGAGTGTTGTGAGAATAGTCGGGAGTTAGTGTGATAGGAGGTGTCTATTGACCCTACATTTAAACACCTGGAGATTGTAACTGTCGGGAAAGCAGACTTGTGGAAGGGATTTCCACAGGCGGGAAGCGCGAGAAAAGAAGCTGTTAGAGTAGAATTTACGGTTACATCTTATTTGTTTAACTGTAAAAGGGTGGGACCTAGTTGGTAATCTAGTATCTCGTGTAAATTCCTGCTTAGACGGCACCAGTGATCTAAGCTCATCGGAGCAGAAGCCATGAAAGTACTTGTAGAAGAGGCACAGGGAAGCCACATCACGCCGGTGTGAGTTGTCTTTGAAAACAATAAACATCGCCGAAAATTTATGAGAATTAAAAAAGCAATGTCATGGAAAAAAATCGTCCTTTTGACACAGTCATTTTGCGGGTACATAAGTCTCTATTTCTCAAATGATTAATCCTTAAACTAACTGAAACACGCTCATCAATCAACTTCTTCTTCTTCTTCTTCTTCTTCTTCTTCTTCTATGTCCCATGTCCCTTCAGAACGTAGGCGATCATGACCTTCCAAGTCTCCCTACCCCTGGTAGCTTCTAACACGCTTTCTCCTGTTCAGTCAGTTAAGTGCCATACGTGAAACACGCTTGGGCGATCATGTCTCGAAAGAGACATGACTGACTGGGCAGAAGATTATCCAGTAGTATGTTGCCATTGCTTTCTGCGGTAGACTGTTTGCTGACCAAGGCTATAGAACCCAATCTGTCCTGTTATTTAACCCATAACTGGAAGGAAGAGACGGATTAATACCTTTCCCAAGGGTATTTGCGCGTAAGTGAACACCACCTAAACCCCGCTCTGCCATCCACCGGCTCAGGCCCTTCAAATATGTGATCCGCTGATTTCCCCTGTCTCTCTTTCACTCTATCTGACCTGTGAACATCAAATTCTCCAAGCCTTCCTTCCTCATCAAATGTCCCAAGAATTTCAGCAGTCTTTTTCTGATGATCAGTATTAATTTACTTTTCGTTTCCATCCTTTCTAAAACTTCATAATTGCTCACACGCTCGATCCATGGTATTCGCAATATCCTTCTGTAGAATCACATTTCAGTTGCTTCAAGTTTTTCCTTCATCTTTGATGATATTGTCCAGCATTCACTGCCATACTGAACAACAGACATCACATAGCAATCTAGTACTCTCTTCTTTGTTTCTAGCGAAATGTTCCTATCTCTTAATACTTTACTCAGCTTCAGGAATGTGTCCTTAGCTATTCTAATTCATCGTCGGATCTCAGTATTGTACTTTCCGTCTTTCTTTAGAACACTCCGCAAGTACTTAAGTTTTGTATTTGCTTGATTTTAGTATCCCCAACCAGTAATTGGCATATGGCAAATTTAGCTCAATTTTCACACTTTATTATCATTCTTAAGACTTATACACTACCGGGCATAATTATTAGGACACCCCAGTGTTAAAAAAAAAAATGATGCATTTCATAATATTTTTTAGGATTTATTTCCAAGTTAATAACTGTAAATGAAAATAGAATGGTTCTTATCTTAATGCTGCACAATAACCTGTGCATCAAATGAATTTATAAATATTTAATAATTATCTATGTTGCAGTTTAATCAATGAAAGAATGAAGAAAATTTAGGTGATTCGGATGAGTTCATCTTTGCTTCCTTTCATTGTAAAATTTTGCAAAGAAATAATAACAAAAGAAACATTCTATTTTCATTCAGAATTATCCACTTAAAAATAGTACAAAATACATTATTTCTTTTAAAAAAAAAACTGGGGTCGGCTAATAATTATGGCCGGTGGTGTAAATATCGGTTGCACGATGCATGCATGACTGTTTAGCAAGCGGAACAGCCGATGTGGAACGTATACATTGGGGATATCAAAATCAAAAAGGGTACAACAACATAAATATCTGAGAAATGTTTTAACAGAGAACGGAAAGTACAAAACTGAAATCCGAAGGCGCATTAGCTATCGAAAATGCCGTTCAAAGCTAAGCAAAATATTATGAAACAGGAAAACAAAGAAAAGTAATATCGGTCCTCACATATGACAATGAATACTAGACAGTCTTCGGAGAGATGAAGAAGAAACTTGGAGCAACAAAAATGTAACCCTGCAAGTTATTTGTTCACCATTGTTGTAACTTGGTATTGAACACACAACACTAAGAGTCAAGTCTAAAACTAACCAACGTCATTATCCACTGGGCCATGTGTCCAATCGAGGTCTTACGCAAGGAATACAGTTCATATACCTCAGTGATTGTAATAAAGTGTTCGGTTAGAAATTCCTGAAGAAGGCCGGAGCGTACAAAGGCCGAAACATCGTACAAATGGCAACAAAGATGAGAACAATAGTCCGAATAATGTAAATACTGTAAAAGGAAATATATACTTAACATCAAGAAGAGACAGTTGAAATAGCGGTGTCTTGGGAAAAACCGTCCTTTTGACACTTCGTCTTATTGCGGCACGTGATTTTATGGCGCATAATAAGGAAAAAAGTTTCGGAAAATTTGATACTCACAGGGAAAATTGAAAGGAAGAGGGGCAGTGAAAAACTATTAATCTACTTCGGAAGACAGTGAAAATGGTTGTCAGAACATGTTTTAAAGATAATAAATACGGATGAAGAAAGTAACAAGAAAGGACTAGAAATAAACTGCAAGAAAACCGAATGCATAGTCATCAGTAAAAAGGGCAGCCCAAAATGCCAAATACAGGTCGGGGATACCAGAATCAAGCAGGTACAAAAATTTAAATACCAGGGAAGCGTTATAACAGATGCGGCAAGTGCGACACAGAGATCTGAAGGCGAATTGGTATGGCGAAGGAAGCATTCCAGAAATTGAGTAAGGTAATTAGAAACAGGACAATTTCGCTAGAAACAAGGAAGAGAGTACTGGATTGTTTCGTGCTGTCCGTCCTTCAATATGACAGTGAATGCTGGACAATACCATCAAATATAAAGGGAAAACTTGAAGCAACTGAAATGTGGTTCTACAGAAGGATGTTGCGAATATCATGGATCGAGCATGTGAGCAATGATGAGGTCTTGGAAATAATGGAAACAAAAAGGAAACTAATACTAAGTATCAGGAAGAGACAGCTGAAGTTCCTGGGACACGCAATGAGGAAGGAGGGCTTGGAAAAGCTAATACTAACAGGCCAGATAGAGGGAAAAAGAGAGAGGGGAAAGCAACGGATAACATATTTGAAGGACCTAATCAGGTGGATGACGGAATGAGGATTGCATGGTGTAACAGAAGGCGGGCTCAGAGCCACCAGGCATCGGGAAACGTGAAAAGCCATGATCGCCTACGTCCTACAGGGCACATAGAAGAAATAGGGATGTGCGTTATGGTGCAAAGGATATCGGCTCGGAATTAGAAGTCAGAGGGCCGAGGTTCCAGTTGAAAGGTACTAATCCATCTCTTCTCCCTCCAGTTATGGCAGGACATATTGGATTCTATAGCTTTGATTGGCAAACAGTCTACCACAGAAAGAAATAGCGAACTATTGCGAGAAAATCTTCTGCCTTGTCAGTCATGTTCCGAAACAGACATGATCACCCAAGTGTGTATCACATATGACACTTAACTGACTTTACCTTTTGTCTCTCCAACTATGGGTTGAATAACAGTACAGACTGGGTTTTTAACATTGGATTGCAACCGATCTACAGCAGAAAGAAATGGTGACCAATTGCGAGAAAATCTTCTGCCTAGACACTCATGTCTCGAAAGAGACATGATCGCCCAAGTTTGTATCACGTATGGCACTTGCCTGGCTTTATCTCTTTTCTCTTCAGCTATGGGTTGAATAGCTGGGCTCATTGGGTTATATAGCCTTGGTTCTATAGCCTTCGCACAAAGGTATGGCAACCGGTAGAGGGAAATTTTTCTGCCTAGTTAGTCATGTCTCTTTTAAAACATGATGACTCAAGCTTGTATCACATATAGTACTTAATTTACTAAATAAATACTTTCACGGCTTCTGCTCCGATGAACTTAGATCACTGGTGCCCCCTAAATACGAATTTGCACGAGATACTAGATTAGCAACTAGATCCCACCCTTATACAGTGAAACCGATAAAATGCAGCCGTAACTTCTATTCC
The DNA here is from genome assembly GCA_037127315.1 of Ascarosepion bandense. Lineage (NCBI taxonomy): Eukaryota > Metazoa > Mollusca > Cephalopoda > Sepiida > Sepiidae > Ascarosepion > Ascarosepion bandense. The sequence goes on along the minus strand of JBBBDQ010000514.1, from coordinate 3,068,748 downwards.
AACAGTTTCTTTCCTCGCACTTCCCGACTGTGGAATTCTCTTCCACACGATTGCTTCCCCGACGGCTACAATCTCCAGGAGTTTAAATGTAAGGTCAATAGACACCTCCTAACACACTAACCTGCTTCCATTCTATCAAACACTCTTCCCATCTGCCCAACCCTCATCCTCGCTATCCTTACTCATCTGTCCCCTTCCTCCTAACATTCCCTATGTCTAACCACTCCTTCTCTTTACCTTCTCCTATGTAACCCCATGCGCAATAGTGGTAGTGGAATGCCTTGCTTGGGGTGAGATGATTAAAAAAAAATAAATAAAAAGGGGAAAATTATTAAGAATTACAAAGGACAAGAAATTATGAAGAGGCACGAGTTCCATCACCTTGGAAAGACACGGTACAAAGAAGATTTCAATAAATAATATTAAAAACAACAACAACAACAACAACATGAACAACAACAACAACAACAACAATAATAATAATAATAATAATAATAATGACAATGAAAGTAATAAAATCACTTTTTTGGGTTCGACTTTGTTCGTCGAAATGTTTTAATGTCCTTTATTCGCATGATATTGATTTTAATAATGACGATCACATTGAGTCCGTCTTCGTTGATAAATCTCGTTTCTACTCGTGAGAAACAGCGTGAATTGTCATCAGGAGATTCTTTTTCTAAGGAGATCTCTTATCAAATTAGAAAATGTCTTTTGTCAAAAATAGACTGTCGGAGGCAACCATTGTTTGCAACAGACTCAACGCGTTTCACTATCAAGACAACACGGTTAATCTTGTTTGCTGCCTTGGGAAATGTTTCACAGACTAGAGTGCTTACTAATACGACTACTACTACTAATATTGTTATTATTAGTAGTATCCATGCCGAAGATAAAACGTAAAGAGACGGTACTGTCATTGTAGTATTGTCATTATATTGTTAGAACTTTCAGTATTTCTTTTCAGTAATGATAATAATAATTAAAATTACTAGCGGAACCAGTGGATTTTCTACGGAAGGATAATTATGATTTCCTGGAAAAATTTCACTTTGTCATACTACAAACGAGAGTAACGTCTTCAAACATAAAGGTATTGAATAATAAAATAACGATAACAGTAATTTTATTAAAATATCTATAAAAGTAACTCCATAGAAGCTACTTTACTGTAATCTTATATTATATTAAGCGGCGTATGCACAGACAATAAGCAAAATACTGTACGCTATTTTGTGAGAGATTTTGAAAGAGAAAATGTTTTTTTTTATAACTGAAAAATCATGGCTCCTGTGTCCATTGTAAACAGAAAAGACCAACTGAGTAATGGCCAAGGGTGTAGAGGCCAGAAATTTCGTTATTAGGTCGCGGGATACAACAAACCTACTTTTACTATATTGTGCAGTAAATACACATATACATACACATAATTACTGCTACACCCACCGGGTTAAGCTGCTACTGATACAGTAATGTTATAGGCTCTCTCTTCCTACTCTCTCATTCTTTACTACTCTTCCGCTTGGCAAAGGCGAGAGAAAGGCTGAGGAGAGTAAAAAGATAGAGGGGTAGGAAACGCTCGTGTAGAGAGTAAGTGTGTTATCTTTTTTCATTGGCATAACGGACGGAGGAACTAAGTAACTAACTAACCGAGGAAGGAACAAGCAGAATTATTACATGATTATTAATAATACTCCTATTCTTATTCTTATTCTTCTTCTTCTTCTTCTTCTTCTTCTTCTTCTTCTTATTATTATTATTATTATTATTATTATTATTATGTCATTTTTCATTATAATTCTATTTCTGCTATGGTCACACTACCCACCAAGTTTGCAGGAAGACTTAAGGCAGGTCGTGGTGTGTTGTTATGGTTCCATTTCATGTTTTGTCATATCTCCCTAACATTCCTAGCGTTACATAGACAAAGTTCTCCTTAGTATGTGGGCTGTACTTAACAAGACAATTTTTTGTATATCTCTTAAGCTGAGGTTTCCAGGGATTCTTTCAATGTGTTTTTTTTTCTTTTTTTTTTTCATTTTATATCATTCCACTCTCATTGGTACGATACTTGTTTTCAATTTCCACATTTTTTCTATTTCAATTTCTAGGTCTTTATATTTTGACAGTTTTTTGAATTTCATGTTACAATCCGCTGGAGAAGTCATATCAATTAATTAGCGTGTTTTTTCTTTTTGGTTTTAAACAATAATGTCCGGTCTATTATTATTATGTCATTTTTCAACATATTTCGATTTCTGCTTTGGTCTCACTACCAACCAAGTCTGCGGGGAGACCTAAGGCAGGTAGTGGCGTGTTGTTATGACTCCATTTCATGTTTTTCTATCTTCCCTATCATTCCCAGCATTACATAGATAACGTTTTCCTTAGTGTGTGGGCTGTACTTAATAAGACAATTTTTTGTATATCTCTTAAGCTGGGGTTTCCAGGGATTCTTTCAATGTGTTGTTTTGTTCCATTTTTTATCATTCCAAGTGCACCTACTATCACTGGTACAACTCTTGTTTTCAATTTCCACATTTTTTCTATTTCAATTTCCAGGTCTTTATATTTTGACAGTTTTTCAAATTCCTTGGTTGCTATGTTACAATCCGCTGGACAAGCCATATCAATTAATAGACAAGTTTTCTCCTTCTGGTTTTTAACAATAATGTCTGGCCTGTTTGCTCCAATTTTTCTGTCTGTGTAGATGGTGTAATCCCATAGAATGGTTACATCTTCTATTTCTGTAACCGGTGCTGGATGATGTTCATACCAGTGTTTGTTTACAGCTTTTCCATAATGTTTGCACATTGCCCAATGTAAATATTGCCCAACTCTATCGTGGCGATTTTTATATTCGTTTGGGGCAAGCACAGAACAGCCTGAGATTAGGTGGTCTATTGTTTCTTGGTGTTTATCACAAAACCTGCATTTTGGATCCATATTATTATGCATAATATTTGCCTGAAAGTTTCTCGTGAAAAGACTTTGGTCTTGTGCTGCAAGTATAAATCCTTCAGTTTCAGACTTTAATCCAGATGCACGTAACCATCGATGAGTATGAACTTTGTCAACATTGGATTTATTGGCACGTACTGGATATTGGCCATGCAGAGGTTTGTCTTGCCAGCGTTGTTTCATCTTTTCAAGAGCTTTATCTTTGGCTTTCATTTTCATATTTTTTGCTGCAATAGTTGGTTCTTGGCTACTGTTTTGCTTTTCTACAGAATCTACTAACTGTAATTCTTGTTTGTATTTACTGACTTCTTTTATTATTGAATATTTTTTCTTTCTTTCTTCATGTTGCCTTACTAATTGTATCATCCAATCCTTTGTTGTTTCTATGTATGTTAGTAAGCCAATAGTTGTTGTCTTGTATGACAATTCCAGCTGAATAAGACCTCTTCCACCATCTTTATGGGGTATGTATAGACGGTCTACATCAGCCTTTGGGTGATGCATCCTATGCTTAGAAAGAAGCTTTCTTGTTTTAGCATCCATTCGCCTGATGTCGTTTAGAGTCCAGTTTAAGATGTTGAAGCTATATTGGACAACTGGGATTGCAAGGCTATTAATGGCCATAACTCTATTCTGTGAATTTAATTCAGTTTTTAATATCATTCGTAGCCTTCTATAGTACTCTTTACGCACTATTTCTTTCATTTTTTTATGGTGAATGTTTTCGCTCTCATTTACACCTAGGTATTTATAAGCTTCTTCTGGTTTCAATTCTTTTATTGTTACAGCAGGGTCTAGGCTAATTGAGGATGTTTCTTGTATTGATCCACGTTAAACTGTAGCTTTAGCACATTTATTCAAATTAAATTTCATTCCAATGTCTTCGCTGAAGCATTTTACAGTTTGCAGAAGACCTTCCAGCTCATTATCATTCTTAGCATATAACTTTAAGTCATCCATGTAAAATAGATGGCTTATTTTCTTTTGGCCTATTTTATAACCACATTCTGTCTTATTAAGTTGACTGGTTAGTGCTATTAATGACATGCAGAATAGTAAGGGAGATAAAGAATCACCTTGAAATATACCTCTTTTGATGTTTATTTCATCAGACTTATAGGTTCCATTTATATGATTGAGGTAAAGGGTTGTTTTCCATATAGACATGCACTGTTTGATGAAATTGATGATGACGGGCGATATCTTGTATATATTTAAAGTCTATTATTATTATTATTATTATTATTATTATTATTATTATTATTATTATTATTAATTCTGCAAATAAGTTATTATTATTATTATTATTATTAATTCTGCAAACAAGTTACTATTATTATTATTATGTCATTTTCCATCATATTTCGATTTCTGCTTTGGTCTCACTACCAACCAAGTCTGCGGGGAGACCTAAGGCAGGTAGTGGCGTGTCGTTATGGCTCCATTTCATGTTTTTCTATCTTCCCTATCATCCCCAGCATTACATAGATAAAGTTTTCCTTAGTGTGTGGACTGTACTTAATAAGACAATTTTTTGTATATCTCTTAAGCTGGGGTTTCCAGGGATTCTTTCAATGTGTTGTTTTGTTCCATTTTTTATCATTCCAAGTGCACCTACTATCACTGGCACAACTCTTGTTTTCAATTTCCACATTTTTTCTATTTCAATTTCCAGGTCTTTATATTTTGACAGTTTTTCAAATTTATTATTATTATTATTATTATTATTATTATTATTATCATTATTATTATTATTATTTCAGATCCAGACATCCCGAGACTCATTAGAGCCGAAGGGGCACCACATGTACTGCAGTCGCAGTAGAAGTGGTGTTTCTTTGGGCACGACAGCCTGACGGAGCCCAACCCTTTTCAGGCTGGTTTGAGTTCAAAGTTTTTCCTTCTCCTAAACCGGTTGCCATCTAAAGAGATCGATTGTTACTTTTCCCAAGTGTATTAGAATCTAAGTGAATGTAACGAATCCAACTGGAATTCGAACTCGGCTCTCTAATTCCTCAATACATTACTCCACATGCCTACTTTCAACAGTCGATTGAGAATCCTTTATCCGAAATTCAGACGACCAGAATTGCTTATGCTTTTAGGGATTTTCTTTTTCAGATTTCTGAATGCAGGCTAATTTGTAAATAACATCTATATAATATTATTATTATTATTATTATGTTTTCATTTTTCATCATATTTTGATTTCTGCTATGGTCGCACTACCAACCAAGTCTGCGGGAAAACCTAAGGCAGGTCGTGGTGTGTTGTTATGGCTCCATTTCTTGTTTTTATATCCCCCCTATCATCCCTTTCTCAACACCAGAAATAGTCTTACATCTATGTAACCAGCGCAGTGGTGACGCAATATCACTGGGCCGAGAGTGCCTAGACTGAAGTCAACAGCGAAGGCGGAGAATATCCCACACCCCAAGCTTGGAGAGTTTAATTAAAGAGAAATAACTGATACTGAGATATCTAGAAGAAGCATGAGACGTAGAACTAGAACAATCTATACCGGTAAACGAAATGAAGGTTTCGGTTAGAAATTCCAATCACTTGACGAAGGACGAAGCGTACAACATCCGAAACGTCGTGAATATGACAACTAAGATGAAGACAACAGTGTATTGAGAATCGTTTATCCGAAATTCGAAGGACCTAAATTGCTTCTGCTTGCAGACTTTTTTTTAATTTTTGATTACAGGCTATATAATTCGTATAAAACATCTATAAAATAATAAAAATAACATTATCATTATTTATACTAATATTAATATGATTAATATTATTGCTTCTACTAATTCTACTATTATTATTACTACTACTAATTCTACTATAATTATAATTATTTTTACTGCTTGATATGCATTTAAGCACCTAGCCAGTTTTTTCCGCATATCTGTGTTGAAAGACGGTGACCTGTTTATTCGTGAACAAAGTGCGTCTTGCGCAAAGCAGATCTGACCGGGTCCACATTTCTTCAGCTCTGAACCAGTTGAAGTCTCGCCTTGGTCAAGGATCAAGTCATGTTCATTGATTCAATCGGGGTGTGGGATATTCTCTGCCTTAGCTGTTGACTTCAGTCTAGGCACTCTCGGCCCAGTGATATTGCGTCACCACTGCGCTGGTTACATAGATGTAAGACTATTTCTGGTGTTGAGAAAGAGAGAAAAGAAGGCAGAAGAGATAATAATTGAATATATTCTTCACCCAATAGAAGCAAGCAAGGCGATGGATATTCTAAGAAGACGACAAAAAAAAAAAAAAATAAAGCTTTTTTGTTATGACTCATGAGTGCTGGCTGAAGATTTGGATAAAGTTTCTTGTCGCAAAAATTGGAATAGGGATTGTCGCGAAAAGTGAATTTTTTTGGTGTTTGAAAAATTTAACGACCATTGACGAAACGCCAGCCGTCTAAAGATTTAATTTGAAACAGACTTTTCCTTGGTATGAGGGATTTTAAAACCCCTAGGGTCAGCCACCCTCTGGTCACAGTGAGACGTAATACCCAGAAATAAAAATTTCTTTGTTCTTTTGTAGAATTTTACGATAAATAAAAGAGAAACATATGGTTTTTCTTTTCGACCGAAACTACATAATTTTTTTACGACGACTGAAATGATAAAACACATATGTGAAAGGACGACACACCAATGTTTTGATGGGAAATAAATTTTTTGAGCGATAATTAAAATTTGGCCGTTTAGGATAGACCACGTCCCTCGATGAACAATGGTAAGAGACATTCACACAGGAGAGGAGAAGATGGGTTTGATCAGATGACAAAAGAAAAAACAAAGCCCCAGTGGATTTTGGAAAAGTTGGAGAAACTTTCCATGCCCCTCGCGCAATGGTAAGAAACACTCACCCCTGAGAGAAAGAGTTGGTCAGATGAATAATGAAGAAAAGGCCCCTGTGGATATTGAAAAGTCAGAGAAATGTCCAACGCCCTTCTAATAGTAGTAAGAAGCACTCACACAGAAGAGAAGGAGACGAGGTTGATCAGCTGACCAAAATGAGGATCCTGGTTGCGAGGCAATATAAGCTAGAGGGAGCGAGTTAGCAAGAAAGACGTGTTGTCACCTGACTACCTGCCTTAGAAGAACCTCCAACTTTAATTGGCGCCAGACCAACCAACTTAGATAAAGTGTTACATCTTATAGAAGCTGTTGGCTGGAATCATTGTTGTCTGCATGCAATTGTGATAAACCCTAACCAAATACAGTACCAAACAGAAGGTATATATAAATCTAAACTTATTTATAAATGGAACTTTGTCTGTGTGTGTATGTGTGTGTGTGTATCCGTTACCTACAGACTCCGAAACGGCTGAACCGATTTCTTGAAAATTTACACAGTTGTACTATAAGCGCCTGCAAGTGTTTTTAGCTAAGTTTTGTATCGAGGAACCCCCGATGAAAATCGAAAATCGATAATCGAAAAAATCGGGTTATAGGAGTGGTCCGATTTTAATCAAATTTGATACAGTTCTTACAATAGTGCAGAAAATCGAATATATATCTCTGTAAAAGGCAATATATTTGTGTGTGTGTCTGTTCATCTGTCTGTATGTCCTTTATGCAAATCCACAATTTTTATCCGATTCCCACCAAACTTCAAAACAAATATTCTTTAGGCTGAGCCTGAGCTCCAGGACCATGGATTAGATTTAAAGCTTTCATTACACCCGAGCAACGCCGGGCTATACTGCTAGTATATATATATATATATATATATATATATATATATATATATATATATCATGAGATTTCTGCCCGACTTAAGGCGGAAAAAATCACCGTAGACTGATACCGACCTATTTTTAATATTACTATTACTACCAGATTGCTGAGCCTAAAGTGAAATGGACGTTCTTCCAGAGGCTACCAATTTTCGTGACACCGAATACCAAACAACTTGTTCATCAGTCTAAATAAAAATGTGTTTTTTATTTCATACCCGTCAATCAATTCGTTTTATTAGAGTAGGGTACGTTTTGGCGTAGCTGTTTGGGCGTGTCCGTTTAGTCACGGCTGATTTGGCACCAGCTGATTTGGCGATGGCTGTTCCTGCGCCAGTTTTTTTTAATTTATAAATATTTTATTTATAAATCTTAAGAACACTCTTTTAATTATAAATCTGTTTGCATGGAGAAAATTACATTATATCCGTTATAAATTGAAAGATAATATACATATTTAGAAACAGGAAAACTAGCTCTTTCTTAACTGTTTGTTCAACCTACATACAGAGGGCGCTTTTGTTCCTGCCAACATCTTAGTTGAGTCAGTTAGTGCTTAGCCTCAGCTGAGTTAGCTGTCGCAAGTGTTTCGATCTAATGCTCGCAAATCTCATCCAAGACAGTCAATACCCGTTACCCAGCTCCCATTAAACATCAAATGTCAACGCCACTCCAGGAAAACATCGTTACCATACTCTGCAGATCCATCAACTCGATCATCTATACTAGATAATTATATTACCCAAGTTTAAATAAAATAATATTGCTTGTGCTAGCAAATCCAAATTTATTGAATGTTTTTGAATTTATAAACAAACTTTTCCTGATGTTAAAAAGCCCGGTTAGCGTCAAATAAGCTAGCGCTTAAACGGCCGAGCCCAACTGCCAACCGGCGCCCAAACGGCCGGGCCCAACTGCCAACTAGCGCCCAAACGGCCGGGCCCAACTGCCAACCGGCGCCCAAACGGCCGGGCCCAAACGGCCGCACCTAATAGCCCCATTCCGGTTTTATTACGTACTTCGATTGTTTTTGATAAATATAATCACTATAAATAAATAACTTCCTAATATAATCGACGAATAAAGCATAAACTATATTTGTTGTATATCTCCCTTTATACAAGTAATGGGCTGTTCCTATCCTCTTAATACGTAAACACTATAGGAATAGAGGAGAATGATTATACGTGATCCAAAATCCTTCTTGTTCATCTCTGTACCTCTGGTTGGAGGGATTCAAACGAGGCTCCGTCGAAGGGTAGAGGCTCGTTTGGGGTGAAAAAACAAGAGCATGACCCAGCCTTAAGCTGGGCCTACGGGATATTTTAGGCTGAGATTACGGGCTCAGAATCCCTACATTAATTGACCTTGTGTCGCATCCACTTTGGTGGGTAGGTGGTAAATACTGAGTGATCATCCTTGATCCAAACTCGTTCTTTGTCCACTATTTGCTTCCGAGCGGAGAGGGACTCCGACGAAGTTCAGCCGAGGGGTAGAGTCTCGTCTGTGGTGAATAAGCAAGAGCCGATCCCATCCTTAAGCTAGGTATACGGAATATTTTTGGCTGAGTTTAAGCGTTCGGAATCCCCATTTTAACTGACCTTGTGTCGCATACGCCTTTTTTGTGGAGGTGGTAAATACCAAGTCATCATCCTGACTCAAACTCTCTCTTGATCAGCTCTCTGCTTTCGTGCGGAGAGGAAACCAGACAAGTCTCCGCCAAAGGGTAGAGTCTCATCTGGGGTGAATAAGCAAGAGCCGATCCCATCCTTAAGCTAGGTCTACGGAATATTTTTGGCTGAGTTTAAGCGTTCGGAATCCCCATTTTAACTGATCTTGTGTCGCATACGCCTTTTTTGTGGAGGTGGTAAATACCGAGTCATCATCCTGACTCAAACTCTCTTTGGATCAGCTCTCTGCTTTCGTGGTGAGAGGAACCAAAGGATGTCTCCGCCAAAGGGTAGAGTCTCATCTAAAAGAATACAAGAGCCGATCCCATCCTTAAGCTAGGTCTACGGAATATTTTTGGCTGAGTTTAAGCGTTCGAATCCCCATTTTAACTGATCTTGTGTCGCATACGCCTTTTTTGTGGAGGTGGTAAATACCTAGTCATCATCCTGACTCAAACTCTCTCTTGATCAGCTCTCTGCTTTCGTGCGGAGAGGAACCAGACAAGTCTCCGCCAAAGGGTAGAGTCTCATCTGGGGTGAATACAAGAGCCGATCCCATCCCCACAGTCTACGGAATATTTTTGGCTGTGCTTGCCGTTCGGAATCCCATTTTAACTGATCTTGTGTTTCCACATGCCTTTTTTGTGGAGGTGGTAACACCAAGTCATCATCTCTGACTCAAACTTCTTGATCAGCTCTCTGCTTTCAGGTGGAGAGGAACCAGACAAGTCTCCGGCCAAAGGGCAGAGTCTCATCTGGGGTGAATAAGCAAGAGTCAGATCCCACCTTAAGCTAGGTCTACGGAATATTTTTGGCTGTGTTTAAGCGTTCGGAATCCCATTTTGAACTGATCTTGTAAGCCCATACGCTCTTTTTGAGGTAAATACCGAGTCATCATCCCGACTCAAACTCTCTTTCGATCAGCTCTCTGCTTTCGTGCGGAGAGGAAACCAGACAAGTCTCCGCCGGCAGAGTCTCATCTGGGGTGAATACAAGAGCCGATCCCATCCCGTTATATCCACGGAATACTTTATTGCATGTCGTTCGGAATCCCCATTTTAACTGATCTTGTGTCGCATACGCTTGTGAGGTGGTAAATACCGAGTCATCATCCTGACTCAAACTCTCTCTTGATCAGCTCTCTGCTTTCGTGCGGAGAGGAACGGACAAGGTCCGCCGAAGGGTAGAGTCTCATCTGGGGTGAATAAGCAAGAGCCGATCCCATCCTCAAGCTAGGTATACGGAATATTTTTGGCTGTGTTTAAGCGTTCGGAATCCCCATTTTAACTGATCTTGTGTCGCATACGCCTTTTTTGTGGAGGTGGTAACAATGAGTCATCATCCTGACCAAACCTTCTCTTGATCAGCTCGCTTTCGTGCGGAGAGGAAACCAGACAAGTCTCCGCCAAAGGGTAGAGCTCATCTGGGGTGAACAAGCAAGAGCGATCCCATCCTTAAGCTAGGTACGGAATATTTTTGGCTGTGTTTAAGCGTTCGGAATCCCCATTTAACTGATCTTGTGTCGCATACGCCTTTTTTGTGGAGGTGGTAAATACCTAGTCATCATCCCGACTCAAACTCTCTTGATCAGCTCTCTTCGAAGCTGTGCGGAGAGGAAACCAGACAAGTCCTCGCCAAAGGGTAGAGTCCTTCATATCTGGGGTGAATAAGCAAGAGCCGATCCCATCCTTAAGCTAGGTCTACGGAATATTTTTGGCTGTGTTTAAGCGTTCGGAATCCCCATTTTAACTGATCTTGTGTCGCATACGCCTTTTTTGTGGAGGTGGTAAATACCGAGTCATCATCCTGACTCAAACTCTCTCTTGATCAGCTCTCTGCTTTCGTGCGGAGAGGAAACCAGACAAGTCTCCGCCAAAGGGTAGAGTCTCATCTGGGGTGAATATACAAGAGCCGATCTGGCCTTTAGCAGGGTCTACGGGATATTTTTGACTTTATGGGTTAAGTAGTAAAACATGTATCAGTAAATGGTTATTATATCACAAATAGTTATTATCTTACAAACATTCTTACAATCTCAAATGGTTTATGGTATGACATAACCTGCAAAAGATTGATAAGCTACTAAAAATAATAATAAGAAGAAAAAGAAAGGTAAATCAGAACCTGCTTAAAATTTCTATTTCACCGAGGTTTTGAAATTAATTGAAATTTTGTAAGTGTAGTGATTCATAAATAAAAAAGCAGGAGTTGTGTCCCCTTGGCTTGTTATAGTAAAAGAAAGGAAAAAAGAAGTAGAATTCTGATAATGCTCAAGAAAGTTTAGATACGAAGATACAGTGTTGTATACTTACCTATATACAAGAATGGAATGTTGCTATCTTCTTAAATACGTGGACAATATTGGGGTAGAAGAGAGTGATTATACTGACTATCGGTTCACTAGCAGTTGATCTACTTCATACAGCATGTGATTCTTGTATTTGTTGATATACTATTATTCCCAACTTTCATTTTGGTGATTATTCACACAGTAACCTTTTAGGGTTAAACAAACATTTTCATTCTTTCGCTCTCTCTTTCACGTGTTCATTCTCTCTCTTTCACGTTTTCATTCTCTCGTTCTCTCTTTCTCTCTCTTTCACGTTTTCGTTTTCTCTCTTTCTCCCTCTTTCACGTGTTCATTATCTTGCTCTCTCTTTTTCTCTTTTTCACATTTTCATTCTCTCTTTCTCTTTCTTTCTCTCTCTTTCCCGTTTTTATTTTCTCTCTTTTTCTCTCTTTCTCTCTCTTTCACATTTTCATTCCCTCTATCTTTCTCTCTCTCTTATATTTTCTTTCTCTTGCTTTCTCTTTGTTTCACATTTTCATTTTCTTTTAGGGTTACAACAATATTCATAATGGCGTCAGAAAAAATGATTAATATGTTGAAAGGATTCAAATCAAAACATCTAAAAAACATAAAATGAGCCTTAATTTGACAGAGTTATTTTATAGTGGCATAATCGCACAAAAGAAAATAATTATCGTATTAAACACATACACAAAGAGAGACACACAAACACACACGCACACAAACACACAGAAAAACACACACAGATAAATCATTGCAGTCTCGCATCTTCACCATAACTATAATGAGAGTACAGTTTTTTTCTTTCCACTCGTGGCTTAATAATAATAAATTACAATAGATATAACATGTAACAATTTTATAGGCCTTTACAATAAACACAGGCAAAACAATTAATGCTAAATCGTCCAGACATCGTGTTCAAAAGACCACAAGAATTGAAATTGGTTTCTTATTGACATGGCGGTCTCTGCAGATTGTAACGTATCTTTGAAGATCTTCAAAAGACTATCAACACATTAAGACCTTCAAATGGAAATCTCAAAAATGTGGCACGTAAGAACATCAATAATTCCAGCTGTAGTTCGAGCCTTCGAAAATATAGGAAAAGTTCCGATAGACTCAGTGGAGGGATTCCTGGTAGCCAATACCTTAAAGAAGCAAAACAAAATGTCCGAAAAAAATGTACTCACAAGTACAGTTCAAGCTTAACGAAAAGCTTTATCTAAATAAAATATTTATGATCTTAATTTTTTTTTATTTACAAAAATTAGCAGTGGAAAATGTGTAGCCATTTCTGAACTTAGGTCTCTGGTTGGAACCCGGAAAGAAACGTGTACACACCAAAAATCAACCGAAATAAAATAATAATAATAATAATAATAATAATAATAATGATAATAAAAAAAATAATAATCAAAAATTGAAATAGAAAAAAATGTTGAAATTGAAAACAAGTATCGTACCAGTGATAGTAGGTACACTTGGAATGATAAAAAATGGAACAAAACAACACATTGAAAGAATCCCTGGAAGCCCCAGCTTAAGAGATATACAAAAATTGTCTTGTTAAGTACAGGCCGCACACTAAGGAGAACTTTGTCTATGTAACGCTAGGAATGTTAGGGAGATAAAAAAAAAAAAAGCATGAAATGGAGCTATAACAACACACCACTACCTGCCTTAGGTCTTCCTGCTGACTTTGTAGGTAGTGCGAATAAATAAAATTTAAAATGAAAAATGACATAATAATAATACATTACAAAAATAAGAACAGTAACAATTTTATGAGACTTTTGAATTCACCCAGACAGAAAAATCAAAGCTAATCAACCAGACATCGGGATCAAAGACCACAAGAACAAAAAGTGCTTTCTTATAGACATGGCAATCCTTGCAGATTGTATCTTTCAAAATACAATAAAAAAAAAAGATATTGAATGGAAATCTCAAAAATGTTGCACATGAGAACATCAATAATTCCAGTCGTAGTTGGAGTCCTCGAATTTATTTGAAAAGGGTCTTACAGACACATTGAACGGATATTTGGTAGGAGATGCCTTAAAGAAATACAAAAAGAATTATACTCAAAGGTACAGCTAAAAATCTAAGAAGAGTTTAACTTATGGAAAATGTGTTTGATCTTAGGTTATTTTATTTTGTCTGTTTACAAAAATGATCAGTGGAAAATGTCATGAAGCCATTTCAGGCCTTAATTATCTGGTAGGGACCCGGAAGGAAACGTGTATACAACAAACATCAAAGGAAATAATAATAATAATAATATGATAGGAACTGTAAACGTTTTGTGGGACTTTACAATACACACAGACATAACAATCAATGGTCCTGGGCATGACGGTAAATTGCATCCGGCAGCAAGGCCTCTGATTGGAAGGTTGTGAGGACCATGGAACCACCTCTTAATTGATATTGTTCTCAGGTCGACCCTGACCCGGAGTAGTAGCACCTGTTAGGGTAATAGCTATGGGTAAATAGTTAACCTCCAAACTGGGGTCAAAACATTATGAAAGTATAAAAATAGACTTTTATAGAAATATATACATAAAATAGACATTTATAGAAAAATATACATTTCTTTGAAGGAAAAATATTGCCGGCAATATATTTTTGAAGAAGAAATTATTACCATAACACATTTTTAAAAGAAAAAAATTTTCAGCAAAACATTCTTAATACAAAACTAGAAGACATTTGCAGTTTTCTAAAATAAAGAAGAATAAAAACACAAAACTTTCATTAAAATTTGAATAAAACAACCTTCTCACTCTAACCGAACCTTAAAAAATATCTTAAAACGCTACCTTTTTGGCATTAAAAAACCCACAGAGATTGATATGCCGTTAAAGAAAACCCAAACAATCAAAGTTGTTTAGAACTTTTGAATATTTTCCATTTATAAAACGAGTTATCCAGGCGATATTCAATATGATATATGTTAGTAAGAGGAAGTTCACATTGAATAACAATCTACAGTTCGTAGCATTTACTTTTCAGAATTGCTCGATACGTCAGTCAGTCAGTTAAATGCCATATGGGATACACGCTTTGGGCGATCATGTCTCGAAAGAGACATTACTGAATGGGAAGAAGATTATCACACAGTAGGTTGCCATTGCTTTCTGCGGTAGACTGGTTGCCAGCCAAAGCTATAGAACCCAATCTGTCCTATTATTTAACCCATAACTGGAGAGAAGAGAGATACCTTTCCCACTGCCGCACTGAGGAACTATCCTGTTAAACTATAATTATAAAATAGAGTTTCTACTATAAAAAAATGAGTCATGCAGAGGGACTATCAAGACTAATATAAAAATTCTGAGAACCACTTGAGAACACAGTAATTGAGGCAATAAGCGCCGAAAATAAAATCAATAATGTATTATACAATAACGTAAGCGAACTGCCCATAACATTACAGGAAGCAATAATTCAGAAAACGAAGAATTTATATTAAAAATGAAGAAGCAAATAAGATTTAAAGAAAAACAGTACAGTGAATATTACTGAAAATAACGCATTTTAATTATGTAATAATGTACTTATTTGCGCAGAAAAAAAAGTGTGATACCAGCATCATAATGAGTTGTTATACGTATTGACCAAGAAGTAGATTAAGATAGTGAATATTTAGTAAAATCATGCAGATGTTGTGCACTGATAGCGAAGTTACCGCTAATAAAATTCCAACCTTGGCCTAAAACCAAAGCTGAAAAAAAGGAGGAAGTCATCACACAGAGAAGGTGTCACATATGAATAAAACATCGCTGCCGATATTTGAGTTTGAACACGGATCTCCAGAAAACAAAAATGCTCGTCCTCGTTTTGATGTAATTATAGGAATCGTGCTGCTTGGATCACGTGACGTTGTAAAAATATTATATATATATAGCGACTTCGGCTGACACCAAATCGGTCGAGTTTCGATCCCGGTCAGAAGCAATTGGATGTGACTAGCCACACTGATGAGCTGTGATACAGCGAAACAGGCTTATATGTGGATGACAACTATATTATGCTCTCATTTCCATTGATCTCTCTAGAGAAGAACATTTTAAAAACAGTTTTCACTTCTGCGATATGTGCATTACTCCTTAGGAATGAATTGAGTTCTCTCAGTGTCTGGCGTGTGTATACACTACTTACATATAACACGTTAAAATTTCACTTCTCTGATTCCATGTGTCTATGGCTTAGGGGGTAGCGACTCCGACTGACACCGAATCGGTCGAGTTTCGATCCAGAAGCAACTGGATGTGTCCATCCACCCTGATGAGCTGTGACACAGCGAAACAGGCTTGTATGTGGACGACACACACACACACACACATATATATATATATATATATATATATATATATATATATATATATATATATATCAGGGTATAATAAGCATGAGGGAGAAAACGAAAAAGTTTTCTTAGTATATGTGACTTTAAAAAACTGAGAAAGCAAAACGTGGTTTTGTGATACAAAGTAGAGCTTTATATCGTAATAGTTGTTACAATGGTTTATAAAAGCACAGTATCACTACAC